>JBBBDQ010001945.1:157500-615000 GCA_037127315.1 Ascarosepion bandense | reverse complement strand
TGTTGTAACCCTAAAAGGTTACTGCATGAGTTATCACCAAATCGGAGGTTGGGGATAATAGTATATCACAAATGCAAGACTCGCATGCTGCGTGAAGTAGATACACTGCTAGTAACTACTAGTCAGTGTAATTACTCTACTCTCTCTACTCCAATGGTGTCCACATAATATAAGAGAATAGAAACATCCCATTCCTGTACACAGGTAGGTATACAACACCATAATTTATTTTTTAAATTTGAAATAGAGTTAATATAAAAAAGTACATGTTTTTATTTACATATACAAATGTACAGTAGTTTAAAAACATAGCTTCATATGTAGTACCTTCATGAATATATTCTTATTGTAAATATTTTCAGTGTATTTTGGGAAAGTTCCTGCCTTTTAATTTTTTTAACATAGATATTCTGGATTTGACTTCTTATCTCTTTCATGAAAGATATCTGTAGATACCATCTGAGATTTTGAGATGAGTCATTATTATTCCAAAAATGGTCTAGCAAATTGAGCTTTATTATTATTTATTTTGATTTACACTATTGCCAGAAAAGAAGGGAGGGATGGGTGAATCTTCTCTCTCTTTTAATACTCTCATGCACCCTGAAGAAGACAAAAACATTGTGATAACAATATAAGCAATGTATTGGAAAGATTACAATTCTGAATGTTGTCTGTACATACAAATTTTTAAATGATAAACTTTGTTGTTATTAAATTAGATTTTATGAATAAAAGCAGTACTAAAGAATAGTCTTGAGTTAGTCAAAAGCATTTGTGATTGTACTTGGTAATCATATATCAACTTTTGATGAGCTTAAAAATAAAAAACTTTCAATATATTTTTATTCTTTCAACATTTTGTTTTAGGAAATTGCATATTTGATTTTATTTGACAAATGTAAAAAAATAAATTCATAACATTAAAAAGAATTTCTTATGAAGTCTGGCATTTGTTTTATTTTTATTCTTCTTGTAATATTAACACAAAAGAAAACAAATTACCTTCATTGTATGAACCAGAATCTAGATATCTAATCTAAAGCTATCTAATATAAACTTATTTATAAATGGAACTTTGTGTGTGTCCATTACCTATAGACTCCGAAACGGCTGAACTGATTTTCTTGAAAATTTACACAGTTCTATTATAAGTGTCTGCGAGTGTTCTTAGCTAGGTTTTGTGTTGAGGTACCCCCGATAAATATAGAAAATTGAAAAAATCGGGTTATAGAAGAGGTGGTTCGATTTTAATCAAATTTGATACACTCATAGACAAAGACATAAGAAACGATATTCAGAAGTTTCAAGGTTGCAGTTCTTACAATAGTGTAGAAAATCAATAATATATATGTATAAAAGGCAAGATGTTTGTGTGTGTGTGTGTCTGTTTATCTGCCTGTATGTCTGTATTTTTTTTCAGACCTTTTATTTTAGCTTTTGCTTCAGGTTTGGTTCTAAGTAGGTATAATTGTAGTTCTTAGTCTCAGCCATGATACCATTTACTCAGAGGACTTATTTAGCCTTCAAAATTCAGTTTACGATGAAAAAAACTTATTTGATATCGATACCAGGAAATCAAAATTTGACTTACATCCATTCATTTTTCTTTCAGTTTACGGTTTCACTTTAACTGGAAACAATTATTGCTTTTAAATCTTTTGTGCCAACGTCCAAAGAGTCTGAGCTCCAGGACCATGGATTAGTTTTATTGAGCAACGCCGGGCTATACTGTTAGTTATAACTAAAATACATTTGTTACTAGTGAAAAAGCTGGAAGTTTGTTGGAGCAAATTGATCAAAAAGACTACTGTACTTAGTGAAGGATTTTGTTTTCTCTTTCCAGAAAGTTGAAACCCTCCCGAAAAAACACAACTTCTTCTGAAATGGAAGAAATGATCAGAAAATTAGAAATGCGAATTAAGAATGAAGGTTTGTAGACATTTCTTTCTTTCTTTCTTAAAATTCAGGCTACAGGGCAATGTTTATAAGTCTTTTTCCCTAACAAAATACTACAAAAAATATGGTAGGTAACAAAATATTTCTTTTTTATCATTTCAGCCTAAGGAAAGCAAAAAAAAAAGAAAGCCATTAGGATGCAAAGGTTTACTGAGTGTTAGAGAATATAAAAGAAAAAAAAAACTAAGGAGAGAACAATAAAAGAACAGGAATTAGAAGATAATGATTGACATTACATTTAAATTATTTAAGATCAAAATTGACTGAGAAACAAGAGGCCAGAAGAGAGTTCCACAATTGAGAGAAGAAGCTGATAGCATAGAATTTTTTTTATCTGGGCTTTTGTTGGCAATATTTTTGTCTGGACATTTTTTTTTTTTTTTTTCAATGTATTCATCTGGGATTTTGTCAGCAGTTCTTCCATCTGGGCTTTTGAAGCACGTTCTTCTTCTTCTGTGTGCCATGCCCTTTCAGAACATAGATGATCATGGCCTTCCAAATCTCCCTATCCCTGGTGGCTCTTAGCACGCTTTCTCCTGTTATACCACCCAAACCCTTCTCTGCCATCCACCTGGTCAGGCCTATCAAATATGTGTTCTGCTGCTTTCCCATGTCTCTCTTTCTCTCTGTCTGACCTGTGAGTATTGAATTCTCCAAGCCTTCCTTCCTCATCAAGTCTCAAGAAATTCAGTTGTCTCTTCCTGATGCTCAGTATTAATTTCATTTTTGTTTCCATCCTTTCTAAAACCTCATCATTGCTTACATGCTCGATCCATGATATCCTCAGCATCCTTCTGTAGAACCACATTTCAGTTGCTTCACTTGTCAATAAAAATGTGCATGCATTCAGGTGGATAATGAGTAAGATCACCGTTAGTGTTGGTGTTAGAACAAACACTTGAAGAGAATATAACTGAGTGCTAGGTGTTTCCTTCTTTTTTTTTTTTTTTTTTTTTTTTTGAAAGTGTTATCTGCTAAGTTGTTCCCCTTTGTCATTTGCATTACCTCCCTCTTCTTGGTGAAAGCGTTTAACATACTAATTAGTTTATTTGCATTGTACCACCTATTATGACTTCATCCTACACCAGGTAGACTAATTTATTTAGTTGGTTTAGCAATATGAAAGCGTAGCTGAGTTTGAATTTTGCGCAAATACCTTTCGGAAAGGTATTAATCTGTCTCTTCCCTCCAGTCATGGGTTAAATAACAGGACAGACTGGGTTCTATATCTTTGGCTGGCAAACAGTCTACTGCAGAAAGTAATGGCAGCCTACTGCGGGATAACCTGTCCAGTCTTTTTCGAGACATGATCGCCCATGCGTGTATCACATATGGCACTTAACTGACTGAATTATAAAGCCATGTTCATCACATTCACTTGGATAAATATCAGGGCAGACTGGGTACTATAGCTTCAGGTGGCTATTGGTCTAGAAGGGAAAAAAAACTGAATTCATAACCAACCTGGAGTGGGTGAGGTTCTGTCTGGTTATCTTGCCCAGGAAACATCACTGCTACTGCTGTAGTAATATGTTTATATCTTTGGCTGGCAACCAGTCTACTGCAGAAAGTAATGGCAACCTACTGCCAGATGATTTGCTGCCCAGTCAGTCATGTCTCTTTTGAGACATGATCACTTCTGCATGTATCATGTATGGCACTTAACTGATTGATACTCTGCAGGTCTTTATGTCCTCAGAGGCTGGAAGACACTGATAAGAAGTCTTAGATTCTTGCATTCAGTATTTTTGCATGGAAAGAAAATGGGCAACAGCATTGAAACCCTGCTCAATTAAATCTTAAGAAAAAATTATTACTCTGTTCTAATGCCACCTATCTGCCCCCTCTACTACCCTTTTTTTATTTTTCTAATTGCCTCTTTTTCTTCATTGTTCTTCTGGATCTTTCCAGAACTTTCAAGGCAATAGTACCATTTACTTTGAAATCCTAGTTATGTTGTTTCAGTAATATTTAGTATAATTTTGAAAAGCAAATTTATAAATGAGAAATCATTTTCTATAAGAAAATATTGCTTAAGTCTATATTGTTTGTTTCTTTGGTAAATGTTCTCATATCTAGGCAAATCAGTCAAATAGAGTTTGAGATTTTAAATTATACAAGTAATTTAAGCAGAATAGAATAATTTTTTTTTTAAATCTTGATATAAAGTATTTTACTTTTTTTATGTTTTTCATGTGCGTTGTGGTGCATTGGATATTGGCTCAGAATGAGAAATCAGGGAGCCAAGTTCAAATTCCAGCTGAATTCATTGCATTCACTTTCGTGCAAATACCCTTGGGAAAGGTATTAATCCCGTCTATTCCTTCCAGTTATGGGTTAAATAACAGGACAGATTGGGTTCTATAACCTTGGTCGGCAACCAGTCTACCGCAGAAAGCAATGGCAACCTACTGCGGGATAATCTTCTGTCCAGTCAGTCATGTCTCTTTCAAGACATGATTGCCCAAGCGTGTATCACATATGGCACTCGACTGACTGACTTATTACATTTGGCTTACGGCCATATCACGTTAAATACCCTGATTCTCACTCAATCATCAAAGTTAAGCAACGTTGAGCCTGGTCAGTACTTAGATGGGTGACCACTTGGGAATAGCAGGTGCTGTAAGCGTTTAGTGATGGATGTGCGTTGTGGTGCAGTGGATATTGGCTCGGAAAGAGAAATCGGTGAGTCGAGTTCGAATTTCAGTTGAATACCCTGCATTCACTTAAGCACTGGTACTCTTGTGAAAGGTATTAATCTGTCCCTTCCCTCCAGTTATGGGTTAAATAACAGGGTAGGACTTGGGGACCCTGCCCTTAAAAACAAATCCCAATGAATCTTGATACTCGAAAAGAAAAAGTTATATAAAAAAAAACAATAATAAATTGTTGTAAGAAAAAGGTATTACCAGCAATAAATAAATAAAAATTTAGTTGGCAATAAATGACCCACCGAGGTTGATATGCCATAAAAACAAAACAACCAGCAAAAGAAATCTTATTACATTTTGTCATAGTTATTATCTGATCGCTTTTCATTTTTATCTGATACCTTTATCATAGTTTTTATATCCACCTAGGGGTCCTGACAAAATCCAACAGAGAATCTGTAATGTAATCAATCTCGACTTGGCAGCTAGGATATAGTCACTTTCTCACCAACACAATGTGTCTTCCCTGTGTCTCTTCTACAAATACTTTCACAGCTTCTGCTCCGATGAACTTAGTTCACTGGTGCCCCCGATACATGAATTTACTCAAGCCACAAGATTAGCAACTAGGTCCCACCCTTTTACTGTGAAACCAATCAAATGTAAATGCAAATTCTACTCCAGCAGCTTCTTTTCTCACACTTCCCCCCTTTACTTGCTTCCCTGACAGCTACAATCTCCAAGTATTTAAATGTAAAGTCATCTCCTATCTCACTAACTTGCATCCTCTCTTTCTCTCTCATGCTCCTTTCTCCGTCCACTCCACTCTCATCAGTATTCTCATCATTCTCTCACCCACTTCCTGACACTCCCTATAACCTGTCACTCTTTCTCATAAATTCTTTTCTTGCACTTCCTGCCTGTGGAATTCCCTTCCATTTACTTGCTTCCCCGACAGCTATAATCTCTAATTATTTAAATGTAAAGTCATCTCTTATCTCACTAACCTGCATCCTCTCTCTCTCTCTCATGCTCCTTTCTCTGTCCACTCCACTCTCATCAGTATTCTCATCTTTCACCCACTTCCATACACCCCCTATAACCTGTCACTCTTCCACATAACTTTCCTCCCATGTAACCCCCTGTGCACCAGTGACAGTAAACTGCCTTGCTTGGGTTATCTCTTATCTCACTAACTTGCATCCTCTCTCTTTCTCTCTCTCTCTCTCCATCCACTCCACTCTCATCAGTATTCTCATCCTTCTCTTACCCACTTCTTGACACTCCCTATAACCTGTCACTCTTTCTCATCACTTTCCTTCTTTGTAACCCCCTGTGCACCAGTGGCAGTAAACTGCCTTGCTTGGGATGATATGATTATGAAAGAAATCCTTCTTCAGCTCTTAAATCAAACTGTGAATTTTGAATAAATTCCAGTAAAACTTATACTCTCATCTTATGCCTGGAAGCTTACCTTTTTCATGAACAAAGCTAATTCCCTTTGATTTCTTCTATTTTGAGCTAACACAAACCAAAAGTTATTTCTTACAGTTTAATTTAGTGGCTTGAAAATAGAATAAAAAGCAATAGAATAAATTCATAAACTAATCAAAATACTAAGAAACTAAAAATATTCACAGTTTTTCTATCTGAATTTTCTAAGGAATCATAATTCTTAATTTAATGATTAAATAAACTCCTTAAAAGTTCCATGGCTATGAAATACCTGTGAATATTCCCTTTTTGCATAATTAAATATTTGAGTTTAACACTTTAAACAAATATTGCAATATTCATCCTGAGTAGTCTTTACTTGTTTATAGGTTACAGTGAACTATTTATTTTTAATTGTTAATTTTAGTAGCAATATTATTTTTATTAAAAAAAAAAAAAGCAATTAAACAAAATTGTGTTAAAAGAGAACAGATTCCCTAAACTAATAATTGATCATATTTTATTTGAAATTTTATACTTCATTTTTTTTTTCTTATAGTTTTAGTTAGAGAAAATGACAAAAAAAAAAACCCCAAAGAAAAATAACTAATTTCTTTAATTTAGGTTATTTATTCTATATATTTCCAAAAAACAGTTTGTTGTAATTCTATTGCAACTAATATTATTTGACAAAGTAATGAATATTTATGTTGTTTTATGAAACATGTAGCAGAATGATATTTTTATATATCAAGAACAGTACTGAAAAAAAAATGACAAAGTGGAAAGTTTTTATTTGATGCATTTTGACTACAGATGCACATGAACAATGTGTAGTTGCACCAACATAACAAATTTAGTCCACTGAAGTCATAAAGGACAAAACGCCTTACACAAATTTTTTTTTTCATTCTGTAATATATTTTTTTCTTTTATATATATATATATATATATATATATATATATATATATATATATTTCTGTTTAAAACTAAATATTTTGCCAATATAATTGAAGTTGTAGTTAAAAAATACTGGAGAAAATAAGGTATACATTATTACAGTTAGAACTTCTGCTTCTCGGTCATGCACAAAATAATTAGAACTTTAATTTAAAATAGGTAACATTTTAAAGTATCTCAATAAAATAATTTCTATTTTAGTTATAGCAGTGAAATAAGTAATGTTTTCAATTAAATGGTGGTAGCAGCATCATATTTGTACTAAGTTTCTGTTGGTTAAAGTTTTATTTAAAAGATTTTAATAACTATAAATTAAAATAAGATTTTTTTTTCACATATATTATGAAAATAAATTTAAAAATAACTTATTAAGAATATTACTCATTTATTTTATAATTTTTTTTCTTACGTACAGGTCATATAAGTTATAACATTTTTTCTAACCTTAATGACTGTTCTTCCATAATGACTTATCACTTTTCTTGTGACTTTTTTAGGTCTGTGTAATTAGCTATAGTTAGCAATGAGAACAAAGTTAAAAATATATTCAATTTATGATTAGGATCAACTGTACAGTAACAGGTAGTTCTTTGTTCTTATATAAAAACTAGCAGTATAGCCTGGCGTTGCTCAGGTGTAATGAAAGCTTTAAAACTAATCCATGGTCCTAGAGCTCAGACTCTTTGGACGTTGGCACAAAAGACTAAAAAGCAATAGTTGTTTCAAGTTAAAGTGAAACCATATTATAGCTGAGACTAAAAACTACAATTATACCTACTTAGAGCCGAACCTGAAGCAAAAACTAAAATAAAAGGTCTGAAAAAATACAGACATACAGGCAGATAAACAGACACACACACACAAACATCTTGCCTTTTATATATATATATTTTTGATTTTCTGCACTATTGTAAGAACTGCAACCTTGAAACTTCTGAATATCGTTTCTTATGTCTTTGTCTATGAGTGTATCAAATTTGATTAAAATCGGACCACCTCTTCTATAACCCGATTTTTTCGATTATTGATTTTCGATATTTATTGGGGGTTTCTCGACACAAAACCTAGCTAAGAACACTCGCAGACGCTTATAGTACAACTGTATGAATTTTCCAGAAAATCGGTTCAGCCGTTTCGGAGTCTATAGGTAATGGACACACATGCACACACACACACACACACAAAGTTCCATTTATAAATAAGTTTAGATAAATATTAATAAAATACACTGTCTTTCTGTATAGTGAAGATTAATAATTAAAATGTTTCTACTTTTGTATATATTCATACTGAGATATAGATAAATTTTTATACTTTTGAATATATTCATACTGAGATATAGATAAATTTTTATACTTTTGTATATATTCATACTGAGATATAGATAAATTTTTATACTTTTGTATATATTCATACTGAGATATAGATAAATTTTTATACTTTTGAATATATTCATACTGAGATATAAATTTTTATACTTTTGTATATATTCATACTGAGATATAGATACATTTTTATACTTTTGTATATATTCATACTGAGATATAGATAAATTTTTATACTTTTGTATATATTCATACTGAGATATAGATAAATTTTTATACTTTTGTATATATTCATACTGAGATATAGATAAATTTTTATACTTTTGAATATATTCATACTGAGATATAGATAAATTTTTATACTTTTGTATATATTCATACTGAGATATAGATAAATTTTTATACTTTTGTATATATTCATACTGAGATATAGATAAATTTTTATACTTTTGTATATATTCATACTGAGATATAGATAAATTTTTATACTTTTGTATATATTCATACTGAGATATAGATAAATTTTTATACTTTTGTATATATTCATACTGAGATATAGATAAATTTTTATACTTTTGAATATATTCATACTGAGATATAAATTTTTATACTTTTGTATATATTCATACTGAGATATAGATACATTTTTATACTTTTGTATATATTCATACTGAGATATAGATAAATTTTTATACTTTTGTATATATTCATACTGAGATATAGATAAATTTTTATACTTTTGTATATATTCATACTGAGATATAGATAAATTTTTATACTTTTGAATATATTCATACTGAGATATAGATAAATTTTTATACTTTTGTATATATTCATACTGAGATATAGATAAATTTTTATACTTTTGTATATATTCATACTGAGATATAGATAAATTTTTATACTTTTGTATATATTCATACTGAGATATAGATAAATTTTTATACTTTTGTATATATTCATACTGAGATATAGATAAATTTTTATACTTTTGTATATATTCATACTGAGATATAGATAAATTTTTATACTTTTGTATATATTCATACTGAGATATAGATAAATTTTTATACTTTTGTATATATTCATACTGAGATATAGATAAATTTTTATACTTTTGTATATATTCATACTGAGATATAGATAAATTCTTATACTTTTGTATATATTCATACTGAGATATAGATAAATTTTTATACTTTTGAATATATTCATACTGAGATATAAATTTTTATACTTTTGAATATATTCATACTGAGATATAGATAAATTTTTATACTTTTGAATATATTCATACTGAGATATAGATAAATTTTTATACTTTTGAATATATTCATACTGAGATATAGATAAATTTTTATACTTTTGAATATATTCATACTGAGATATAGATAAATTTTTATACTTTATTATATATTCATACTGAGATATAAATTTTTATACTTTTGTATATATTCATACTGAGATATAGATAAATTTTTATACTTTTGAATATATTCATACTGAGATATAGATAAATTTTTATACTTTTGTATATATTCATACTGAGATATAGATAAATTTTTATACTTTTGTATATATTCATACTGAAATATAGTGTGATGCATAACTTGTCATCTAACTTATGGAAAATTGAAGATATCATTGTAATCACCATCAGACTCCTCCAACTCTTTCCAGTTCCTCTGCACTATCTTCAGATTGACACCAAAAACACTATAAAATGTTTGTACTGAAGCTTCTGACACAAATGCCAAACATTACAGTATACTGGAGTGAATTGTATCATAGTGATTTTTTTTCTTCTCATAGATGGTGCCCAACTGACCCTACTATAGTGTACAGTTGACAAAATCAAAAACAAACAACACATGCAAAATTAAAACTACAAAATCGTGACATTTATCTATCGCACTGTGTAGAGTAAAGTTTATAATTTTGGATATATTTGTATTGAGATATATTGAATTTATACTTTTGGAGATGTTCATATTGAAATATAGATATATGCATATATATTACTGATAAAATTTGGTTCTCTTGCATTTTGAAGTTTGATAATATCTCTTGCTGTGTGCATGTGTGTGTTGGGTGGGGTTGCTGAAGAGGTCTTGGCCTGATCAAGGAATCCTTAAAAATCTCCCATGTTTAGTCAGGTTTTGGAAAATATCTGGGAACAAAAATTTTTAAGCAACTTATCACATTGTTTATTATTTCAGCAATCTATAATTTTTATGCCCATACAAAAACAATATATTAAAAAGGTTTTTCCCTTGACACCACTATCATTTGAACTACCTTCACTCCTCAGTAATGTTTATTGTTTTAAAAATTGATGATTAGAATTGTAATAAAATCTAAGCATATGAAAATAAATTTTTATGCATTTCCTTTATTTTTAAGAATTGATGAGAAAAATGATAAACACTATATAATAGATTCTTTATTTTAAACTATTATATATTTTTATTGGAATGGTTAGCAAAATATCAGCTAATTGGCAATTGATTCAAACTTTATAAAATAGTAAATAAGAATTTTTTTGTTTTATTTTAATAATTTAGTAAATATTTATAAATTTGTGAATAAAAAATTGTTTTCATATTTATTTCTTTATAAATTGGTAAACAATAAATTTCACATTACATTAGTTTTAACTGTATTATATTTTAGAATGTTGTAAATATAAAATTATCCTTTTAAATCTAATAGATTTTAATATTTCTGTTTCAGATGACACTATTTTATATAATATGAATTTGGTTGTATATATGCAAACAAGTGTACAGATGCACATATAAAAGCATAGAATAGTGTAGGAGATTAAATTTCTAATTCTTGCCAAGATAATAAATCTTGTATACATTTGAACAGTAAATATATACACGTTTTATTTTAAGCCAATCAATCTTTATGCAAATCACAAATTTTGAGATCAATACTAGCAGATATTAGTAATGTGTGATCATAATCTTAATCAGAATTTTAAACCCTTTTCATATGAAATTATTTTTTTCATTTATTTTTCTTTTATTAGCACTATACAAAAGGGTAGTAAAAGGTTAGTATGTACCAATATCATACATACATATATGTCACTTAAATAATTATCTTTTTTTTTCTTTAATCATTTAAAGAATGATTTAAGGAAAATTAAATTAATTAAATGTGGATTCCCTGTGTCTCTTCTACAAACACTTTCATGGCTTCTGCTCCGATGAACTTAGATCGATGGTGCCCCCTATATATGAATTTACTTGAGCCACAAGATTAGCAACTAGGTCCCACCCTTTTACAGTGAAACCAATAAAATGTAAATACAACTTCAACTCTAGTAGTTTCTTTTCTCACACTTCCCGTCTGTGGAATTCCCTTCCGTTTACTTGCTTCCCTGACAGCTACGATCTCCAAGAATTTAAATGTAAAGTCAATAGTCATCTCCTATCTCACTAACCTGCATCCTCTCTGTCATGTTCTTTTCTCCGTCCACTCCACTCTCATCAATATTCTCATCCTTCTGTTACTCACTTCCTGACACCCCCTATAACCTGTTACTTTTTCTCATAACTTTCCTCCTATGTAACCCCCTGCACAACAGTGGCAGTAAAATGCCTTGCTTGGGGCAATACAATTATATATAAAAAAAAACAAACTTTCACCCCAAGCAAGGCAAGAAAAGAAAACCAGTTAGTCAGTTAAGTGCTATATGTTTGGATGATCATGTGTTTTCGAGCTATGCTTGACTTGGCAGAAAATTTTTCTGCAGTAGGTTGTCATTTCTTTCTGTGATAGATGGTTGCCAACCAAGGCTAGAGAACCCAATCTATCCTGCTATTCAACCTATAGCTGGAGGGAGAAGAGATGGATTTATGCCTTTCCCAAGACTATTTATGCGTAAGTGAATGCAATGAATTCAACTGGAATTCAGACTCAGTTCTCCATTAAAAAAAAAACAAAAAAAAAACACCAAGTTGTAAAGGATTACTGAGAATGAAAGAAACAAAACATTACTGAGCAGAAATAACAACAAAATAAACAGGATTAAAAAGAGACGAGCATTGACTGATATTGCATTTAAATTTTTGAAGATTGTAGTTGACAGAGAAACAAGAAGATAGATGAGTGTTTGACAGGTGAGAACTATAAGAGAAGAAACTATTAGAATAGAACTTACAGAGGAGAATCTGTAATGTGATAGGTCCTGACCTGGCAGCTCGACTCCAGCCACTTTCTCATCGGCAAAATGTGGCTTCCCCCTATCTGTTCTATAAATATTTTCATGACTTCTGCTTTGATGAATTTGGGTCACTGGTGCCCTCTCCACAAGAATTTACTCAAGCAACCAGACTGGTAACAAGGTCTCACCCTTTTACAGTTAGATCAACCAAACACAGGCAACAATTCTATTCCAGTAGTTTCTTTTCTCACGCTTCCTGCCTGTGGAATTCCCTTGCATATACTTGCATTCCTGATGGCTATAACCTCCAGGAATTTAAATGCAATGTCAATTCCCATCTTTTATCCACTTAACTCCAGCCCTTTTTACATCACCCCTGTATCTTGTTCTTTTCCTTTCTGTCTACCTTCACAACTGTCTTCACTGCTGTTGTTCACATCCTTTTGCTTTTTCTCTTTCACCCCCTGTAGCTGGTTTGTCTTTGTCTTCTCTCACCTCCTGCCTAATACTTCAACTCTCTTATGTAACCCACTGCACTTCAGTGGCATTAATGCTTTGCTTGGGGTGAAATGATTTTAAAAAAAAAAGAAAAAAGAAGCTACACAACAGTAAAATGATGTAAAATAGCTGTTAGTTTAGTACTGTTCTTAAATATATAAAGTCTAGGTACCAAAGAGGAAACCTAATGGGATGTTCAAATTTTTAATCAACTAACACTTTAAAAATTTTCTTTATCATTGAATCATTGTCAACCATTATTATTTTTTGACTATTATTTCTTTCATCTTATTACTTTTTTCAAAAATTATTCAGCCATTTAGGTTTCAACCATCAACTAAACAGTATGGATTCAAAAAATGCTTTAACTTGCATTCACCTTCCTTGCAAGATATGTGTTTTTCTACTAGTTATATATGTTATTGTTTTAAGATACTAAAATTGTATTAGTGATAGTCAATGCAATGTCAAAATTAAAAATAATCATATTTTTTATTTTTATTTTTTTTATTTTTTGTTACACTTTTTTGTTATTGCTTTTCGTCAAATATTTGTTTTTATCTAATCAAGTGACAGTCATGAACAAGTGTAAAAATCTTTTCTTCAAATTTGGTAATATTCAAAAGTTAAAAGAAAAAAATTTAAGAAATAATTCATATTGAAAAAATTTTGCATGAAAAATATTACAGTTCTGGGATTGTTAATATTATACAACTTGAAAATCTTCCATTTATTAAAAAACTTTGAGAGTTAACAAAACTCTCTCTCTCTCTCTCTCTTCTGCTCTCCCTTCTTCCTTAAGCATTTCAGGTAATATGCAATTAGTGTAGTATTGATGCAGAAAAATTTAAACAGTGAGATGTATTCAGATTTTGACAGAATCTAATTTTCACACTATTGGTATTTAGGAAATTTTATCTCTTCTCTTCTTACCAATAAGATAGTCAGGGATGGCAGCCAGTCAAGAAGGACTATTATGTATTCAAAACTACAAAAGGCAGAAAACCATAGGTAGGGTTGGGAGTATTTAATTTGAGCAATATGCTGATACTAGAAATAATAGGTTAGTGTGACCCAAATACTAATAAATCAAGTAACACTAATCAAAATATTTTTTTCTCTTTCAACACAAAACAAAATTTTTAAAATTGTCATTATAATAATAAAATTTTGTTAAAACAAGTCCTTTCTAAGAAAAAAAAATTAGTTTTATTTTCTCTTTGAATTTATTAAACTTATCAGTGTAACTCTGATATAAGAGGGTTATCAGGTCCAGATAAAAGTTATCTTATATCAGGGTTGCACTTATATCAAGGTTTGGTCTATTTTATAAACATTACCACAGGCTCTAATTTGGGACCAGAGAAAATCTCTCTTATATCCGAATTATACTGTAGTGACATGGCTCAATGGCTGTAGGGAAAAAAATATAGGGAAATTACACTGGAAATCTTAGAATTCACAAATTATTGAATGGATTTCTAAATAACTGAAAATTTAAAAGCATTAGTTCTTTGCTAAATTTGGTAACATGTTTTCTTATTTTGTTTTTTCAAAGATGATATCTATGTGGATATATACTAAGTTCTTCATAATTTAGTATTGTCATGGTTCACTGGTTATAGAAAAAGATTTTAAGGAAAAGGATTCATTTTAAAAGGGAATAAAAGAAGATACTGAAAAATGTAGTAAAATGAATGATTACATTGAGTTTTTTATTTTTTTTTTCGCTGTCTTAAAAATTACTCATTTTTTTCATCCCTTAGGCTAACTTTATGGCTAAAAGCTTTGTACTTTTTTTTTTAAAAAATCTTTTTACCTCAAGCAAGGTAGTAAGTTGCAAGGGATTACTGAATGTGAAAGAATATTCGAAAAAGAAAACCATTATTAAAGAGAGAGAATCACAGAACAGAAATTAAGAAGGTAGAAGATAACAATTAACATTGTTTTTAAATTTTTTAAGAAACGATTTAACTGGAAAGAAATTATTAGCATAGAATTTACAGGTAGACTTAACAGTTTCAACTGTAAAATGGTGAGACCTAACTGCCAATCTAGTACTGTTAAGTTTGTAAAGTTGAGGTATTAAAGAGAAAAGCTCATTATAACAACAGAAAAAATATTTGTAGAAAAGGTACAGGGAAGCTAAATTACAGTAATGGGAAAGTAACTGAAGCTGAGATGCCAGGTTAAGACCAATAACAGAATTCGGAATTGTTTCAAGAATCTTCCCACTTCAACTCAGTGGGAACCATTAGCTTGAGAATGTGCAATGAGTCACCGGGAGGTTAGCATCAGCCATGCTAACGTAAAGCAAAAAAATGTTCTCTAAGATTATTAAAAAGGAACTGGTTTAGTTTTGCAGGTGTTAAAATTAACAAGACATTTTTTTTGTCCCAATTAACATAGGTAGGTCATTTTCAGAACAGCTGTCAATTTTACCTCATTGAACCAATCTAATAAGTTTATAAAATAATTAGAAAATTAGAAAAAACAAATTATTAATACAAAGAAAGAATATTACAATTTAATACTTTTTGTTTGTAGGACATTTTGTTAGTACATTTACTAGTCACACTTAGAAAAAACATCAATGATTTATTGCCCACTTACTAAGTAACTTTTTTAAAACAAAACATTAACAAAATAAATATAAATCAAAAAGGATACAAATAATAAATGATAATTTTTGTTAAATTGGTAGGAGCTGGTCAAAATGAATGAGAAAAATATGTGATAGAACTTTTATATGACAAATTGAATGTAATTTGTCAGGTACAATTTCTATTGCACAATATTTAAAGAAATATTCCTATCCACTTACAATACAGAAAAATACTTGTTGATAATATCTATACAATATCAGAAAATCTATCAAAAGCAGCCAACCAACACTGAACAAGATTTATTATGAGTATTGAAGCAATGTTTTAAATTTTGAGTTTGTTAACATTTAAAACAAGGTTGCAATTTGCCATCTCTAGTTACCCATTTTACACTGTGAGTGCTTGCTTACAAAACATCATAACCAAAACATTTAATTATAAAATGATTATAACAGAACATGTTTACAAAAAATTGTTTACAAAAAAATCACCATCACAACAAAACAATCATATTAAGTTTGTTGTCACAATTCACACGTGAGGACGATCTTGGAGGAGATTGAAAGTACTTGGGTTAACAAAAACTATGGCATCTTCCTTGATGAATTTGAACTCAATATCAAGAAGATAGAGAACTAGAATAGATTATTGTAAAAATGAATAGACATATGAAGTCTATATAATTTAATGAAATATATATAAGTTTGTTATATATATATTCATTTATTACTTTAGAACATGTGCAAATTACAAACTACATTTTACAGTATAAACCTTACTATCTTGATAGTTTACTTTAACTATATGATCTCTCTTATGTTATTACAAGCAGTATAGCCCGGCGTTGCTCGGGTGTAATGAAAGCTTTAAAACTAATCCATTGTCCTGGAGCTCAGACTCTTTGGACGTTGGCACAAAAGACTAAAAAGCAATAGTTGTTTCCAGTTAAAGCGAAACCTTCTTCTTCTATGTGCCCTGTCCCTTCAGGACGTAGGCGATCATGGATCTCCACGTCTCCCTATCCCTTGTGGCTCTTAGTATGTTTGTTCCTGTTGCTCCTGGCAACCCCCGTTCCGTCATCCACCTGATCAGACCCTGCAAATATGTTATCCGTTGCCTTCCTCTGTCTCTCCTTCCTTCTATCTGTCCAGTCAGTATCAGGTTCTCCAGGCTCTCCTTCCTCATTGCATGTCCCAGGAACTTCAGTTGTCTCTTCCTGATGCTCAGCATCAATTTCCTTTTTGTTGCCATTCTTTCTAACACTTCGTTGTTACTTGTATGCTCAGTCCACGATATCTGTAGCATCCTTCTGTAGAACCACATTTCGGCCGCTTCCAGTTTTGTCCTCATTTTCGATGATATTGTCCAGCATTCACAGCCGTATTGAAGAACTGACATCACGTAGCAGTCTAGCACTCTTTTCTTCATTTCTATTGAGATTTTCTTGTGTGTTAGTATTTTGCTCATCTTCTGGAACGCGTCCTTTGCCATGCCAATTCGCCTTCGGATCTCCGTGTCGCACTTTCCATCTCCTGTTAGAACACTTCCTAGGTACTTAAATTCTTGGACTTGTTTGATTCTGTTATCCCCTACCTGTATTTGGCATTTTGGGTTGTATCTTTTGCTGATGACCATGCACTCAGTTTTCTTAAAGTTTATTTATAGTCCTTTCTTGTCACTCTCCACTGCTACTTTCTGTATGAGATCTTGCAGTTTCCTTTCCGTGTCCGCAATCAGTACTGTATCATCCGCATATCTTATGTTGTTCAGGTTGTGGCCTCCAATAACAAATCCTGGTGTGTCATCTAGGGTCCTGAAAATATTCTCGCTGTATAGGTTGAACAAATCCGGTGAAAAGACACATCCTTGTCTTACGCCTTTTTCTATCTTTGTGTATCTACTGAGGTCGTTACCTGTCCGTATGCAGGCCGTTTGCTGCCAGTAGAGATTCTTGATTATTCTTATGTCTTTGCCGAAAATGTCGAGGTTGCCTAGCATCTCCATCAATTCTTTGTGTCGTATTTTGTCGAATGCTTTCGCGTAACCTTAGACTGAAAGAAAAATGAATGGATATAAGTCAAATTTTGATTTCCTGATATCGATATCAAATAAGTTTTTTTTGTTGTAAACTGAATTTTGAAGGCTAAATAAGTCCTCTGAGTAAATGGTATCATGGCTGAGACTAAGAACTACTATTATACCTACTTAGAGCCAAACCCGAAGCAAAAACTAAAATAAAAGGTCTGAAAAAAAATACAAACAAACACACACATAAACATCTTGCCTTTTTTATATATATATATATATATATATATATATATATTATCAATTTTCTGCACTATTCTAAGAACTGCAACCTTGAAACTTCTGAATATCATTTCTTATGTCTTTGTCTATCAGTGTATCAAATTTGATTAAAATCGTACCACTCCTTCTATAACCCGATTTTTTCGATTATGGATTTTCAATATTTATCGGGGGTACTTCAACACAAAACCTAGCTAAGAATACTCGCAGATGCTTATAGTACAACTGTGTAAATTTTCAAGGAAATTGGTTCAGCCGTTTCGGAGTCTATAGGTAACAGATACACACACACGCACACAGAGACAAAGTTCCATTTATAAATAAGTTTAGATATTTTCTATTAAAAATTGTGATCTATTTATTGCCTTAAGTATTAAAAATTGTGATCTATTTATTGCCTTAAGTATTAAAAATTGTGATCTATTTATTGCCTTAAGTATTTTTTTATTGCACTCGATAATTACTGTTAATAATTTTAGCCATGTACTACCTTATATTTATTTAGTTTTTAATTTATTTATTCATTTGTTATTATTATTTTTTATATTTATTATTATTATTATTATTTATAATATATTTTTTATTTATTTATATTATATCATTTTATTGTAATTTAATTTTACTATTAATTTTAATTAAATTTATTTTAATTTTATTGTAATTTTAAATTTAAATTTTTATTTTTAATTTCAATTTATTTTACTTTTTTTCCAATTCATTATATTAGGTCTAATGAATTTATATCTTCGTGTTATGATTTAAATATCCTTTATATTGTGAATAATTTTTGTTTGTATACGTGATTACATCATTTTTTTTTAAATACCAAAAGATTTAACTTGAAACAATGTAAATGATGTTTATATATGTCTGCAATTCACTTTCAGCCAAAATTTAAAATTTCTCTCTCTTAGCTGTTTTCATTGTCTCTCCCCTTTCTTCCTTCTCTACATTTACTCATCTTCTTTTTCCTTTATATTTTCCTCTTCACTTTCTACTTCTTCTGTATCTTGTCTTTTCCTTTTCTTTATAGAAGTACAATTCTTGTTTTTTTTTTAAAATGCCAAAAGATTTGAGCCCAGACTCCATGTAACCGATGTCAATATCTATCAGCAATTCACTTCCTGCTAAAATTAAAAATTTCTCTCTTAGATGCTTCCATTAGCTCTTTCCTCTCTAAATTTTCTCACTTATTTTCCTCTTCACTTTCTATTTCTTCTGTATCTTTCCCCCTCCTCTTTCTTTTTCTTTTCTTGATTTCTCATTTTATTTTCTGATCTTTTCTTCCCTCTTTCTTTTTCCCCTTTTTTAATATCTTTTCATCTTAATAAAATTACAAAAATAAAGGGAACTGGTGTTTTTTTGTTGTTTTTTTTTAAATTTTTTTCAATAAGATGTTTATTACCATCATTCTTAACTACCTGATGAAACATTGTTTTTCAATGTCGAAACAAAATGTACAATTTTGTAGTAGTTTGTAGTTTACACATGTTCTAAAGTAATAATTAATAATAAATATTCATTGCTCTATTTTTATGTTGAGCAGTTTTAAATTAATGTTTTGAACATAATTATTTTCTTTGTTCTTATTCATTTGTATATATATATATATATATATATATATATATACACGCACACATATATAAAAATTCAATCAATCATCTAAAGCGGTTATAAACTATTATTTTGACAGGTAAGTATTTGGCATGGGGGGGGGGGTAAACTTTTCATTGGTTGAATTAAGTGGTACGTGAATATTTCAATGGGAAAATCAAAATAGGTGCCCACACAGCCATATATATATATATATATATATATATAATATTAACTATAGCAGCAACAATACCAATAGTAACAGAACTAACTCTGCCGAAACTAGTATTAATTAAGCTATAATTTAAATCGTCTTGTACAACTCACCGAGAACAAACTCGGAGGGAAAAGAAGGAGAAGTAAAAAAAGAAACAAACGAGGTACATGAACAAAAAGTCCAGCACTCATAAGAAAGAAAAAAAAAACCCAAGACGAAAACCCTAACACTAAAGTGCTCAATATGAAAGTAGAGCAAACAAAGACAGAAAATCTAAGCAAGAGCCTATTTCCCTGACGAGCCGTTGGGCGAAACCGTGGTAGGTTGTTGGCTCTGGCTCAGATTTTCTGTCTATATATATATATATATATATATATATATATATATGTAAGATGTCTAGTTTGTGTATTTTAATATAAATATTTCATGTGTATAAGGGTGCACCCATCTGTATGGTTATAGAAGATCGTTTCATGTATATGGGCGCACCTAATTATGTGAATGTTCCGTATATATAGGCTCACTCAAGTATAATTATGGTTACATGTATGATTATATGTATTATTGTATGTATATTCGGTGGATATGGATGCACCTAATTATATGTAGACTTCATTTATGTTTTTTGTGTATATGGGGGCACCTGATTATATGTATGTTGGTGCAAATCCTGGATTAAGGATGTAATCAATTGTACCCTCCTGTATTGATCAGTATACTCATGTATATACATGTTGATATTGAAATTTAAATGATATATGCTGGTAGATGTATGTAACGCTTGTTATGATTTATGTAATGTGAAATATGCCACCTCGTTTGGAGGAGAAAAAGGGGGACGTGTAGACATGTTCGCATTGTTCTTGTATATACATGTATAAGTTTTTATAAGCAAGTGTACGTGTATGAAGAAAGGCAATAGTGCGCAGATACAAGAAATTGATATGTATATGTAGAAAAGTTTGTGTGTGTATGTATATATATATATATATATATATACACATACATACATACATACAGACAGACAGACAGGAATGTATAGATGTAGGCAGATATGTATGTGTATGTGTGGGGATGTGGGTAAATATGTAAATATATGCATATTTTCTGAGTATATATGAGGTTTGTTAGTATACTTATGCAAATATGTTCCAGTATTATTTATACATATATAGGTCCACTCTTCATAAATATGTGAGTGTTTAAACACACAGTAATCACATGTGGATAAAGATGCATGGATAGATGCATGTATGAGTGATACATTTGTATGTACACACACACACACACACACACACACACACACACACACACATATATATATATATATATATATATATATATATATATATAAAGTACAGACATATCTTTAGGAAAATATATGTATGTATGTGTGTAAATATATACATATTTTCTGAGTACTTGTTACTACTAATTATATGTGTATAAATCCACTCTTCATAAATATATATGTGAGTGTGCAAATATAATATTCATATGTGAGCTTATTTTTGCTTTTTCAGAAAGTTCATATACATAAGTGTTCATTTGTTGGTTATTTTCAAATTGACTTGGTAATTTTTTTCTGTTTTGAGAATCATTCACTTTTCATTGGCCAGAAAATTTTTTTACACTGACTTGAGTTATGCTTATCTACCAAAATGCAGACTATAACATGCTCATGGTGCAGAAAGAAATATTTATAAAAAAAAATACAAGCCTTCCCTCAAGAAAACAACATGGGAAATACTTAAACATAATACACACACACACACACACACACACACACACACACTAAATTCAATTGTGCTTTAAATTAAAAAAAGAAAGAAAAATATATTGTGGGCCATTGCAAAAAATATTAATTCTGGATTCCAAAAACAACAAACAGAACTTGATGACCTGTATCATATTTCTTATCACCAAAAAGCAGAATTGCACACACACACACAAAATTGGATTGAAATCACTGAAAACAATTTTGAATAAAAAAGACTAATTCAAATTTTGTGAGTTAGTGTAAAAAAGTTTTCTGGACACTGAAAAGTGAATGATTCTCATAACGGAAGAAATTTAACAAGCCAGTGTGAAAATAACCAACAAACTTGAATGCATATGAACTTTCTGACCTACTCACCAACTACTTATTTATATATATATATATATATATATATATATATATATATATACACACACACACACACACAAACACACAAACAGTGTTTTCGGCTGTCAGAAAGACAAACGGATCTCAATATGTAAAGTCATAAATTTATTCACCTGAAGAGAGTCAACCTTTGACTTGAAATATGTAGTGACACAAATACCATTATGGACACTTAATGTGTCATAGAAAAAGCATGTAATATTAATAATAATAACAATAAATTACACTTTAAACAAAATGTTCACGGCTTCTCACACTTTCTCCACCTATACCAATTTCTCTGGTTAAACCAACCTCTATTCCTATTTTCAATATAGATATAAGAATGACAATCATAAACCATAAAGGGAGATTACTTATTCTTTCTAAAATTAAAAGTTCATAATTTCCATTAGAAATTAATCTTTAATCTGGTTCAACGTATTTAATGCCTACATATAACCATCAATTAAAAGGGTTATTTAAGTATTTTAAGATAATTGATTTTTCAATAAGACATAAATTACATCTATTTCCTTTTCCATTGCAAGATTTGGCTCTTACTACAATATCTCAGATGATGATTGGTGAATTATTACCATTCTTTAATTGACAGAAACATTTAGACAGCAGTGCTGTTTTTGTATTTTATTTAGACAGCAGTGCTGTATTTTATTTAGACAGCAGTGCTGTTTTTGTATTTTATATTAAGTCATTCAATGATGGTAGAAACAAAATTTCCAAGGATTTTCAGTAGAACTAAAATAAAATTTAACATTGTTACCAGAATGTAAGCTAGCTCAATATACAATATTATCATTCATACTTTGGGTGTTTAAAGGACAGTTTATATTTTTTTGGCAGTTGTTTTTATTTTTTATTTTTTAAAATTAACACCTTGTTGGAAATATATTTATTTAATATAATGTTATATTGGGATATAGAAATATCTATGTTATTAATGCAGCTATAGCTGATTTTAAAATTATTTTTGATAAAAATATTTTTTAGTTTTGGTGAATAATCATTCATTAAAGTGCTTATGAATCAAATTTAGGAAAATTCTTTTGATATTTGTTTGAACATTACAGTTAAAAGGTGAATTAAGTCATATAATATTTTATGCTTACAGTGTTTCTATTAATTTTCACCTACTTTGTTTTTTTTCTAAATAGTTTTAATTTACTTTATGGTTTCTTAATCCTAAAGCTTTTGTTGAAGAGGGATAATATGTACATTGATATATATATATATATATATATATATATATATATATTAATAGTTCTGTTGTATTATATCAAGCGCTATTATTTTAATATAGCACTATATGTGTAATAGAACATGTTCAAATTACAATCTACTACAAAGTGGACATTTTGTTTCAACATTGAATGGACAATGTCTCATCAGGTAGTAAACTCTATTTTTGAAAAGAGATGGAAAATTCACTTCCTTATATTGATAAAATTTTTGTGCACGAGGTAATGGGGGTAGGAAAATTGTCCTTTCAATGTTGAAATAAAATGTACATTTTGTAATAGATTGTTATTTGAACAAGTTCTAAAGTACAATTTATAATAAATATTCATAGCTCTATTTCTATATTGAGCACTGATTTAAATTAATGTTTTGAATGTTGTTAATATTTTCTTCATTCCTTATTCATTTGTATATATATATTTTCTGTTAAATATAAGAGACAATGAATGTCTATTATGTTTAATCATGAGTTGTTCTAAACATCGTATTTTGGCTTTAATTTTAGGTGAAACATTTTTTTATTAAGTTGGTTTTAAGCTTTTGGCTCACATGTAAGGTTACAAGGATGTTAACACAAAAACATCCACCATCAGCAACGATTTTATCTTGTGTTGACATAAAACTTTGTTAAGCAACAACAGCAGTCACCAAATAGTAAACGCAGTTCATAAATTTGCAATGCAGTTCTATGATGTCACACTGTGTGAGAGACCGAAATGTTAACAGAACCATATGTCTAAATGCAATGTAATGTGTTACGACTAGATTGAAATGTGATTTTATTGAATGCGAGTTCCTTTGATTTAATGTAGATGGCCTCCAATATCTGAAGGTTTTTTTTTTACTGTGTGTATGAGTGAGTATTATTGTATTGTTGACTAAAATCTGTTTGATATTATCTGCATGACTGTTTTTTTAAGAAATGCTGTTTAATTGAATTCTGATCAGAAGGGTGACAGGTAAGTCTACGGGAGAGTGTGGTTGTAGTAAAACCAATATCTGTAGTGGGTTTATTATTAGTACCAGAGATACAATCTCTGAACAAGCATGTAAATTGATACACTACATTGGTTTTCTGTAAAGGATTTAGTTGTGTGATTGTAGGGTTATTAGAGACTATGAGGTCAATTGTTTTAATTTTTTTATAATATATGATGAGCTTAATTTGATTATTATTATTTATTGGTTTAACATTTCTACATATTATGTTTTAAGTTGTGTAGTTTGATCAATATTCTTAGCTATTCTTAGAACCAACTTAATAAAAAATTATTCAAATGTTGGAGAATTTTTGTCTTTATTTTCACCTAAAATTAAAGCCAAAATATAATGTTTAGAACGGCTCATGATTAAACATAATAGACATTCATTGTCTCTTATATTTAACAGTACATGTTTAGAAAATTATCTACTGCCTCGATACACTAAATATATATATGTATCTCAAAGCATCTATATATATATATATATATATATGCTTTGAGATAAGAGTTTAATTTGTTCCAAGACTGAGCTTGTAACTTAGAAGATGCAGATCACTTTCCCCATTGAATTTAATGGAAATATTTCTAATAAAAGACAATAAAACACTTCAAAAACAAAACAACTTAAGAAGGAATTTACTGTATCAATTCCAAGGATTGTCAGAAAGAATATATTGGTGTAACCTCAAAAAGTTTTGATAAAAGACTATATAAACACAAAAGAGATATTTTAAAACACAGCACACAAAATGCACTCGTTGTTCACTGTCAAAATTGACTACAATTTTGTTATAAAAATGCTATAATTAAAAGGGGAATGATTCACTTAGACAAGTCCAGAAAGTGCTTTAATCACTAGTTCAGCCAAGTAAATTTACATTCAGCTTCTTATAACATTTTAACATTCTTGGCAGATTTTCTCTTATCCCAATATGGGATATTCAAAAACAAAGATGATGGAAAGAAAAAGAATATGAATGAATTTGGCTTGATTGAAAAACAAAAAAAAATTATTTCAGAATTTTGAAACTACTTGTGTTGTTTAAACTCTCTAAATTAAAGTGAAAATAACACTGACATCTCATTTTAATATATATTTACCTAAATGTTACAAAAATATCTTTAAATATTAAAGAATACATTTATTCAATAAAATCACCATTGGCTTCAACCACAGCCTCCAGACAACTTCCAAATCTGCAACTCTTCTGGACGGTCTCCTTGTTTAAGTTGGTGAATGCTGCCATACTCCTTACTTTCAGTTCATTTTTAGTGTTGCAAGAAGTTTTGTTGGTTTCTCACTCATCTGCACCCCACACATAATAATTAAGGGGGTTGAGGTCTGGTGAGTTAGGTGGCCACACGTAAGAGGTGATATGGTCATAAAAATTGTCTGACAGCCATGCCTAAGTTCTGTTGCCATACATAGGATATTTTCCAGCAGCCACCCTCTTGACCCAAGACAGCACTACCTCCCTGGCTAGGGACCTGATTGACTTGGAGCAATCATGGCCTGAATCTCATCAACAAATTTAAGACATATTTTCTTATTAGAGTGATGTCCTCAGATTGACACCCAAACACTCTGAACTGTTTGTATTGGAGCTTTTAGGTGCAAATGCCAAGCAGTACAATTTCCAAATTTTTGGATTGTATCATGGTGGTCTTTTTCTCACAGGTGGGGCCCAATTGACCCTAATATACTGTGGAGTCAACAAAATCAAAAACAAAGTCCATGCTCAAAATTAAAAATATAAAATGGCAACAATTTACCCATCACAACCTGGATAGGTTAATAATTCAATTTTTTTTTTTTTTTTTTTTTTTTATGAAATCACTTCAAAAATAGTTCAAGTTTTATTACCTCTTCTGGCTAACTTTACAGCTAAAAATTTTATACTCATTTAAATTTAAGTTATAGGATAATCTTTAACTAAGTCTTCAAACAAATTATTATTAAAATATGTACATTTTCCAGAATACTACAATTTAATTTTTTCTGTTTGTAGGACATTTGGCTCAAAAAATGCCAAATGTCCTACAAAATAAATTATTGAAAATTACGTGAAAACCAAATTTGATTTGAGATTTGCCATTCTATGATTCCATCCACAATTCCAAGACCAATTTTTGGTCTTACGTTAAGTATTTTTACTTAATATGTCTTTATTTTATACTTTATCTTATCTCATGGCACTGAATAAAAGGTTTTATTTTATTAAGTATGTAATGACTTAATGTCATTGAGTATATGATATGTATCATCAGTTAAAAATGTTCTTGAATATGATTTATTTTGAATTAAATAAAAATTAATTAAATATGACTTTTTTCCTATCTATAAGCTAAAGCTTTTTTTTTCTTAGTCCAAATTGTACTTCCAGTCACTGTCTCATCATAGAGTAGCAACTAGTAAACTAGTACTGATACTATAAGTTCTCAGTATGTGCCTCAATATTAAATTAAGCCAAGTTTAGTAAAAAACCAATAACATATGAAGTAAACTTGTACTTTTTGTTTGGTTTGACTTTTGCTTTCCATTATTTTTAATTTTGTTTAAATTTTGTATCATTTTCCATTAAATATATTTTTTTTCTTATTTACAGCAGAACAACAAATGACAACAGATTCTGTTAATCATAAAAGGTATTTTTTCTTTTTTGTATCATGAATTATTATTTCTATTTTTTGGTCATTCAGTCAGTCAATTAAGTGCCATACGTGATACATGATTGGGCGATCATGTCTCGAAAGAGACATGACTGACTGGGCAGAAGATTATCCCGCAGTAGGTTGCCATTGCTTTCTGCAGTAGACTGGTTGCCAGCCAAGGCTATAGAACCCAATCTGTCCTGTTATTTAACCCATAACTGGAAGAAAGAGACGGATTAATACCTTTCCCAAGGGTATTTGCATGTAAGTGAACGCAATGGATTTGATTGGAATTTGAACTTGGCTCCCCAATTTCTCGTTCTGAGCTGATATCCACTGTGCCACAACACACATCCCTTTTGGTCATTAATTCTTTATAAAGATTGTTAAAGATTCATTGAAAGAATTACATAAAACATTTAAGAAAGAAATGCTATTTTTAAATAAAAATATGTTCAGATTTAGGTTTTTTGATGGATCATAAACATTTTAAAAGGATACTTATGTTTCATTGTTTAAATTCCAGTCTATAAATTAACTACAGCATGTATTTGAAAACCAGTTCTTTTTTGTGGCAATGGTTGAAAAACTATGACAGAGTAAAAGACGTTGAATAATAGTATAGTGATTGTTAGATGTGCATGGTGGTCCAGTGGATATTGGCTTGGAACAAGAAATCGGAGAGCCGAGTTCGAATTCCAGTTGAATTCATTGCATTCACTTATGCGCAAATGCCCTTGGGAAAGGTATTAATCCGTCTCTTCCTTCCAGTTATGGGTTAAATAACAGGACAGATTGGGTTCTATAGCCTTGGCTGGCAACCGGTCTACCGCAGAAAGCAATGGCAACCTACTGTGGGATAATCTTCTGCCCAGTCAGTCATGTCTCTTTCGAGACATGATCGCCCAAGTGTGTTTCACATATGGCACTTAACTGACTGACTGATTTTTAGAGCTGTTCTCACTTGATAATTTATGTACATAGCACAGATCAAACTATCAGTCATTAGTAAAAGATGCAAGTGTGAGAGAGAGAGTGGGATGCTTGAATACAGTTGTAAACATACAGCAACTCTCTCACCCAGCTTTCCACCATTGGTTTCCATTGTTGGTTGTGTTGGTGTTCACCAAAAACAAGGAAAGACTTATTTTCAGCACATCAGTTAAGTGCCATACGTGAAACATGCTTGGGCGATCATGTTTCGAAAGGGAGAGACATGACTGACTGGGCAGAAGATTATCCCGCAGTAGGTTGCCATTGCTTTCTGCAGTAGACTGGTTGCCAGCCAAGGCTATAGAACCCAATCTGTCCTGTTATTTAACCCATAACTGGAAGGAAGAGATAGATTAATACCTTTCCCAAGGGTATTTGTGCGTAAGTGAATGCAATGAATTCAACTGGAATTCAAACTTGGCTTCCTGATTTCTCATCCCGAGCTGATATCCACTGCACCACAATGCACATCCTTTCAGCACATATGGGAGAAAAATCACCAGATGAAATGAGGACTCTAACCTTATATTTTGATGGTGTACAGGTGTTTATTCAGGGCTTTATTTGCTCAGACTACGTGGTTTGTATTTGACACTTGCAATAACTTCTGCTTTGTAAGATGAACAGGTTAACTCTTCTCTTTGACTCTTCTTCCTACCAAATCTCTATCCATCTGAACAGGACATCACAGCCAGAAATATTTAAAGGACAGTCTGTTCCCTGCCAATAGTGGACCAGAGCTGACTCCTCAACTGTAACTGTTAATATAGACATGTGGCTGGAAATTCTCAATTTCTGATTTTCTAGTCACTTGACCCATATAGTTGTCATTTTTTTTTTTTTTCTCTTTTGGTCAAGTCGGTGACCACTTTGAGGACCATATTTCACAGTCAGTTAAGTGTCATACGTGATACACATTTTGGGTGATCATGTCTTGAAAGAGACATGACTAACTGGGCAGAAGATTATCCCTCAGTAGGTTGCCATTGCTTTCAGCAGTAGACTGGTTGCTAGCCAAGGCTTTAGAACCCAATCTTTCCTATTATTTAACTCATAACTGAAGGGAAGAGATGGATTAATACCTTTCCAAGGGTATTTGTGCGTAAGTGAATGCAAGGAATTCAACTGGAATTCAAACTTGGCACCCTAATTTGTTATTCCGAGTTGATATCCACAGCACTACATCCTATTTCACAGACTTTATCATAAAATGCAAAACACTTGAGACCAAGATAAAAATCACACCCCATCCTCTCAACATGAAAATCCCATTCATAATGTCACACAGTAATTTTGAGATTATTGCTAAAGTGAGTTAAACTTTGTTTATATAGGTTCTTACAAACTTTGCTTCGTTGAGCACAAGTGGATATGATACAGTCAGTCTAGTAGTAATGGTCTATGAGAAAAATATTTCTAAACATTGATTTACAATGAGGTTTCTCACACTTATTAGCAGACTGAGAGAGATATATGATTCGGCATAGATAGATATTAACAGAGAGATAAATAGAAAGATAGATATTAATGGACTGAGATAGATAGATGGTCCTGGGTATGATGGTAAACTGCATCTGGCAGCAAGGCCTCTTATTGGAAGGTTGGGAGGAGCATGGAACCATCTCTTAGTTGTTGTTGTTCTCAGGTTCACCCTGGCCTGGAGTGGTAGAACCTGTTAGGGTTCCAGATATGGGCAAATAGTTCCTTTGTCTAACACAAGATTACCATAATGAGACAACTTTGATAATTAAACCTGATATGCTATAACAATTGATCTATGAAACTTAATAATTACAGTGTCCATAGTATGTTACCCAAAACTTTAGCATAAATTTGCCACTTTGTTTAAATCTTTGAATCCTTTCAGCTGAAGTTATTATTTCATATTGAAAAATGATTTTGTAATTGTTTTTTCACCACCTCCTTAGAACCACAAATCCACTTGAGACGGCAGAGCCATTCCAAAACACCTCATCACAGAGCCAAGGACAGAACTCTTCAAATCAAGATTTACCAAAGAAGTGCCTACAGAATATAAGTGAACAACCCACTCCATCTGACACAAAATCTACAACTTCTATTGATCAAAATTTAAATATTTGTCTTGAAGACAATGAAGAGACATCTTGGAGTGATGACGATCTTTTTTGCGATGAGTCTTTCATATCCAAAGTTGCACAAACAAGTGAAAATAAATCTATTCCCAAAATCACTGAAAATGAATCTGTATTCAGTGAACAATTGGTTATTGCAGATAAGAAAACCTCCTTAACTTGTTGCAAGACGCCATCTTTATCCCTGAAGAATACAGACGTAAATAAATGTGTAAATAAAAGAGAATTTCCAAAAAGTTCAGATTCACTTACCATTGGTGCTTGTAATACAGATGTGAATCCTGTTCAACAAGGCAACAACAATAGCAGCAATAACTTATTGCAGGAGGATTTAGATCTCTGTTTCTCAGACAGCGATACGGATGAACTTCTGTCACAGCTTACAGAGCAGGAGATATCTTGTGCAATACAAACTTCAGATAAAAGAGATGGCTTTTTAATCAACAAGAATTTATCAAATTCCCAGCCTCTTGTCACTGTTAATGGTAAAAATGAGAAAAAGGTTCCTGCAATGGAACAAAAAACTGCTGTTGATTCATACTTAGAATTCTTGGATATGTCATCAAATTATTGTCGGAAACCATCTCCAAAACAATTGATAACTAATGTCTCTTCAACAAAGAAACATTACAACTTCAAAAATATGAAGAACAATGTGAATCTTCCTAACAATATTTCAGCTACAAATTTTGTACCTTCAAAGCAAAATGTCAGTAAGTATATTCTTTTTTGGATATTTTCTATATTTTTCATTATTAGTTCATATATCCTAAAAAAATAAAGAGGTAACTCAGTAATGAAACTGTTCTCAATAATCAAGATTTGGTTAGAAATTCTGAAAAACATTTGCCTAATTAGTATTTTTTTAATGTTTTTACATTTTATTAATATTTCTGTTTATTGCTATCATCTTAAACTTACATAGAGAATGGATGAATGCAACTTTTTAAAAATATTTATTGATTAACATTCAAATCTTGATTTATTCAATATTTATCATGTTTATTGCCATCTTCTTCATAACATTATCTACATCTAGAAAGGATGAAAGCAATTGTGAAAAACATCCTTGTAGCTCATCAATATCTGATTAACAATCAAGTCTCCTTGATTTTGTTAATATTTCCATGTTTATTGCCATCATCCTCATAACATTATCTACATCTGGAAAGGATGAAAGCAACTGTGAAAAACATCCTTGTAGCTAATCAATATTTGATTAACAATCAAGTCTTTTTAATTTTGTTAATATTTCCATGTTTATTGCCTTTATCCTCATACCAATTTTCAAGGGAGTTTGTTTTTTGTCTTATTTTTATTTAATGGTTAAAAAATTGGCTGAAAGTGGTTGGATCAATGAAAATTATTGAAATTTTCTGTACTTTCTTACTTCTACAAAATGGAAAATGTAAGGATGCTAGAAAAACTAAATGAAAAAATTAAATTTCCCTTGTTTGATGTGTTTAAATGAAAGGTTGCTGGTCAGATAATTATATATATATATATAATGTGAAGAAAGGACAGTCAGAAATTTGTTTTTAATTTTACAGTGCTCAATACAAAAATAGAGCTAAATATTATTGTAATATAACTTAATATTTTTGTGGCACACAATTTCTCATGTTTCTGCAATCTTCAATCTTCAAGCAATCATTTTTAGGGTGATTTTATGGAAAAACCTTTTGGGGTAATTTTTGATTAACAGAATAAACTTTTGGGTGACTTTTGGAAAAAATGTCTGCAGATTTGAGTCATATAAAAAAAAATTATAAATTTAAACTTCTTCAGAACAAAAAGAGAAGTGATACATGTTAATTATTATAATAAAGCTATAAATACAGTATATATATATATATATATATATATATATATATATATATATATATATAATATTGGCTCTGTAAATAGATAAATAAATAATTACATTGAGCCCTATGGCTGGATCAGCTTTAATATTTAATTTTTAAAGATCAATATTAATAGGATTCATTTGGGATTTTCCTTTAAGCTGCTTATATTTGTATTTATTATATATATATATATATATATATATATATAGTTGTCATTTCATGCTATCATGTGGCGTGACGTCATAGAACCATATTGCAAATTTGCAAACTGCATTATTTTTGGTAACTATTGCTGTTGCCTAGCGGAGTTTTATGCCAACACAAAATAAAATCATTGGTGATGATGGATGTTATTATATTACAGTCTTAATAACCTCTTTGAAGATGGCTCATGTGAGCCGAAAGCTTAGAACCAGCGTAATAAAAGCAATATCTAAATGTTGGAGAATTTTTGTCTTTATTTTCACCTGAAATTAAAGCCAAAATACGATGTTTAGAACGGCTCTTGATTAAACATAATAGACATTCATTGTCTCTTATATTTAATAGTATATGTTTAGAAAATTATTTACTGCCTTGATACACTATATATATATATATATATATATATATATATATATATAATCATTTCCCCCTAAGCAAGGCAGAATTGCCACTGGTGAGCTGTAGGTTAGATAAGAGGAGAGAGTTGAGAAAAAGAGACCTTTTACAGAGGGCATCAAAAAAATGAGTTAGAAAAGGATGAGAACACTAGTGTGAAGAGAGCTTCACGAGGGTAGAGTAGACGGTGGGGGGGGGAAGAACATGATACAAGGGTTTTCAAGGAAAGGATGTAAGTCAAGGAGACAGGAGATGGCAATTGACATTACATTTAATTTCTTGGAGATTGTAACTGTCAGGGAAGTAAGTGTATAGAAGGGAATTCCACATGTGGGAAGTTGTTATGGGGAAACAACACCTATTCCTCAGATAATGGACTCTCCCTCTTATATCAATAAGAGTTAACAGGAAGTTAATGGGAGAAGTTCTTAGGCAGTTCATAGGAGTTCTTTAGAGTTCTATTGGTGTTGAGTAGAACTACTAGTTAGTTCCAGTTTGGACATAGTTGGACTAAGGCAGTTGATATTAGTCGGCAGTTAGCCGAATACTAAGGAGTCAGCTTACAGTGGAAGATTACCAAGTTCCTAATATTTTGGGTGCGTTAAGTTGATTAGCAACCGACATAGCCCAATTATAATCTTCAGTGCAAAAACTATTCCACAACAGAAGTGCAAGAAAAGAAGCTGCTAGAGTAGAAATTGCAGTTATATTTGAGTGGTCTCGCTGTAAAGGGGTGGGACCTAGTTGTTAGTCTAGTAGCTCAACTAAATTCATGCAGAGAGGGCACAAGGGAGCTAAGCTCATTGGAGCAGAAGCTGTGAAAGTATTTGTAGAAGAGACAGAAGGAAGCCACATTACGTCAGTTAGAAAAGGAGTGAAACTGTGCTACCAGGTCAAGATCAATCACATTGCAGATTCTCCATTAGATTTTGTCAAGAACCCTGAGATGAATTGCAGGACCACCCAACCAGATATATTAAATACAATTGAAGATGTGTGTGCGTGAGTGTGTATCTTCACTGATTTCTATTAAAATACACTTCCACATTTTTCATACGATTTGTCTCAAAAGTGACACAACCTTTGCAAATTTATTTAAGTGGAGATTTCATGCAGCCAACCCAGAATCAAACCTCGAACATTTACTCAGCCCCATTTTTATCCTATCAGTGCTACAAATAAGCACTGCTAACTATCCTCCTTTCTGTATAGTGGTACATTTCCCTTTACAAAGACCAACATTTAAATTGCCCATGTGAATTCTTACTTTTGCCATCCTGTGCAATGTCAGGTACGTACTGATAGTACATAATAAAGTTAGTGTATACACATCAGAAAGTGAAATTTAGACAACAGAAAAAGGTTCTCATGGTTTTCATGAATTCCATTTTGCTTATGTTTCAGATATTTCATATCAAACCTGTTTTATATATATATATATATTGATTTTTTAATTACTTAGTTTTTAGTCATAATAAAATTAGACCCGTGCACATTTGTATTAAAAAGTGTTCAATACAATTTTATTGTAGAACTTCTGAATATTTTTCATTTATAAATGAGGTATTACATAATAACTCATTTACAAATGAAATATATATATATATATATTGTGTGTATTTTGGCAGCATTTTTTAATTAATACAGGTTTGGTTGAATAATATAGACAAGCTTTGTCTATTTATTTTGTGTAGGATCTGTTCATATCATCTGATAAGTTTGATGGTGCTATTGTTGAAAGACAACAAGAAATCACAGTAATTGTTGATTTTTTTATCAGGTCTAAGCTTTCGGCTTACATAAGCCATTATCAAAGAATAAACATTAACATATAGTGATCATAGAACATTTAAGTTATTAACAAAGTGGAATTAAATAAAGAGAATTCAATCAAAGAGACAAGTTCATTTTTACCATGGCGGATGGCCGCAGACAGTGACAAAATGGTGGTGGTGTGGATCTTGATCCGATTACAGGCATTTGAGTATGTTATTTGAGATATCAAAATCAAGCCAGGTTTAAGTTGTTTGATATAGATAGCTTCCAGGATTTTGAGTTTCCACTTATGTAAGCTGAAAGCTTAGACCTGATAAAAAAATCAACAATTACTGTGATTTCTTGTCGTCTTTCAACGATAACACCATCAAGCTTATCAGACGATATGAACCGATCCTACACAAAATAAATAGACAAAACTTGTCTATATTATTCAACCAAACCTGTATTAATATATATATATATATATATATATATATATATATATATATATATTATAAGAAAACGAAAGAACATGTAAAATCCACTGTTTAAGCATTTAATTTTATAAAGAGTGCTTGATACAGAGTGGAGCTTAATATTGTAATTTTGTTATTAAAATGGTTTATAAAAGCATTATATCACTACACAAAAAATTTCATATTTCAGAACAATACTGTTCTTCATGTGATATATTAAAATTGGTGAAAATTATTTATTTTGAAAATATAAGCTGAATTCATTGTTATTTAGAAAAGTAGAGGGTGGTTGTTGGAGAAAATGCTTTAGGTGTGTCAATATTGTTTGATTAAAAATGAGAATTAGGTAACCATGGAGTTTTAAGATTTGAGTCACAAAAGGAAGCAGGATTGCTTGGTGTCTAGTCATGTCACTTTTTAATTTTGTCTGGATAAGATACATAGTGGGACCATAGATTTTTTTTTTAATGGGTAGACAATAATTTTTAAAAGCAGGTTGGATTTTAGGTTGTTTTTTTTTTTTAATTTAAAATTAAATTTTTTTTTTACTACCTCATGGGTTGGAATGTTTAGATTAGAATCAGGATTAAATAATTATGGTATACTTAGGTATATTGTAGTAAGAAAAACAATTAAGTACTGTGTGGGTGATTTTAATAAAATAATTTTTATTTTTTTAAATTATGTTGGAGTATGTTGTAAATGAAGCATTGTAATTAATTAAATTTTAAAGAAAATTATTTTGTCTGAGTAAGTTACATGGTGGGACCACCCAATACTTAAATAGGTAAACAATAATTTTTAACAGCAAGTTAGATTTTTTTAAAACTACTTCATGAGTAAAGGGGCTGGAATATTTATGTTGGAATTAGAATTAAATAATTATGGTATATTAAAGTATATTGTCGTTAAGAAAACTAATTAAGTAATGTGTGAGCCATTTATTTCAGTAAAATAATTCTTAATTTTTAAGCATTGGAGCATAAGTTATAAATGAAACATTGTAGTTTTTTAAATTTTAAAAGAGAATTATTTTGTTTGGGTATGATACATTGACAAAACTCATTGTCTGATCAGGCCAGAGATAGGACAAAAATAGTGTGGGTTCATCAAAGACACTGGAACAAGGAATGCTATATTTATGATTAGGATGCTATTCGAAAGGGCAATACAAATGAAAAAAAGACTTTTTTTTTCTTTTTTTTTTTTTTTTTTTTTTAATCATCTCACCCCAAGCAAGGCATTCCACTGCCACTATTGCGCATGGGGTTACATAGGGGAAGGTAAAGAGAAGGAGTGGTTAGACATAGGGAATGTCAGGAGGAAGGTGACAGATGAGTAAGGATAGCAAGGATGAGGGTTGGGCAGATGGGAAGAGTGTTTGATAGAATTTTAGCAGGTTAGTGTGTTAGGTGTCTATTGACCTTACATTTAAACTCCTGGAGATTGTAGCCATCGAGGAAGCAATCGTGTGGAAGAGAATTCCACAGTCGGGAAGTGCGAGGAAAGAAACTGTTGGAGTAGAAGTTACGGCTGCATTTTATCGGTTTCACTGTAAAAGGGTGGGATCTAGTTGCTAATCTAGTATCTCATTCAAATTAGTATTTAGGGGGCACCAGTGATCTAAGTTCATGTATGTTTTATAGATTATGTGAAGGCGTTCAACAAAGTATGCCACAAAAAATTGATAGAGATGCTCAGCAATCTTGACATATTTGTGTAAGCCATTAGAGTAATCAAGAATCTCTATTGGCAGCAAACTGCCTGCATACAGAGAGGTAACAAATTCAGCAGATATATAAAGATAGTAAGAGGCATAAGACAAGGATGTGTCTTTTCACTGGATCTATTCAACTTGTACAGCAGGACTATTCTGAGGACCCTAGAAGTTATGCTAGGATTCATCATTGAACAACATAAGGTACGCAGATGATACAGTTCTGATAGCATGACACAAAAAGAAAACTACAAGACCCCCTACAGAAGATAGTTGAAGAGAGTGACAAGAAAGGACTACAAATAAACTGCAAGAAAACCGAATACATAATCATCAGCAAAAAGAGCAGTCCAAAACACCAAACCCAAGTGAGGGGTACTAAAATCAAGCAGGTACAAAAATTTAAATACCTTGGAAATGTTCAAGTCTTTCAAAGGAAGATTGAAAGAAGAAATCATGTATTCTCCAAAAATATAAACTTTTTTTCAAATTTAAAGTGAATCTCTATTTTGAGGAGTTAAATTGAACACACACATAAATTTTTTATGTTTTCACATATCTATAAATAACAAATGTATTGTTTCTTATATTTAAATGAAAATCATTTTCGCAATGATCTATTGCCTGACGACAAGATAGAAATCTCAAAACAGAAATTTCCGTGTTGCAATGTATTCTTAAATAAAAAACAAATTTAATTATATGATATATATATCCGAGTGAGTACAGAACGAAGAAAGAAATTTTTTCACTGTCCAAAACATTAATTTAAAACAGTGCTCGATATATGATGTATTGAGCTGTTTATATATATATTTATATATATATATATATTTGTATAGAGCTGTTTATCTATATATATATATATATAGAGAGAGAGAGAGAGATATTTATATCTTCAATTGTAAAAGAGTGAAGAATAAAATTGCAATGTTCAAAACATTAATTTGAAACAGAGCTCAATATAAAAATAAAGCAATATATATATATATATTTTTTTAAATTTTACATTATAACATGCAAATAACTACTACAAAATAATACATTTTATTTTGACAGTTAACTACCTGATGTGACATTGTTTTTTCAATGTCTCAACAAAATGTACAATTTTGTAGTAGTTAATTACATGTTCTAATGTAAAATTTAAATGTTGTATAATTTTTCTAGATTTATTTTTCTTCAAAATCTGTTTAATGTTTTTTGTTTTACTTTTTCCTTTCATACAATTGTTTTTTGAAGAACTCCCTTTCAGTTTCAAAATAATCACTTATTTGTACAATTGTCCAATATTATAATGACAATTGTTTTTGTTTTTTTTTTATTTTCAATTTCTTTATGAAAATTTTTATTTTTTAGCTTAAAAGTAATCAATTATTTCAAAATAATTCAATATTTTAAAAAAATTAAATTAAGCTAATAAGAAATACAAATTATTTATCATGTCAGTCAGTCAGTTAAGTGCCACATGTGATACACGCTTGGGTCGAGACATGACTGACTGGGCAGAAGATTATCCCGCAGTAGATTGCCATTTCTTTCTGCGGTAGACTAGTTGCCAGCCAAGGCTACAGAACCCAATCTGTCCTGTTATTTGACTCATAGCTAGTGGGGGATCAGTTTATTACTTCATAACAATAGAAAACCGTTCCCCCACTTTATGCCCAGTATAAGCCTTTAATCATGTTTCCAACTATTATATTCAGTCAGTCAGTTAAGTGCCATATGTGATACATGCTTGGGCGATCATGTCTCTTTCGAGACATGACTGACTGGGCAGAAGATTATCCCGCAGTTGGTTGCCATTGCTTTTTGCTGTAAACTGGTTGCCAACCAAGGCTATAGAACCCAATCTGTCCTATTATTTAACCCATAACTGGAGGGAAGAGATGGATTAATACCTTTCCCAAGGGTATTTGCGTGTAAGTGAATGCAAGGAATTCAACTGGAATTCGAACTCGGCTACCCAATTTCTCGTTCCGAGCCGATATCCACTGCGCCACAACACACATCCATTTATCATGTATATCTCTCAAAATGTTTTTTTTTCTTGCAGATCCTCCTCTAGACAATTCTTTTGATGATCCATTTAGTGATAAAGATGATGATATCCTAAGATTTGCTGAATGTAAGGATCTTTGGTGTTTTCATTTCCATTACCACCTGAAAAAAAAAAACAATTAGGAAATTATTATAACTAATACGGTAAATTTTAACATTCTTATATTTATTAGAGGAGGCAGAGTTTTCTTAGAGAATTTAAGAAGAAATAAGAGGATTTAATTTATTTCTTTTTATTTACATTAAATTTTAATTCATCTTCACAGAATTAGCAACTTTAATAAGCTTAAGATTTTTTTTTTTAAATTTTGGTTTAAATGTTTTTAATGAAAAGTAATGAATCATTATTTTTAAAAATATTTCACATGAATAATAAAAGCATTTTCAGAAGAGAAGTTAGAAATTAATTACATGTAAAATTTCTGTTTCATTTATAAGTTATCCTGTATGAAAAAATTACAGTAAAAGAAGCAGCTTTGATTTTTAATCAATATTTGACTAACCATTAGTTATTGCTATCACATTCAATATTATCTACATATATATAGGGAGAAAGCGCATGTGTAAAACATCCTTGTAGCTCATCAATATTTGATTAACAATAAAATCTTCTTGATTTTGTTAATATTTCCATGTTTATTGCCATCATCCTTATAACATTATCTACATCTAGAAAGGATGAAAGCAACTGGGAAAAACATCCTTGTAGCTAATCAATATTTGATTAACAATCACATCTCCTTGATTTTGTTAATATTTCCATGTTTATTGCCATCATCCTCATAACATTATCTACATCTAGAAAGGATGAAAGCAACTATGAAAAACATCCTTGTAGCTAATCAATATTTGATTAACAATCAAGTCTCCTTGATTTTATTAATATTTCCATGTTTATTGCCATCATCCTCATAACATTATCTACATCTGGAAAGGATGAAAGCAACTGTGAAAAACATCCTTGTAGCTAATCAATATTTGATTAGCAATCAAGTCTTTTTAATTTTGTTAATATTTCCATGTTTATTACCATCTTCTTCATAACATTATTTACGTCTTGAAAGGATGAAATTAACTAAGAAGAAACATCCTTGTAGCTAAGGAATATTTTTATTTACTGTTAAATCTCTTACATTTTTAAAGAAAATATTTACATTCAGCTCCAGACAATTTGTTTTGTCATGAACATCACAGAACCTTTCTAAAAAAAATTTAGAATTTTGAAATTCATTTTACTTTTTTTTAAACTTTATCATGAATTGTTCTTAACATAATAAAAAAACAAATCCATTAAAATATTTAAGACATAAATTAAAAAAATTAAATTATTATAATTTTCTAAATGCAAAAATACAAAAATAAATTACAATTTATAATTATCTGAAAATCAGAAATTTATTTTTATATAGATATTTCAGTTAAATCACTTATAAATCACAATTTTTACACTTCTTATTAATTACTTTTCATGATCAGAGTAACTTTCATCATAGTTTTAGAATTTTACCCTCTGCATACATTTGCTATATAAGTGATATTAGTATATTCTATATACTAATATACTATTATTATATACTATTTCTATATACTATTGTAATTAAATAATTATCAGTATGTCAGACTTATTTTTAGAATTTCTTTTTCTTGGAGATTATCTTTTTTTTAGACTGTATTTTTCGTTTCCTTTTAAAACTATAACACACAGCCTACCCTGTTATTTAATGCACAGGTGAGTGCAAGAGGGGACAGATTCATACATTTCCTAAGGTCATTAATGTGAAAATGAAGACAGTAGACTTCGCTGAAAATTTAATTATATTTAAACTTAAGTCACTTTTTATTCTTACAGAGGAATGAGAAAACTTAATATAAATTGATTCTAAAACCTGAATACACACTTTGGGCAATCATGTCTCTTTTGAGACATGACTGACTGGGAAGAAGATTATCTTGCAGTAGGTTGCCATTGCTTTCTGCGGTAGATTAGTTGCCAGCCAAGGCTATAGAACCCAATCTGTCTTATTATTTGACTCATAGTTAGAGGAGGAAGAGATGTATTAATAGTAGTAATTAGTGGGGGATCAGTTTATTACTTCATAACAATAGAAAAACCGATCCCCCACTTTATGACCAGTAGAAGCCTTAATCATGATTCCAACTATTATATTCTGTCAGTCAGTTAAGTGTTTCTCTTTTCCAATCTTTTTACTCTTACGTAGCCCCCTGCACATCAGTGGCGTTATCGCCTTGCTTGGGGTAATATGATTTAAAAAAAAATAAAACAGTCAACTACTTTCCAAAGTCTGACCAAATGACCAAGCATAAGATTTTTTTTAAATTTTTTATTTTTTTGGATTGAGCTGATAACTTTTTAGCATCTCCTCATATTGTTTGTATTTTCCTAAAAAATATATATTATATCAATAATATTTACATCAACTTTTGGTAATCTATAATATTTTCCTTGAGGTATGAAATTTGTGATATATATCTTTGTTAAATTACAGCTAATTTGATACATTAAAGAAAGTGATTTTTTTTTTTATCATTTCAATAAAATTAAAGTGTTCTGGCAATACAAGTGTATATACAATCGTCTGAATATCATTTTAATATTTTCTCTTTTATTCCTTTCCTTTTTGTGCATCTTTTTAAGCCTGCTAGTACCTTAATAAGTTTTTTATTTTAGAAAATATCTTAATATCAAAGGAAACATTGCTAGCTGAAAACCTTTTTAAAATCATATTAAGCAGCACTTTAAAATTTTATGAATAAGGATTCTCAGATTATGAATTATGTTTCAATTTTTACATTTAAATTTTTTGTATAGCGTCAGCAATTAAATGTAAAATAAATTTTCGCAATTAAAATTAAAATCATGGTAAAAAGTAAAAATTAAAATAGGATATGAGAAAATAAAAAATGAATTTATTAAATTTAGTCTCTTGCAAAACAAATTACACAAACATTAAAATATTTTAAGAATAACATTTAAAAACTGATAGACTGATATTTAAATTGGTGTTTAATTGATATTTAATTGGTTAGTGTATTTAATTGATATTTAATTGGTTAGTGTATTTAATTGATATTTAATTCATCATATTGTTCATAAAAAAGCAATTTTATGAGTTCAAATCTTGTCTGTATCAAGTTCTTTATTCCAAATTCTGATTGTCTGATTTAAGAATCAAAGTATGTTAATAAAAAAGCAATGACAAAGATGTGTACAAAATGTCAAAATATAAATAATAGATGATGATTTTCCATTTAAAAAAAATAAAAATAATTCCAGCATATCAGACAGAAATCAGTCAGTTAAGTGCCATATGTGATACACTCTTGGGCAATCATGTCTCTTTCGAGACATGACTAACTGAGCAGAAGATTATCCCACAGTAGGTTGCCATTACTTTCTGCGGTAGACTGGTTACCAGCAAATGCTATAGAACCTAGTCCTGTTATTTAACCCATAACTAGAGAGAAGCGATGGATTCATACTTTTCCAAAGAGTATTTGCGCATAAGTGAATGCAATGAATTCAACTGGAATTTGAACTCGGCTCCCTGATTTCTCATTCCAAGCTGATATCCACTGCACCACATTGCAAAAAGACAGAAATCACTTAGAAACTTTGATGCAATGTTATTTTATGTTTTTCTTGTTAATGATCTTGTAAATAATCCTTTGAAGACTGTTGTAAACATCTGAACAAATTTGAAAATCTTATTTTATTCCAGCTTTGGACACTGAAATAAAAGGTCAAGAAACAAAATCTGATTTGGAGATAAGGTCATCTTATGTTCCAACACCAAAACAAAATGCACCTAAAATAAAAACTGTTTGCACCAAAGAAGAAATTGAAAGAAAAAAAAGAGTTGCCTTAAATCGCAGGAAAAAATTGGCACAATCACAATGCAATCTGAAATAAAAAAATTTTTTTTAAATATTAGAATTGAGAAAAAAAATCATTATTTTCATGAGTTATTTGCAAATTTTTTTATTTTTTTTAAAGATAATTGTTAAAATTAAATTGTTCTTTTTATTTATTACTTTTTGTTTTTTATTGATGTTTTACATAAAATATCAAAGATTGATTAAAGTGATTTAGATTAACATTTAAAATTAGAAGCTGATCATCGAAATGTTTTGAAATGTCAATGTTCAAATATAAATGTATTGTGAAAATCACAAAGCTAAACTTCTCCTACATATTTTTTGAAGTTGTAAATCTATAAGAAAAAAGACATATTTACACTCTCCTTATTTTTATTCTATTTTATGTACATGCACAGCCATGTGGTGTATTCGTCTGCATATATATACACCCAGAAGCCATGTGGTGCATTCAACTGCACATATATACACCCAGGAGCAAGCACCAACTTGGAATAAAAAATAAAATTTTCTGTTTCTTTTTTTCTCATGCTTTCTTTCATTAAATCAGCTTTGGCATAGACCCACATAATATTTTTTTCTTCTTTGATAACTGAATTAAAGCAGGAAGATTTTTAGATAGATTATTTATAATTTGTTTTTAAGAAAAATAAGTGTTTAATATTGGCTCAATGGTTATTGATTTTTATTTCTTTTAAAGAATGCAAATATAAAATACAAAAGTAATTGAATAATTCACATGAATTTTTTTCTTTATTTTATTTTTCTACATTTGAAATCTTCTATTTTTAAATATGAAGATATTTTTTACAAATTAATATATAAATATGAGACTCATGCAGCTGCAATATTACCAAGTATATGTCAGAACTGATAATGCCTTGTTAGTATATAAGTGCTTTGTATACAAATATACACATGTACAGTTCTTTAAAGTGGTATCTAATTTTACACTAAATTTATTTAATATTTTCTGTTAAAAATGGTTTAAAAACAAATTATTTACATGGCTAATAGTATGGTTTAAATTATAATAATAAAAACACATCTGTATAATGAATGCGTACTAGCTGCTAGATTCTTTAAGCATTTTAAAGTTCCTAAGGCAATTTTGAAAATGTACATTTTATTGTAAAAGGAAATTCTCAATCTGACAATACCTGTTCATTAGTAAAGGTATATCAAAGTGTGTGTTCTCCAAATTGTCTGATATTTTTACCATCCCACTGGATTGTTATTCAGCTTTATCCTCCACACATACATGCATGGACAATTTGCCACAAAACTATGTAAATCTGCAATTAATTTATTCTTGTGTTTTAATGAATTATTTGTATATCTGGTATTAAATTATATACACTTAACAAAATTATTTTTTTAAAATGTTAAAATTAACACTCTGTCTTGCTGATTTACATTTCATATGCATTATGAAAAACCCTAATATTAGATAATTTTTTTGTTGGAAATTTTTCGGATTTTTTTAAGAAAAATGTTCTTGTTAATTCTTTGTTGTATTAATCCTTACCATTACATGTTTGTAAAATCCAGTTTTGCACACTTTGAAGAAAATTATGAAGGAATTAATCAGACATCCCTTCTAGTTTCTAAGACGGTAATTTTGGATTAACTTTCATCATCAAAAACTTTACAGGTAAACTATTATGTTTTCATTGATGCTGAGATATGAGTTGTTGGATGGACAAAAAACAAACATTTATTTCTTTCAACTTGAATTTCTTATTATTTATGAAGAAGCCTCTATAGAAATTAAGGTTGTCTTTGTTGTGTCATGTAGGTGTGAAGAAGCAACAAAAAACTTGGTTTTCTACTCTGGACTGTTTGTTCTTTCTTTTTTTTTTCTTTTGTATAGAAAGTAAAAGCTGTACTTGATCAATGCACTATGAAGTGGAAAGTAGAAGAGAGAGTGTATTTATGCTCTTTTGGGATGTGTGGGTGGTCATAAAATCATGCAAATGACCAAAAACCCTTTCTAGTTTCTTGTTACTAGCATTGTCAAAAAATGTCTTTTTTTTATAATCATTTCACACCAAGCAAGGAAGAACTGCCACTGGTGCACATGGGTTTACATAAGAGATGAGCATACAGGTGTGAAGAGAACTGCATGATAATGGAGTAGAAAGGAAGAAAACATGAGAAAAGGGTTGTCAGGAAAAGGACGTGATTCAAGAAGACAAGAGATGGCAATTGACTTTGCATTTAAATTCTTGCAGATTATAGCCATCGGGAAAGCAGATATACAGAAGAGAATTCCACAGGCAGGAAGTGTGAACAATGAAGCTGATAGAGTTGTGGTTACATTTGATTGGTTTCATTGTAAAAGGGTGGGACTTAGTTGTTAGTCAAGTAGCTTGAGTAAATTCATGCAGAGGGGGCACAAGGGAGCTAAGCTCATCGGAGCAGAAGCTGTGAAAATATTTGTAGAAAAGACAAAGGGAAGCCACATTATGTTGGTGAGAAAGTAACTAGAGTTGAGCTGTCAGATCAGGATTGTTTACATTGCAGATTCTTTGTTGGATTTTGTCAAGAATCCCAAGATGAATAGCAGGGGCACTCGACCAGATGTGACAGCAGTATTCAATTTTCTTCTTTATTTTTATTTTATTTATTTCAGTTTTCCACAGCTCTCTTCTACTTTGCATTCCAAATCTAATGATTTCTTTCAAATTTCTGGCCTGCATTATTTGTGGATACCTGTTAATAGCTGGATGCTGTAACTGCTTTCTGTGACTACTTGATTGTCAGAAACTGATTTGGGCTTTTTGATACAATAAACTAGTAACTACTTTCACCTCAATATTGAATATTTTAGCTCTACCATCTCAACTTCTTCATAAATTTTTGGATGACATCAAATATTTTTTATAACAATCTCATTAATTTGATTAAATAATTGATTGAGCATGTTTCCAGGAACAATGTCATAAATATCTTATTTTTTTCTGTATTCTTTGTAAGAACTTTTTCCTTTGTTTTTTTTTTTGTTAAAGCAACTGATTTAAAGTATAATTAATCTTATTTGAAAGAAATATTATTTACTTTAACATATAGAAATGTATATTTTCAATGCAGCAGTAGCTATTTATTTTAACTGTCATATTTTGCAGATTTGTTTATCTAATATTGTTCTGTGAAGCCTTTTAACCATAAAAAATAAATATAACTTGAGTGCCTTTTATATATAATGTTTTTAACTTCTCAGTAATCTTAAAAATTTAGGAAAATATTTCTGAAATCTAATGTTTTATTGAGTATTAGATACTTTCTGGCTCTAAATTTACTATAGTTAATTGGAGTAGATAGATCTTTCTATCGCCCGGTTCCCACTCCACCCACGTCTATTGAACAGGTGAAGAGGCTCATCCCTTGTTCCCTGTTTAGGATGTGGTTTCCGGCTTTCTCTTTTCCAATCTTTTCACTCTTACGTAGCACCCTGCACATCAGTGGCGTTACCACCTTGCTCAGGGTGATACGATTTAAAAAAAAAAAAGTTATTGCTCTTATTTTCTGACAATCTTGTGTACGGGCATCCATATCTACAAAAATCAGCATTATTATGCATATACAAAAAATTCAAAATTCTTTTTAAGATAATAGTGTTTGATGATTTGTACTAAGCTTTTCAATTTATGACTAGTAAATATAGTTTTCATTTAATATCATAAAAATCTGAAATTATCACAAAATTTTAAAAGATTTAAAACTGAAATTATTAAAATTAAAAAATATTGAAAACAGTTCTTGTAAAAATTCATTATTCAAAGAATTTTTTTTTAAGACAATATTGTCCTTAATATATTTTATTTATAAAAGTGATTAAAAGCTTTTCTAATTAAATAATAATAATATAGTTTTATTGCATTTTTTATTTTATGATTCTGAGCATATTTTTGGTAAATGGTAAAAACAAATTGATGATTTAAATTCTCCAAGGACTGCAGTTTTAAAGTGATATAATTTTTTTTTTTTAAATCATCATTTTACTCCAAGCAAAGCAATACTGCCATTGGTGTGCAGGAGGTTACAATAAGGGGAGAGTTTGAGTTTTGTTTAATGGCATATCAACACCTCTGTGGGTTATTTAATACTAAAAAAGTAGGGTTTTAAGGGGTTTTTTTTAATGTTTGGTTATAGTGAGAAGGTTGATTTAGTCAGATTTTAGGGAAAATCTTTTGTTTTTATTCTTTATTATTTTAGAAAACTGAAAATGTCTTCTAGTTTTGTATTAAAAAATGTTTTGCTGATAAAAATTTTTTTCTTTCAAAAATGTGCTATGGTAATCATTTTTTCTTCAAAAATGTATATTTTCTATAAAGTCTAGTTTTATGTATATATTTCTATAAAAGTCTATTTTTATACTTTCATAGTGTTTTGACCCCAGTTTGGGGTGGGGTTAACTATTTGCCCATAGCTGGGACCCTAACAGGTGCTACCACTCCGGGTTAGGGGGGACCTGGGAACAACAGCAATTAAGAGGTGGTTCTATGCTCCTCACAACTTCCCAACCAAAGTCCTTGCTGCCAGATGCAGTTTATCATCATGCCCAGGACCAAACAAGGGGAGATGAGTAACAGAAAAGAAAATGGTATAGGTGATGTTAGAAAGAGTAAGAGAGTCATGGAAATAGAAAATTGGTAATTGATGTTGCATTTAAACTTTTAAGATTTTAGTTATTAGGGAAGCAAGTATAGGGAAGTGAGGAGGGAAATGTGAAGAAAGAAACTGCTGGAGTAGAATTGGCAGTTATATTTATCAATTTTGATGTTAAAGATTTGGGATCTAATTGCCAATCTAGTTATAAAGTGGGTAAAATTTTAATTTCTTGAAATATAAAAATTAATAAGTAGAGGTAACAGATGTAAAAAAATATAATATTTTAAGTGAAAAAAAAAGTTTGATTCATTTGTGGATAAGTCCTGCAAATTTAAACAGAATCTGGCAATGATTTGAATTTTGAAAGAATTTTCAAATAATTACCTATATACAGTGACAAAAGAAAAACATGATTTTGAACTTACCAAAAAGAATTTAAAAATTTTAAAAGTAATTCTTATATCTTTCCTCTTAATAACAAATATTTTGATAATAAAACTTTGCCTTTATTAAATTTGTGGTCTTATTTCATGTGTTTATTTTTTTAATGTTTCACCCTAAACAAGGCAGTACTGCCACTGGTGTGCAGGGGGCTACATAAGAGGAGAGTGAAGAGAAAGAGGAACAGGTGACAGGAGTCCACAAAATAGGAGAGGAATAGGCTACATAAATGGAGAGTGAAGAGAAAGTAACAGGTGACAGGAGTCTACTACAGAGATGAGTAAAAGGCTACAAAAGAGGAGAGTGAAGAGAAAGAGGAACAGGTGACGGGAGTCTACTAAAGTGGAGAGTAAAAGGCTACATATGAGGAGAGTGACGAAAAAGAGGAACAGGTGACAGGAGTCTACTAAAGAGGAGAGTAAAAAGCTACATAAAAGGAGTGAAGAGAAAGAGGAACAGGTGTCAGGAGTCTGCTAAAGAAAAGAGTAGAAGGCTACATAAGACCAGAGTGAAGAGAAAGAGGAACAGTTGTCAGGATCTAATAAACAGGAGAGTAAAAGGCTATATGAAAGCATTCGACAAAATAAGACACAAAGAATTGATGGAGATGCTAGGCAGCCTCGACATTTTTGGCAAAGACATAAGAATAATCAAGAATCTCTACTGGCAGCAAACGGCCTGCATACGGACAGGTAACGACCTCAGTAGATACACAATGATAGAAAAAGGCGTAAGACAAGGATGTGTCTTTTCACCGGATTTGTTCAACCTATACAGAATATTTTGAGGACCCTAGATGACACGCCAGGATTTGTTATTGGAGGCCACAACCTAAACAACATAAGATATGCGGACGATACAGTGCTGATTGCGGACACGGAAAGAAAACTACAAGACCTCATACAGAAAGTAGCAGTGGAGAGTGACAAGAAGGGACTACAAATAAACTTTAAGAAAACTGAGTGCATGGTCATTAGCAAAAGATACAACCCAAAATGCCAAATACAGGGAGGGGATAACAGAATCAAACAAGTACAAGAATTTAAGTACCTAGGAAGTGTTCTAACAGGAGATGGAAAGTGCGACACGGAGATCCGAAGGCGAATTGGCATGGCAAAGGACGCGTTCCAGAAGATGAGCAAAATACTAACACACAGGAAAATCTCAATAGAAACGAAGAAAAGAGTGCTAGACTGCTACGTGATGTCAGTTCTTCAATACGGCTGTGAATGCTGGACAATATCATCGAAAATGAGGACAAAACTGGAAGCGGCCGAAATGTGGTTCTACAGAAGGATGCTACGGATATCGTGGACTGAGCATACAAGCAATGACGAGGTGATAGAAAGAATGGCAACAAAAAGGAAATTGATACTGAGCATCAGGAAGAGACAACTGAAGTTCCTGGGACATGCAATGAGGAAGGAGAGCCTGGAGAACCTGATACTGACTGGACAGATAGAAGGAAGGAGAGACAGAGGAAGGCAGCGGATAACATATTTGCAGGGTCTGATCAGGTGGATGACGGAACGGGGGTTGCCAGGAGCAACAGGAGCAAACATACTAAGAGCCACAAGGGATAGGGAGATGTGGAGAGCCATGATCGCCAACGTCCTGAAGGGCACAAGAAGAAGAAGAAGAGGAGAGTGAAGAGAAAGAGGAACAGGTGACTAGAGTCTACTAAAGAGGAGACTAAATGGCTGCATATGAGAAGAGTGAAGAGATAGAGGAACAGGTGACAGGAGTCTAGTAGAGAGGAGAGTAATAGGCTACATATGAGGAGAGTGAAAGGAAAGATGAAGAGGTGACAGGAGTCCACAAAAGAGGAGAGGAAAAGTTTACATAAGTGGAGTGAACAGAAAGAGTAAGAGGTTACAGGAGTCTACTAAAGAAGAGAGTAGAAGTCTACATAAGACAAGAGTGAAGAGAAAGAGGAACATGTGTCAGGAGTCTACTAAATAGGAGAGTAAAAGTCTACATAAGAGGAGAGTGAAGCGAAACAGGAACAGGAGTCTACTAAAGAGGAGACTAAAAGGCTACATAAGAGGAGTGTGAAGATCAGAGGAACAGGTGACAGGAGTCTACTAAAGAGGAGAGTAAAAGGCTACATATGTGAAGAGTGAAGAGAAAGAAGAACAGGTGATAGAAGTCTACTAAAGAGGAGAGTAATAGGCTACATACGAGGAGAGTGATGAGAAAGATGAACAGGTGACGAGTCTACTAAAGAGGCGATTAAAAGGCTACATATGAGGAGACTGAAGAGAAAGATAAAGAGGTGACAGGAGTCCACAAAAGAGGAGAGGAATAGGCTACATAAGTGGAGATTGAAGAGAAAGAGTAACAGGTGACAGGAGTCTACTAAAGAGGAGAATAAAAGGCTACATAAGACAAGAAGGAAGAGAAAGAGGAACAGGTGTCAGGTGTCTACTAAATAGGAGAGTAAAAGTCTACATAAGAGGAGAGTGAAGCGAAACAGGAACAGGTGACAGGAGTCTACTAAAGAGGAGACTAAAAGGCTACATAAGAGGAGTGTGAAGAGAAAGAGGAACAGTTGACAGTAATCTACTAAAGAGGAGACTAAAAAGGCTACATAAGAGGAGAATGAATAGAAAGAGGAACAGGTGTCTGGAGTCTACTGCAGAGATGAGTAGAAGGCTACATAAAAGGAGTGTGAAGAGAAAGAGGAAGAGGTGACAGGAGTCTACTAAATCGGTGAGTAACAGGCTATGTAAGAGGAGGGCGAAGAGAAGAGGAACAGGTGACAGGAGTCTACTAAAGAGTAGAGTAAAACGTTACATATGAGGAGAGTGACGAAAAAGATGGACAGGTGACAGGAATCTACTAAAGAGGAGAGTAAAAGGCTACATAAGACGAGTGTGAAGAGAAAGAGGAACAGGTGTCAGGAGTTTTCTAAAGAGGAGAATAAAAGGCCAGATACAAGGAGAGTGAAGATAAAGAGGAATACGTGACAGGAGTCTACTAAAGTGGAGAGTAAAATGCTACATAAGAGGCGAGTGAAGAGAAACAGGAACACATGACAGGATTCTACTAGAAAGGAGAGTAAAAGGCTACATAAGAGGTGTATGAAGAGAAAGAGGAACAGGTGTCTACTAAAGAGGATTTTAGAAGGCTACATAGGAGGAGAGTGAAAAGAAAGAGAAACAGGTGACAGGAGTGTAATAAAGAGGAGAGTAAAAGGCTAAATCTGAAAGTGACGAGAAAGAGGAACAGGAGTCTACTAAAGAGGAGAGTAGGAGGCTACATAAAAGGAGAGTGAAGAGAAAGAGGAGCAGGTGACAGGAGTCTTCTAAAGAGGAGTGTAAAAGGTTACATAACAGGATAGTGAAGAGAAAGAGGAATATTTGACAGGAGTCTACTGAAGAGGAGAGTGATAGCCTACTTAAGAGGCGAGTGAGGAGAAAGAGGAACAGGTGTCTACTAAAGTGGAGTCTAGAAGGCTACATAAGAGGAGAGTGAAGAGAAAGAGAAACAGGTGACTGGATTCTACTAATGAGGAGAGTAAATGGTGACATAAGAGGAGAGTGATGAGAAAGAGGAACCGGAGTCTACTGAAGAGGAGGTAGGAGGCTACATAAAATGAGAGTGGAGAGAAAGAGGAACTGGTGACAGGAGTCTTCTAAAGAGGAGGTAAAAGGTTACATCACAGGATAGTGAAGAGAACGAGAAACATTTGACAGGAGTCTACTAAAAAGGAGAGTGAAAAGCTACTTAAGAGGCAAGTGAAGAGAAAGAGGAATAGGTGACAGGAGTCTATTAAAGAGGCGATTAAATGGCTACATAAGAGGAGAGTGAAGAGAAAGAGGAACAGAGATCTATTAAAGAGGAGAGTATAATGCTACATACGAGGAGTGTGAAGAGAAAGAGGAACAGGTGACAGGAGTCCACAAAAAAAAGAGGAAAAGGCTACATAAGTGGCAGGTGTCTACTAAAGAAGAGAGTAGAAGTCTACATAAGACAAGAGTGAAGAGAAAGAGGAACAGGTGACAGGAGTCTACTAAATAGGAGAGTAAAAGTCTACATAAGAGGAGTGTGAAGAGAAAGAGGAACAGTTGACAGTAAGCTACTAAAGAGGAGAGTAAAAGGCTATATAAGAGGAGAGTGAAAAGGAAGAGGAACAGGTGACAGGAGTCTACAAAATGTAGAGTAAAAGGCTATATGAGAGGAGTGTGGAGAGAAAGAGGAACAGGTGACTGGAGTCTACCAAAGGGGAAAGTAAAAGGCTACATACGAGAAGAGTGAAGAGAAAGAGGAACCAGTGACAGTAGTCTATTAAAAAGGTGATTAAATGGCTACATAAGAGGTGAGTGAAGAGAAAGAGGAACAGAGATCTATTAAAGAGTAGAGTATAATGCTACATAAAGAGGATACCGAAAGGCTACATAAAATGAGTATGAAGAGAAAGAGGAACAGGCGACAGGTGTCTACTAAACAGGAGAGTGAAAGGCTACATATGAGGATCATGAAGAGAAAGAGGAACAGATCTCAGCATTCTTTTAAATCAGAGAGTAAAAGTCTACATAAGAGGAGAGTGAAGAGAAAGATGAACAGGTGACAGGAGTCTACTATGAGGCGAGTAAAAGGCTACATCAGAGGAGTGTGAAGTGAAAGAGGAACCGTTGACAGTAATCTACTAAAGAGGAGAGTAAAAGCTACATGAGAGGAGTGTGATGAAAAAGAGTAAAAGGTGACAGGAGAATAAAATGCTACATAAGAGGAGAGTGAAGAAAAAGAGGAACAGGTGACAGATGTCTACTAAAGAGAAGAGAGTAAAAGCTACATAAGGAGAGAATGAAGAGAAAGAAGAACAGGTGTCTACTAAAGAGGAGAGTAGAAGGCTATATAAGAAGAGAGTGAAGAGAAAGAGGAACAGATGACATGAGTCTACTAAAGAGGAGAGTAGAAGGCTGCATAAGAGGAGAGTGAAGAGAAAGAGGAACAGATGACATGAGTCTACTAAAGAGGAGGGTAAATGTCTGCATATGAGAAGAGTGAAGAGAAAGAGTAACAGGTGATAGGTGTCTATTAAAGAGGCAAGTAAATGTCTACATAAGAGGAGAGTGAAGAGAAACAGGAACAGGTGACAGCAGTCTACTAAAGAGGATACTGAAAGGCTACATAATAGGAGTGTGAAAAGGAACAAGTGACAGGAATCTACTAAAGAGGAGAATAAAAGGCTACATAATAGGAGAGTGAAGAGAAAGAATAACAGGTGACAGCAGTCTATTAAGAGTAGAGTGAAAGGCTACATAAGAGGTGTGTGAAGGGAAAGAGGAACAGGTGTCTACTAAAGAGGAATTTAGAAGGCTACATTGGAGGAGGGTGAAAAGAAAGAGAAACAGGTGACAGGAGTCTACTAATACAGGAGAATAAAAGTTCTACATAAGAGGAGAAAGAGGACCAGGTGACAGGTGTCTCCTACAGAAGAGAGTAAAAGGCTACATAAGAAGAGTGTGAAGAAAAGTGTAACAGGTGACAGGAGTCTATTAATTATAGAGTAAAAGGCTACATGAGAGGAATGTTGAAGAGAAAGAGGAACAGGTTTCTACTAAAGAGGAGAGTAGATGGCTACATAAGACGAGAATAAAGAGAAAGAGGAAAAGGTGACAGGCGTCTACTAAAGAAGAGAGGAAAAGGCTACATAAAAGGGATGTGAAGAGAAAGATGAACAGTTGTCAGGAGTCTACTAAAGAGGAGAATAAAAGGCTTTATAAAAGGAATGTGAAGAGAAAGAGGAACAAGTGACAGAAGTCTACTAAAGAGGAGATTAAAAGGCTACATAAGAGGAGTGTGAAGAGAAAGAGGATCAGGTAACAGGAGTCTACTAAAGAGGAGAGTAATAGGCTTTATAAGAGGAATGTGAAGCGAATGAGGAACAGGAGTCTACTAAAGAGGAGTGTAGAAGCCTACATAAGAGCTGAGTGAAGAGAAAGTGGAACAGGTGACAGGACTCTACTAATGAGGAGAGTAAATGGTTACATAAAAGGAGAGTGAAGAGAAAGAGGAACAGGTGACAGGAGTCTACTAAAGTAGAGAGTAAAAGCTACTTAACAGAAGTGTAAAGAGAAAGAGGAACAGGTGTCTACTAAAGAGTAGAATAGAAGCCTATAAATGAGGAGAGTGAAGAGAAAGAGTAACATGTGATAGGAGTCTACTAATGAGGAGAGTAAAAGGCTATATAAGAGGAGCGTGAAGAGAAAGAGGAACAGGAGACAGGAGTCTAGTAAGGTAGAGAATAATAGGCTACATAAGAGGAGAGTGAAGAGAAAGAGGAACAGGTGATAGGAGTCTATTAAACAGGTGAGTAAAATGCTAAATATGAAGAGAGTGAAGAGAAAGGGAAAAGGTGTCTACTAAAGAGGAGAGTAGCAGGCTATATAAAAGGAGAATGAAAAGAAAGAGGAACAGGTGATAGGCGTCTACTAACGAGGAGAGTAAAATGTTACATAAGAGGAGAGTGAAGAGAAAGAGGAACATGTGACTGGAGTCTACTAAATAGTAGGGTAAAAGGCTACATGAAAGGAGTTTGTACAAAAAGAGGAACAGGAGTCTACTAAATAAGAGAGTAAAAGGCTACATAATAGTCAAGTGAAGAGAAAGAGGAACAGGTGTCAGGAGTATATGAAATAGGAGACTAAAAGGCTACATAAAAGGAGTGTGAAGTGAAAGAGGGCCAGGTGACAGGAGTCTACTAAAGAGGAGAGTGAAAGGCTACATATGAGGAGAGTGAAGAGAGAGAGGAACAAGTGACAGGTGTCTATTAAAGAGGTGTGTAAAAGCTACATAACAGAAGTGTTAATAGAAAGAGGAATAGCTGACAGGAGTCTATAAAAGAGGTGAGTAAAAGGCTACATAAGAGTAGAGTGAAGAGTAAGAGGAACAGGTGACTGGAGTTTACTAAATAGTAGAGTAAAAGGCTACATAAAAGGAGTGTGAACAGAAAGAGGAACAGGAGTCTATTAAAGAGGAGAATAGAAGGCTGCATAAGAGTCAACTGAAGAGAAAGAGGAACAGCTGACAGGAGTCTACTATAGAGGAGAGTAAAAGGCTACATAAGAGGAGAGTGAAGAAAAAGAGGAACAGGTGACAGGAGTCTACTAAAGTGGAGAGTGAAAGGCTACATATGAGGAGAGTGAAGAGAAAGAGGAACAAGTGACAAGAGTCTACTGATGAGGAGAATAAAATGCTATATAAGAGGAGTGTGAAGAGAATGAGAAATAATTCTTTTGAAATGTTGAAACTACTAGCATCTCCTGTACATACGCATGTGTAGTCATAACAATAGCAACAAACCCAGTGTGATGAAATACTAATGGATGAAATGCATCACAGATATATTTTTCTATTTTGTCCTAAAATATATTCAATATTGATATATGAAATTTTTTTTTTATAATCATATTGCCCCAAGTAAGGCATTTTATTGCCACTGTTTTGTAGGGTGTTACATAGGAGGAAAGTTATGAGAAAGAGTGACAGGTTATAGGGGGTGTCAGGAAGTGGGTAAGAGAAGGATGAGAATACTGATGAGAGTGGAGTGGATGGAGAAAGGAGCATGTGAGAGAGGATGTAGGTTAGTGAGATAGCAAATGACTATTGATTTTACATTTAATTGGAGATTGTAGCTGTTGGGGAAGCAAGTAAATGGAAGGGAATTCCATAGGCGGGAAGTGCAAGAAAAGAAGCTGATGGAGTAGAATTTGCATTTACAAGTTTTTGGTTTCACAGTAAAAGGGTGGGACCTAGTTACTAATCTTGTGTCTCAAGTAAATTCATATATAGGGGGCACCAGTGAGCTAAGTTCATTGTAGCAGAATATATATAATTGTTTTATATATGAATAAGGACAAAATAAACATAGGGTTTACAGTGTTTACATTATTTGGACTATTGTCCTCATCTTTGTTGCCATTTGTATGATGTTTCAGCCATTGTACACTCCGGCCTTCTTCAGGTGCTAAGAATTTCGAATCAAACCCTTTAGTACAATCACTGGAGTATATCAACTCTATTCCTTGCGTGAGTTAACATTACTTTCAAAAGAGGCATTACTACACAAGTAACAACTGAGTAGTGAGTTCACTTCTCACTGGGTGTTCCATACTTTTGGCCTTGTGCCACATCTAAGCTGCGTTTAGAAAATCTCTGGCATCTCGATGTGGTGTAATGGTTAGCAAGCTTGTCTTGCTAGAATCATTACAACTGAGTAGTGAGTTCAATCCTCACTGGGTGCCCCATACATTTTGACCTTGTGCCACATCTAAGCTACGCTTAGAAAATCACCATATTCCAACATGTTAGAACACTGCAAATTTATCGACATATAATTTATAATATTATCCGATTGGAGCACATGTCAAATGATCTTTTGAGCAAGAAAGTTTAAAATTGCTTAATTTGTGTTAATGAAAATGAAAGATTATAATGAATATTTTAGACATTTGATGCCTTTTTATTACTGTAAAGGCAAAAATGCCTTGCAAACAACAAAGAAGATGTGTGCTGTGTAAGGTGATGTTGCTTTAGCTGACAGATCTGGATGGAGGTGGTTTGCTAAATTTAGAGTTTGCGATTGTAACTTTATTGATGAAAAACACTCAGGCAGGCCTTCTCCTCTTTCTACAGATGACAAACAATTCAAGACATTGAGAATAACCCACATTCCACACCATGGGAAGAAACACTAAATTTATGAAAATCCACCTTCCATGATCACTTAATGAAGCTTGGGTATTCAAAGTACTATGTTGTTTGGTTGCCACAAGATCTGAGTGAAAAGATTTGGATGCCATTTCTATCTATGATTTGCTGTACAAATGTAATGGAAATGCACCTTTTTTTTAAACAAATTTCGAAAGGTGATGAAAAATGAATTGTTTACAACAATATTCAGCAAAAAAAAAGATCCTGAGATAAGTGACATGAGTCAGCTGCAGGTCTTCATCATAAAAAAAGTCATACTGTCTAAACTGTTGGGAACGGAAAAGAACCCTGTACTATGAGCTTCTGCTAAGTAACCAGTCAATTGATTCTGAAAAGTACTGCTCGCAATAGGGTGAATTAAAAAGCAGCAGTTCAAGAAAAACACCCAGAATTAGTGAACAGGAAAGGTGATGTTTTCTATCAGGCTAATGCCGGACCTCATGTTTCTTTAATGATCCTGCAAATATTGTTGCAACTTCACTGGGAGATGTTACCTTACTTGCCATATTTTTTTTTTTTTTTTTATAAGTGTTTCACCCCGAGCAAGGCATGTCACTGCCACTACTGTGCAGGGGGCTATGTAGAGAGGAGAAAGGCTGGTTAAATATAGGAAATAACAGAGGGTGGGTGATAGGCGGGTAAGGATACCGAGAATGAGGGTTGGGTAGATGAGAGTGTTGTGAGAATAGTTGGGAGTTAGTGTGATAGGAGGTGTCTATTGACCCTACATTTAAACACCTGGAGATTGTAATTGTCGGGAAAGCAGACTTGTGGAAAGGAGTTCCACAGGCGGGAAGCGCGAGAAAAGAAGCTGTTGGAGTAGAATTTACGGTTACATCTTATTTGTTTAACTGTAAAAGGGTGGGACCTAGTTGCTAATCTAGTATCTCGTGTAAATTCGTGCTTGGGCGGCACCAGTGATCTAAGCTCATCGGAGCAGAAGCCATGAAAGTACTTGTAGAAGAGGCATAGGGAAGCTACATCACGCCGGTGTGAGAGCGGCTGCAGCCGGTCTGCCAAGTTAGTATCAACCACGTTACAGATCCTCCTTTGTATTTTGTCAAGAAGCCCAAGGAGAGCAGCAGGGGCACCCGACCAGATATGGCAGCAATATTCAATACACGGGCGGATGGTAGATTTGTATATGTGCAGAATAGTTTCAGGTGGGAAAAATTTCCGGGCCCTGCACAGAGAGCCGACTTTCATAGCAGCAGATTTGGCAATGGATTCAATATAGTCATTCCATTTGAGGTCCGCCGAGAGTGTAAGGCCAAGGAGGCGTAGTATTTTACTCTCTGGGAGGCTAGCCTGTCCCATGCTAATGGGAGGTAGATGCGATAGTCTATGGTGGTTAGTTGATAACAGCTTTGTTTTGGAGGCATTGAAATTTACCAACCATTTCCTACCCCAGGTCACTACGGATTGGAGGTCCCTTTCCAGTGCGGCAGCGAGGTTCACTTTGTCGTCCAGACCTGGTTTCTGATCGATGCGGGAGTAGATTGTTGTGTCGTCGGCATACATGCCAACTTGGGATCTAATGGTGTCGGGGAGATCATTAATGTAGATCAGAAATAGCGTGGGACCTAGGATAGAACCTTGAGGGACGCCCGCGTTCGTCTGGTAGTTTTGGGAGGCATGCCCATTTAATACCACCTTTAATGTGCGGTTAGAGAGGAAGGACTGGATGAGGTCAGACAGATGTCCAGTTATCCCATAGCTCCGCAGTTTGCACAAGAGGCCAGCATGCCAGACCCTGTCGAATGCTTTGGAGATATCCAAGGCAACGGTTCGGGCTTCACCATTCTTGTCGAGTGCCTGGTATATGTACTCGGTAATGGTCGTTAGCATATCAGCAGTAGACCTGGTGAAGCGAAACCCATACTGTTTGTCAGAGAGAAGCCCGTTGGTCATAAGGTGCTGAATCACCTCGGCGTTGATAATGGCTTCGAAAACTTTGCCAAAGATTGGAAGGAGACTAATAGGACGGTAATTGGCGGGGTCTGAGGGTTCGCCAGAATTCTTAAATATAGGTACTACGCAGGAGGACTTCCAACAGGCAGGAAAGCAGGAAGCAGATAGGCAGAGGTTATAGAGTTTAGAGAGAACAGAGGAGAGTTCTGGGGCACATTTCTTCAGTACTATGACTGGGATTCTGTCACCGCCGCTCGCTTTGTGTGGGTCAAGTTGCGCAATTATCTTGGCGACCAGCGAGGGCGAGATGAGGACGTTATTTAGTTGAGCCTTAGTTCTGGGTGGGAAGTCTGGTGTAGGTATTCCTAATGAGTCCAGTGTCGAATTGGTTGAGAATTTACGGGCAAAGCACTCAGCCTTGTCGGCTGGGGAGGTGAGAACTTCAAATTCATTGATTAGTGGGGGTATTGAAGTCTTGTTCCTGCTGAGCACGCTTTTGCAGAGACGCCAGTAATCTTTGGAGCCAAACTTAGAGGATGCTATGCGTTGCCTAATTTTGGTAGCAAACGCCCTCTTGGCTTCGTTCAGTACATTTTTACACTTGTTCCGTGCTGAGGTGAAAAGGCGCCTGTTTTGGTTCGACGAGCAGCTTCGATACAGCCGGAAGAAATGGTTCCAGTGGGCAATGGCGGCCAAGCAAGCGGGTGAGAACCAGGGGGACGAATTTGGTTTTAGTTGGAATTTCCTGGCTGGGATAAAAGCATCGATGCCAGCCTTAACCCAAGAGGAGACTTCGGAGGCACAGTCTTCGACAGGAAGTTCGAAGACGTTGTTCCAGGGGACGTCGCAGAGGAAGTCCCTGAACGAGTCCCAGTCGGCTCTTTGGTAGCAGTATGATATTCTGCTGGTCTGGTTTTCTTGGGAAGAGTTAGTGCGGATTGATATGTTTACGGAGACTACGGCGTGGTCAGAATTTCCAAGGGGGCAGAGTTGCCTGGTAGTGCAGGAGTCTGGGATGGAAGTAAAACAAAGGTCGAGTAAAGAGTCCCTTCCGTTAGGGTTTTTAGAGAAACGCGTGGGGAAGTCCACCACTTGCGTTAGAGCTTGGGCTATTGAAAAGTGCATGGTGCGGATCCCAGCAAGGTCGGTGGCTGAGTTTTCAAGCCACTTGGTGTGGTGGGCGTTAAAATCGCCAAACACAAATATTTGGGCAGATGGGTGAGAAGAAATGGCCCTGTCAATGTTATTAGAGATGCAATCAAGTAACGTACAGTCAGAGGAGGAGGGGGAGCGGTAGAGGAAGAAGAGATAGCTAACCGAGCTTAGAAGTGAGAGACGGAAGCACATGAAGGAATGATCAAGGGATTCAAGAGATGTGACCCTGGCTAGGGGGAGTTGTTCGCTGACATATACACCAAGCCCATGCATATGGACATTGGAGTCCTTCCCACCAGACATTGCTCCTTTGGATTTTTATTTATTCAGGTTCTGGCAAAATAATTTCAATGGTAAAAATTTTAATTCTTTGGATGATATAATAAAAACCCAAAAAACATCTTAATGAGTTCTTTGCTAAGCAACCACCAAAATTCTGATAAAATTGAAACCTTAAGGAAAAATAGGGAAAGTTTGTGCAACAAAATTGTTGATGTTTAGTTGAATAAATATTTAATAGAATAATTTTTAAGTTAAGTAAAAAATCTGCATGAACTTTTGAGATAGCCCAATACATACATATGTATGAAAAAGGAAAAATAATGTTTTTTTTTACATACAATGTGCATTGTGGTGCAGTGGATATCAACTTGGAATAACAAATCGGAGAGCCGAGTTTGAATTCCAATTGAATTCCTTGCATTTACTTACACACAAATACCCTTGAGAAAGGTATTAATCCATCTTTTCCCTCAAGTTATGGGTTAAATAATAGGACAGATTGGGTTCTATAGCCTTGGCTGGCAACCAGTTTACTGGAGAAAGCAATGGCAACCTAATGCAGGATAATGTCAATCATGTTTCTAAAGAGACATGATTGCTCAAAGCGTGTATCTTGTATGGCACTTAACTGACTGATAATGTATGGAAATGTGTGCAATATCCTTCCCTCATCAGCTGCAAATCAAGGGAGGTAACACAGTTTCCATGGTTAATATGATGCAGACACTACCAGCAGCTTTTGCCACTGGACAGGGTATTTTTAATTTTTTTTTTAATGTGGACATGCAGTCTAGGGAGCTGAGTGGCCAGATGTAAGAGGTGATGTGGTCACAGAAATTATCTGACAACCATGATTGGTTTCTCCTGCTAGAGTGGTATGGTGCAGAGTCCTGTTGCCAGACAAAAGTTCTTCCAGCAGGTGACATCTTGACCCAGGGCAGCACTACCTTCTCAAGGCTTTTGAAGTAGGCCTCTGTGTTGAAACTTAAGCCATGTAGGAAGATGAATGGAAGCAAAATGTCACCATCACTAGTGATTACTCCAAACATCTTCGTAATCACCATTAGACTCATCCAACTCTTTCCAAATCATCCGCACTGTCCTCAGATTGACACATGAACACTTTGAAATGTTCATATTGGAGCTTCTAGTGGGAATGCTAATCAGTACAGAATACCATTTCCAAATTTCTTGTAGTGTGAATTGTGTTATGATGCACTTTTCTTACAGATGATGACCAACTGACCCAACTACAACATGTTGCTGAAAAAATAAAAAACAAACACAGTGCATCCACAAAATTAAAAATGGTGACAATTTAACCAATACACCCTGTATGCACTCATACACATATACATAAACTACACACATACTTAAATTACACATTATTAAATTACAACCATGATTGGTTTCTCCTGATAGAGTGATATGGTGCAGAGCCCTGTTGCCAGACATAGGATCTTCCAGCAGCCACTATCTTCAAAAAAAAGGCCACATTCTTTCATATAGTCAGTCGGTTAAGTGCTATATGTGATACCCGCTTGGGTGATCATGTCCCAAAAGAGACATGACTGACTGGGCAGAAGATTTTCTTGCAGTAGGTTGCCATTGCTTTCTGCGGTAGACTGGTTACCAGCCAAACTATAGAACCCAATCTGTCCTGTTATTTGACTCATAGCTAGAGGGGGAAGAGATGTATTATATTATTAAGTAGTAATTAGTTGGGGATTAGTTTATTACTTCATAACAATATAAAACTGATCCCCCACTTTATGCCTAGTAGAAGCCTTACTCATGTTTTCAACTATTATATTCAGTCAGTCAGTTAGTTCAGTGCCATACGCGATACACGCTTGGGCGATCATGTCCCAAAAGAGACATGACTGACTTGGCAGAAGATTTTCTTGCAGTAGGTTGCCATTGCTTTCTGCAGTAGACTTGTTGTCATCCAAGGCTATAGAACCCCATCTATCCTGTTATTTAACCCATAACTGGAGAGAAGAGACGGATTAATACCTTTCCCAAGGGTATTTGCGTGTAAGTGAATGCAAGGAATTCAACTGGAATTCAAACCCGACTCCCCAATTTCTCGTTCTGAGCCGATATCCACTGCACCACAATACAGTTTGTCCATTTGATGAAAATTAAAAATGGATTGGCTGACATCCTGTGGCACAAACAAAAATAATTATTATTATAATTATTTTTATTTCCCTTTAATAAATTTTGTAGTTCATTTTAAAATAAAATTTTCTATAAGTACAAAGCATTTGCTTATAAAGAATGAATTTTGATCATGAAGAAAAAGAAAATTGAGCTATACCAGTTGTCTTCAAAGAAAACCAGAAAAGCATGTCAGTTTTCTTTGTAAAACCTAGTTCATTTATTCCTTTAAATAGAAATTTTGATCATAAAGAAAATTTAATTTATAAATTAAAATCAGTTTATTTTCACAGGAAAAATCTCAATGTTTTCTGTTTGTAATTATAGAGGAAAAATAAACAAAATACAATCTTTTAAAGAAGGCAAAGTTTCTACAAAACTAGCAAAAGAATAAAAATGTTTTTCATTTAGACACCTTTATAGCATTTTGAATTCCAATTGAATTCCTTGCATTTACTTATGCTCAAATACCCTTGGGAAAGGTATTAATCCATCTCTTTACTCAAGCTATGGGTTAAATAGCAGGACAGATTGGGTTCTATAGCCTTAGCTGGCAACGAGTCTACCACAGAAAGCAATGGCAACCTACTGTGGGATTATCTTCTGCCCAGTCAGTTATGTCTCATTCAAGACATAATCGCCCAAAGCATGTATCATGTATGGCACTTAACTGACTGACTGATAGCATCTAAGTTATAAAATAAATCACAAGGATTTATACTGAAAAATTAAACCATTCTTAAATCATTTCACCTTTTAACTATTTATTAAAAATCCCAGTAAATATACTTGAAAAGAAGTGGGTGAAACTGCTTGTCTAATTTTAATAGAATGTCATGGAAATACTCTATTTTCCTTGCTATTATAAAATTTTGTTTGGACAAGAATTTTTTTTTTTAATCATTTCACCCCAAGTAAGGCATTCCACTGCCACTATTGCGCAAGGGGTTACATAGGGGAAAGTGATGAGAAAGAGTGGTTAGATATAGGAAATGTCAGGTGATAGACGGGTAAGGATACCGAGGCTGAGGGTTGGGTAGATGGGAAGAGTGTTTGAGAGAATGGATGCAAGTTAGTGTGTTAGGAGGTGTCTATTGACCTTACATTTAAACTCCTGGAGATTGTAGCTGTCAAGCATGTGGAAGGGAATTCCACAGGCGGGAAGTACGAGAAAAGAAGCTGTTGGAATAGAAATTGCGGTTAAATTTGATCGGTTTCACTGTAAAAGGGTGGGTGTTTAAATCATTCTTATACATAAAAAAAATGCTTACAACTGCTGGCAGAATATATGTGGATTCTATATATTGGAGGAAAAGTAGGTAATGATATGACAAAATAGAATATTTGCTATGGATTAATGTTGACCTTATGGAGAGCAACACTCTACACATTTAACCACAGGATTCCACTGATATGAATTGGTGCAACTATATCAGGTCAGTTGTTATGTCTGCAACAAGTCATGATGGTTCAAAGTGTCATGCTAAACAAAAATTTTGCTTAAAGGTACAATTTGTGCCTAGCCAGATTAATTGGTTCCTTGTGGCACAGTTAGTCAGAGATTTGTTGATAAATCCCTTTTGCCAGAAGGACAACAGTTCAAATCCTGCCTGAGAGAATGATTTTTTTCTTAATAAGATTTCTGAAACATACATTAAACATATTTCCATTAAACATATTTCCATTAAACATACATTAAACATGAAGATAAATAATAAATGGGGCATCTAATCAATCATAGATATCCACTGAAAATAGTATTTTAAGTGATAAAAATCTGTGGAGATTAATAAAAATTTATTCTTATATATACATGTGTGTGTGTGTGTGTGTGTGTGTGTGTGTGTGTGTGTGCAGGGTGTAATAGATAACTTGTCGTCTACATTACGTAAAAATGAAAATAACGCAGACATCTCATTTTCACAGATATATTTACCAAAATTACTTGAAAATAACTAACATGTAAATTGATTTCCTACGCCCATATATAACTATGTAAATTTCCTTCTTTCATTTACCTTCTGTCTCTCTCTCTCTCTCTCACTGATATCCCTCTCCCTCATATAACTATGTACATTTTCTTCTTTTATTTTCCTTCTCCCATCTCTCTCTCTCTCTCTCTCTCTCTCTTTCTCTCTCACACACACACACACACTAAGTAATGCCTTTATCCCTCATATAATTATATATTTTTTCTTTTTTCATTTCCAGTCTCTCTTTCTCTCTCTTTCTCTCTCTCTCTAAATGATGTTCTTTTCCCCACTATAATTTTATAGATTTTCATCTTTCATTTTACTTTCTCTCTCTCTCTCTCACTCCTATGTGATTTCCTTCTCCCCCATATAATTATGTACATTTTCTTCTTCCATTCCCCTCTCTCTGTCTTTCTAACTCTCTCTCTCTCTCACACTAAGTGATGTCCTTCTCACTCATATAATTACATGCATTTTCTTCTTTCATTTTCCTTCTCACTCTCTCTCTCTCACTAACTGATGTCCTTCTCTCTCCTATAATTACATAAATTTCCTTCTTTCATTTCTCTTCTCTCTCTCTCACTACATGATTTCCTTCTCTCTCGTATAATTATATACATTTTCTTCTTTCATTTTATTTCCCCTCTCTCCACCTTTCTCTCTCTCTCTCTCACTAACTGATGTCCTTCTCTCTCCTATAATTATATACATTTTCTTCTTTCTTCTTTTCTTCTCTCTCTCTCTCTCTCAATACATGATTTCCTTCTCTCTCATATAATTATATACATTTTCTTTTTTCATTTCCTTTTCTCTCTCTCTCTCTCTCTGTCTCTCTCACACTAAGTGATTTTCTTCTCCCTTATATAATTATATACATTTTCTTCTTTCTTTTCTCTTCTTCTCTCTCTCTCTCTCACACACATGATTTCTTTCTCCCTCATATAATTATATGCATTTCCTTCTTTCATTTTCATTTTCTCTCTCTCTCTCTCTCTCTCTCACTAAGTGATTTTCTTTTCCCTCATATAATTATATACATTTTCTTCTTTCATTTCTCTTCTCTCTCTCTCACTACATGATTTCCTTTTCTCTCATATAATTATATACATTTTCTTCTTTCATTTCCCCACTCTCTACCTTTCTTACTCTCTCTCTCTGTCACTAACTGATGTTCTTCTCTCTCCTATAATTATATACATTTGCTTCTTTCATTTCTCTTCTTTCTCTCTCACTACATGATTTCCTTCTCCCTTCTATAATTATATAAATTCCCTTCTTTCATTTTCCTTCTCTCTCTCTCTCTCTCTCACTAAGTGATTTTCTTTTCCCTCATATAATTATATATATTTTCTTCGTTCATTTCTCTTCTCTCTCTCTCACTAAGTGATTTCCTTCTCCCTCATATAATTATATACATTTACTCTTTACTTTCCCTGTTCTATTACCTGTTTGTCATCCATTTTTGTCTACCAAATTTCCATTTATTTATAAACTCTCTCAGATTGGTAAACACTGTGCTGATGAACTCAGACACAGTTCAAATACCCACTCTGCCTATATTGTATTCTTGATCTCAGAGTTAAGGAAAATTGAATACCATAGTAATTGAAGCTTTGTGTCAAACTGTGGCCGAAGATATATTAAAGAAAGAAATATCTTCACTATGACAAATAAAAATGAAAGAATCACTGGGTTAATCTTCAATCGGTTTATGTAGTTCTTGATACAACATAAATTATCTCTTCCGACATCAGACTCTGTGGTGACTCAAAAGTTTCTGGAACAGTTCAATTTTATTTTATTTTCCAAAATCATTTAACCCTAAGCAAGGCACCACTGTAACCTCACTGGCATGCAGCGGATTACAGTGAGAGAAAAAGCAGAGTACAGGAGATACCACAGAAAGGATAAGAAATGGATAGAATTTAGTGAAGTAGATGGCATTTTAGAAGGTGAATGGTATTTAGAGGGGTGGATGATATTTAGAGAGGTGGATGGTATTTAAGGAGGTGGATGGTATTTAGGGAGGTGGATGATATTTAAGGTGGTGGATAGTATTTAGGGAGGTGGATGATATTTAGGGAGGTGGATGGTATTTTAGGAGGTGGATGATATTTAAGGAGGTGGATGGTATTTAGGGAGGTGGATGGTTTTTTAGGAGGTGGACGGTATTTAGGGAGGTGGATAATATTTAGGGAGGTGGATGGTACTTTAGGAGGTGGATGATATTTAAGGAGGTGGATGGTATTTAGGGAGGTGGATGGTGTTTTAGGAGGTGCACGGTATTTAGGGAGGTGGATGATATTTAGGGAGGTGGATGGTATTTTAGGAGGTGGATGATATTTAAGGAGGTGGATGGTATTTAGGGAGGTGGATGGTGTTTTAGGAGGTGGATAATATTTAAGGAGGTGGATGATATTTAGAGAGGTGGATGGTGTTTTAGGAGGTGCACGGTATTTAGGGAGGTGGATGATATTTAGGGAGGTGGATGGTATTTTAGGAGGTGGATAATATTTAAGGAGGTGGATGGTATTTAGGGAGGTGGATGGTGTTTTAGGAGGTGGATAATATTTAAGGAGGTGGATGATATTTAGAGAGGTGGATGGTGTTTTAGGAGGTGGACGGTATTTAGGGAGGTGGATGGTGTTTTAGGAGGTGGACGGTATTTAGGGAGGTGGATGATATTTAGGGAGGTGGATGGTATTTAGAGAGATAAACGATGGCATGATGTTGCATTTAAACTTTTGAAAATTGTAACTATCAGAAAGCAAATATATGGAAAAGAGTTCCACAGACTGGAGGTGAGAGGAAAAAAACTGAGATATTAGAAGTGGTTATTAATTTTGACTATTTTGACAGTAAAATTGTGTGATCTAGATGCCAGTCTAGTAGCATGATTAAATTAATGTCATCCGGCAGAGCAGGATCTATTAAAATGTTTGTAGAAAAGACAGACTGAAGTCACATTCTGCTGGTGAGAAAGTGACTGAAGTTGAACAGGTAAACCAGGATTTATTACAATGCAGATCTTTTGTCAATAGCTGGAGCACCTAACCAAATATGGTGACAGTATTCAATGCACAGATGAATGGTAGATTTATAAAGGTGCAAGATGGATTTTGACTAATACATCAAGATGAATAGCAGCAGCACCCTACCAGATATGGCAACAGTATTCAATGCATGGACGAACGGTAAATTTATAAATGTGCAAGATGGATTCTGACAAGAAAGGCTTTCTGGCCTAACAGAGTGATACAATCTTCTTAGCAGTAGATGCAGCTATAAATTCTATGTAGTTGTTATTCCACATGAGATTGGTTGAGAGAGTGAGGCCAAGGAGGTGCAGTGTGTTGCTTTCTCGCAGACTAACATCATCTATAATGATGGAATTTGGGCGAGATTCCCTATTTTGGTTAAAGGAGAACATCTTCGTTTTGGAAACATTAGAAGTTCATGAGCCATTTTCTACCCCATTCAGTCACAAGATTGGAGGTTATTTTTAAGAGCAGCAGTGAGGTTTACTTTCACAGCCTTGGCAGATTTCTTATTGAGACGGGAGTAAATGGTGGTGTTATTTGAAGTAGAAGTCTACTTGTGAACTGATTACTTCAGGAAAAACATTAATGAAGATTAAGAAAAGGACCTAGGATAGAACCTTGATGAAAGCTTGTGTTCATATGAAAAGATCTGAAAACCTGCCTGTTTAAAATGACTTTCATTCCATTATTTGATTGGAATGACGGACTCTAATAGTTCCTTAGAATCAGTAGATCTGGTCATAGCAGACATAGGCAGACCTGAAGGAGACTACCACCACCACCTTTAAATTTCCAGTGGGGAGGGGGATTTATGGGGTTAATATTAATATTAAAATGTTAGGTGGACCTGAAGGAGACTACCACCATCACCTTTAGATTTGTTGTTTTTTCATTTTTTTTTTTTACTTTTTTCAGTGCAGTCTCATCAATTATTACATAAAGTTTTTGATTATCAAAAAACATTTTGAAAAATTTCAATATTTAAACAATTTTAGTGAGAGCTCAGTTTCTCATATTCAATTTCATTTAAAAAATTTCACAAAGGATTCAGTTATTGAATATGCACAAACAAAAAAGTTAATTGCAGAGGATCGATTTACTATAAGGTTGTATGAAAACCTGAGTCTCCCCAAAATTGTCAATCAGAAAGTTTAGGGTTTAATCGATAAGATTGCACTGAAAAAAGTAAAAAAAAAATTGATAATTAACAAATTTACAGGTGGTGGTAATCTTGTACCAGTGAGTGGTTCCAAAATGGAGGATCAATTTACTATAATGTTGTATGAGAAACTAAGCCCCCACTAAAATTGTTTAAATACTGAAATTTTTACAAAACTTTTTTGTCAATCAGAAAGTTTAGGGTTTAATCGATAAGATTGCACTGAAAAAAGTAAAAACAATTGATTATCAACAAATTTACAGGTGGTTGTAATGCCAAACCAGTGAGTGGTTCCAAAATGGAGGATTGATTTACTATAACATTGTATGAGAAACTGAGCCCCCACCCCTACTAAAATTGTTTAAATATTAAAAGTTTTACAAAATTTTTTTGTCAATCAAAAAGTTTAGGTTTTTATCGATAAGATTGCACTAGAAAAAGTTAAAAAAAAAAAAGAAAAACAACAAATTTAAAGGTGGTGGTTATCTACTTCAGGTTCACCCAGATTTTGATTCTAGAGAAAATGATGCAAGAATTTGCTACTGAAGTGCTTGAGCTTTCAAAGCTTTCTGCTTATATGCACTTTGGCCCAAAATGTGCGTGAGGATTATGAGTGCTGGTGATTTGGTAATTCTCCAACTTTTGTATGAATCTCAACAATTCTTAAACTGTTCTCCATATCTGCACTCTGATTTAACTTACAAAAAATTTTGAGAATTATCCACCTTTCTTGGAAATAGAGAGATCACTCCTACTCTCAACACCAATTTGCTTGACTTTGCATCTTGTATTATTTATCCATACAGGTGGGGCTTAAGTTCTCCTTCAACCCACTTATTTTCCAGCATTCAACCTAAAAATCTATTTTCCAAGGTAGGCATGAATATATATATATATATATATATATATATATATATATATAATCATTTCACCCCGAGCAAGGCGGAAATGCCACTGATGTGCAGGGGGCTACATAAGTGTAAAAAGATTAATTAGAAGAGGAAGACGAACCAGTTAGAAAGGAGCAATAGAAAGATGAGAATGCAGGTGTGATGACAGTTTCAAAGGTGGAGAGAATGTAAAGGATATACAGGGTGGGGAAAGAACTAGAGTCAAGTGGTTAATAGATGAGTATTGACATTGCATTTAAAATATTTGCAATAAATCTAATTTTTAAAGCATGCAGGCAAAAAGTTGGAGTCCTATTCTAGTCATTAACTGTTATTACTTTTACTTCTGATTCATTCTAATTTGCTTGGAATTATCTTTGTCCAGTGATTATATGAAGCCGATCACTTCTATTGTCTCCCAATAAAGGGACATGTTTTCATAATTTCCACCTTATTGTACACTTGACTCTAAAGAAGAGTTTGTTCACATTTAAAATTCCCAATTCCCTTTCAAATAAAATTATCTTGATCCAGTAAAAATATGAATACAGTTCTTTCAATTGTTTCTATTTAATCTTTTTATTCTATTCTATTCTTGTTTTTGTTTTTTTTATTCTATTCTTGTTTTTGTTTTTTTTATTCTATTCTTGTTTTTGTTTTTTTTATTCTATTCTTGTTTTTGTTTTTTTTATTCTATTCTTGTTTTTGTTTTTTTTATTCTATTCTTGTTTTTGTTTTTTTTATTCTATTCTTGTTTTTGTTTTTTTTATTCTATTCTTGTTTTTGTTTTTTTTATTCTATTCTTGTTTTTGTTTTTTTTATTCTATTCTTGTTTTTGTTTTTTTTATTCTATTCTTGTTTTTGTTTTTTTTATTCTATTCTTGTTTTTGTTTTTTTTATTCTATTCTTGTTTTTGTTTTTTTTAATCTATTCTTGTTTTTGTTTTTTTTAATCTATTCTTGTTTTTGTTTTTTTTATTCTATTCTTGTTTTTGTTTTTTTATTCTATTCTTGTTTTTGTTTTTTTTATTCTATTCTTGTTTTTGTTTTTTTTATTCTATTCTTGTTTTTGTTTTTTTTATTCTATTCTTGTTTTTGTTTTTTATTCTATTCTTGTTTTTGTTTTTTTTATTCTATTCTTGTTTTTGTTTTTTTTATTCTATTCTTGTTTTTGTTTTTTTAATCTATTCTTGTTTTTGTTTTTTTTATTCTATTCTTGTTTTTGTTTTTTTTATTCTATTCTTGTTTTTGTTTTTTTTATTCTATTCTTGTTTTTGTTTTTTTAATCTATTCTTGTTTTTGTTTTTTTTATTCTATTCTTGTTTTTGTGTTTTTTAATCTATTCTTGTTTTTGTTTTTTTATTCTATTCTTGTTTTTGTTTTTTTTATTCTATTCTTGTTTTTGTTTTTTTTATTCTATTCTTGTTTTTGTTTTTTTCATTCTATTCTTGTTTTTGTTTTTTTTATTCTATTCTTGTTTTTGTTTTTTTTATTCTATTCTTGTTTTTGTTTTTTATATTCTATTCTTGTTTTTGTTTTTTTATTCTATTCTTGTTTTTGTTTTTTTTATTCTATTCTTGTTTTTGTTTTTTTATTCTATTCTTGTTTCTGTTTTTTTTATTCTATTCTTGTTTTTGTTTTTTTTATTCTATTCTTGTTTTTGTTTTTTTTATTCTATTCTTGTTTTTGTTTTTTTTAATCTATTCTTGTTTTTGTTTTTTTTATTCTATTCATGTTTTTGTTTTTTTTATTCTATTCTTGTTTTTGTTTTTTTTATTCTATTCTTGTTTTTGTTTTTTTTAATCTATTCTTGTTTTTGTTTTTTTTATTCTATTCTTGTTTTTGTTTTTTTTATTCTATTCTTGTTTTTGTTTTTTTTATTCTATTCTTGTTTTTGTTTTTTTTATTCTATTCTTGTTTTTGTTTTTTTATTCTATTCTTGTTTTTGTTTTTTTTAATCTATTCTTGTTTTTGTTTTTTTTATTCTATTCTTGTTTTTGTGTTTTTTAATCTATTCTTGTTTTTGTTTTTTTATTCTATTCTTGTTTTTGTTTTTTTTATTCTATTCTTGTTTTTGTTTTTTTTATTCTATTCTTGTTTTTGTTTTTTTTATTCTATTCTTGTTTTTGTTTTTTTTATTCTATTCTTGTTTTTGTTTTTTTTATTCTATTCTTGATTTTGTGTTTTTTAATCTATTCTTGTTTTTGTTTTTTTTATTCTATTCTTGTTTTTGTTTTTTTTATTCTCTTGTTTTTGTTTTTTTATTCTATTCTTGTTTTTGTTTTTTTTATTCTATTCTTGTTTTTGTTTTTTTTATTCTATTCTTGTTTTTGTTTTTTTTATTCTATTCTTGTTTTTGTTTTTTTATTCTATTCTTGTTTTTGTTTTTTTAATTCTATTCTTGTTTTTGTTTTTTTAATTCTATTCTTGTTTTTGTTTTTTTTGTTTTTTATTCTATTCTTGTTTTTGTTTTTTTTATTTTTTCTATTCTTGTTTTTGTTTTTTTTATTCTATTCTTGTTTTTGTTTTTTTTATTCTATTCTTGTTTTTGTTTTTTTTATTCTATTCTTGATTTTGTGTTTTTTAATCTATTCTTGTTTTTGTTTTTTTTATTCTATTCTTGTTTTTGTTTTTTTTATTCTATTCTTGTTTTTGTTTTTTTTATTCTATTCTTGTTTTTGTTTTTTTTATTCTATTCTTGATTTTGTGTTTTTTAATCTATTCTTGTTTTTGTTTTTTTTATTCTATTCTTGTTTTTGTTTTTTTTATTCTCTTCTTGTTTTTGTTTTTTTTATTCTATTCTTGTTTTTGTTTTTTTTATTCTATTCTTGTTTTTGTTTTTTTTATTCTATTCTTGTTTTTGTTTTTTTATTCTATTCTTGTTTTTGTGTTTTTTAATCTATTCTTGTTTTTGTTTTTTTTATTCTATTCTTGTTTTTGTTTTTTTTATTCTATTCTTGTTTTTGTGTTTTTTATTCTATTCTTGTTTTTGTTTTTTTTATTCTATTCTTGTTTTTGTTGATTGTCTCATTTCTATTTATTTACTTGCTACTTTCTTTATTTCTTTTTAATTTTTTAATTTTATATTCGCTCTATCCTGCTATTTTCTATTTTTTATTTCTACTTTTTATATTCTATACTTGCTTTATTTCAATGTTTAATTTGTATACATTTGTAGGTTTGTTTCTATCTTTCTGGTTTTTCTTCTCATTTTGTCCTTAAACATTTTCTATTCTATTCTTGCAGTTCATCATTGCCTTATTTTGTTTATGTTTCTAGTCTATTTTTGTGGTCCATCATTGTCTCATTTTGTTTGTGTTTCTATTCTATTCTTGGGGACCATCATTGTCTCATTTTGTTTGTAAGTTTCCATTCTATTCTTGTGGTCCACTACTGTCTCATTTTGTTATTATGTTTCTATTCTATTCTTGTAGTCCATCATTGTCTCATTTTGTTTATAAGTTTCTGTTCTATTCTTGTGGACCTTCATTGTCTCATTTTATATATATATGTTTCTATTTTATTCTTGTGGCCCATCAGAGTCTGATTTTTGTTTAAATGTTTCTATTCTATTAATGTGGTCCATCGCAGACTCATTTTGTGCATATGTTTCTATACAATTGTTGTGGACCATCATTTTCAAATTTTGTTTATGTTTGTATTCTATTCTTGTGGTCTATCATTATCTGATATTTTTATATGTTTCTATTTTTTTCTTGTGGTCCATCACTGTCTCATTTTGTTTAGATGTTATTATTATATTCTTGTGGTCCATCATTGTCTGATTCTGTTATTATGATTCTATTCTATTAATGTGGTCCATCCCTGTCCCATTTTGTTTATATGTTTCTATTCTATTCTTGTGGTCCATCAGGGTCTGATTTTGTTTAAATGTTTCTATTTTATTCTGGTGGTCCATCATTGTCTCATTTTGTTTAAATGTTTCTATTCTATTCTTGTGGTCCATCACTGTCTCATTTTGTTTATACATTTCTATACTATTGTTGTAGACAATCATTGTCCAATTTTGTTTAAATGTTTCTATTCTATTCTTGTAGTCCATCATTATATGATTTTTTTATGTGTTTCTATTCTATTCTTGTAGTCCATCATTGTCTCATTTTGTTTATATGTTTCTGTTCTATTCTTGTGGACCATCATTGTCTCATTTTGTATATATGTTTCTATTTTATTCTTGTCATCCATCACTGTCTCATTTTGTTTATATGTTTCTATTCTATTCTTGTGGTCCATCATTGTCTCATTTTTTTATATGTTTCTATTTTATTCTTGTGGTACATCAGGGTCTGATTTTGTTAAATGTTTCTATTCTATTCTTGTGGTCCATCATTATATGATTTTTTTATATGTTTCTATTCTATTCTTGGGGACCATCATTGTCTCATTTTGTTTGTAAGTTTCCATTCTATTCTTGTGGTTCACCACTGTCTCATTTTGTTATTATGTTTCTGTTCTATTCTTGTGGACCATTATTGTCTCATTTTGTATATATGTTTCTATTTTATTCTTGTGGTCCATCATTGTCCCATTTTGTTTATAAGTTTCTGTTCTATTCTTGTGGAACATCATTGTCTCATTTTGTACATATATTTCTATTTTATTCTTGGGGTCCATCATTGTCTCATTTTGTTTACATCGCCCAGTTCACACTTCAACCACGTCTATTGAACAGTTGAAGAGGCTCATCACTTGTTCCCTGTTTAGAATGTGGTTTCCAGCTTTTACTTTTCCAATCTTTTCACTATTACATAGCCCCCTGCACATCAGTGGCATTACCGCCTTGCTCAGGGTGATACGATTAAAAAAAAAAGTTTCTGTTCTATTCTTGTGGTCCATCATTGTCTCATTCTGTTATTATGTTTCTATTATATTCTTGGGGTTCATCATTGTCTCATTTTCTTTATAAGTGTCTGTTCTATTCTTGTGGTCCATCATTGTCTTATTTTGTTTATAAATTTCTATTTCATTGTTGTGTTCCATCTTTGTTTCATTTTGTTTATATGTTTCTATTATATTCTTGTGGTCCATCACTGTCTCATTTTGTTAATATGTTTCTATTCTATTCTTGGGGACCATCATTGTCAGATTCTTGTTATTAACTTTTTATTCTATTAATGTGGTCAATCGCTGTCTCATTTTGATTATATATTTCTATTTTATTCTTGGGGTCCATCATTGTCTCATTTTGTTTATAAGTTTCCGTTCTATTAATGTGGTCTATCAGAGTCTCATTCTGTTATTATGTTTCTATTCTATTCTTGGGGTCTCATTTTGTTTAAATCTTTCTATTCTATTAATGCGGTCCATCCCTGTCCCATTTTGTTTATATGTTTCTATTTTTTTCTTTGTGGTCCATCATTGTCTCATTTTGTTTAGATGTTATTATTATATTCTTGTGGTCCATCATTGTCTGATTCTGTTATTATGATTCTATTCTATTAATGTGGTCCATCACTGTCTAATTTTGTTTATATGTTTCTATTTTATTCTTGTGGTCCATCTGGGACTGATTTTGTTTAAATGTTTCTATTTTATTCTTGTGGTCCATCACTGTCTCATTTTGTTTAAATGTTTCTATTCTATTCTTGTGGTCCATCACTGTTTCATTTTGTTTAAATGTTTCTATTCTATTCTTGTGGTCCATCACTGTTTCATTTTGTTTAAATGTTTCTATTCTATTCTTGTGACCCATCATTGTCTCATTTTGTTTATATGTTTCTGTTCTATTCTTGTGGAACGTCATTGTCTCATTTTGTATATATGTTTCTATTTTTTTCTCATGGTTCATCATTGTCTCATTTTGTTTATATGTTTCTATTCTTTTGTTGTGGTCCATCACTGTCTGATTTTTTTATATGTTTCTTTCTTATTCTTGTGGTACATCAGGGTCTGATTTTGTTTAAATGTTTCTTTTCAATTCTTGTGGTCCAGCACTGTTTCATTTTGTTTAAGTGTTTCTATTCTATTCTTTTGGTTCATCATTTTCTCATTTTGTTTATACATTTCTATACTATTGTTGTGGACAATCATTGTCCAATTTTGTGTATATGTTTCTATTCGATTCTTGTGGTCCATCAATATATGATTTTTTTATATGTTTCTGTTCTATTCTTGTGACCAATCATTGTCTCATTTTGTTTATATGTTTCTGTTCTATTCTTGTGGATCATCATTGTCTCATTTTGTTTATATCTGTCTGTTCTAATCTTGTAGTCCATCGCTCTCTCATTTTATTTAAATGTTTCTATTCTATTCTTGTGGTCCATCATTGTCTGATTTTTTTATATGTTTCTTTCTTATTCTTGTGGTACATCAGGGTCTGATTTTGTTTAAATGTTTCTATTCTATTCTTGTGGTCCATCACTGTCTCATTTTGTTTAAATATTTTTATTCTCTTCTTGTGGTTCATCAGTGTCTCATTTTGTTTAAATGCTTCTATTTTATTCTTTTGGTCCATCACTGTCTCATTTTGTTTATACATTTCAATACTATTGTTGTGGACCATCATTGTCCAATTTTGTTCATATATTTCTATTCTATTATTGTGGTCCATCATTATCTGATTTTTTATATGTTTCTATTCTATTCTTGTGGTCCATCATTGTCTCATTTTGTATATATGTTTCTATTTTATTCTTGTGGTCCATCATTCTCTCATTTTGTTTATATGTTTCTATTCTATTCTTGTCGTCCATCACTGTCTCATTTTGTTTATATGCTTCTATTCTATTTTTGTGGTCCATCATTGTCTGATTCTGTTATTATGTTTCTATTTATTAATGTGGTCCATCCCCGTCTCATTTTGATTATATGTTTCTATTTTCTTCTTGTGGTCCATCATTGTCTGATTTTGTTTCTATGTTACTATTCTATTCTTGTGGTCCATCATTGTCTGATTTTGTTTATATGTTTCTATTCTATTCTTGTGGTCCATCATTGTTTCATTTTGTTTAAATGTTTCTATTCTATTCTTGTGGTCTATCATTGTCTGATTTTTTATATGTTTCTATCTTATTCTTATGGTCCAGCATTGTCTCATTTTGTTTATATTTTTCTATTCTATTCTTGCTTTCTTTATTGTTTTGATTTGTTTGATAGTTTTTATTTTCTTTGTTACAGTTTTCATTTTATTTTCTCTTTATCTTATTTTCTGCATTGTTTTTCATATTCTACTTTTATTTGCCTTTAATGTTTTAGTTTGTTTTATTAAATTTGTCTAACTTATTTTAAGTTGTTTCATAAATTTGTTTTTTTTTGTTCCATTTTATTTTCTCTCTATCTTTTTTTTCATTGTTTCATTTTACTTTTTCATTACTTATTTTCCTTCATTGTTTTAAATTGTTTATTAATTTGTTTGTTTTTCCTTTGTATTTTTGCTTTTCATTTTATTATCTATCTTTTTTCTTCTGTTGTTTTATTTAACTTTTTTCATTCAATTCTTACTTTCTTTATTGTTTAAGTTTGTTTTATAAATTTGTTTGCTAGTTATTTTGTTTGTTTGTTTTTGCTTTTTTCCTTTTTTTCTCTCTATCTTGTTTTTTCTATTGTTTCATAATACTTTTCTATTCTATTCTTGATTTCTTCATTGTTTTTATTTGTTTTATATATTTGTTTGGTAGATTGTTTTTTTTGTTTTTTTAACTTATTTTTCTATTGATTTCTCTTACTTTTTCTATTTCATTTTTGTTTTTCTTCATTGTTTCATTGTTTTGAATTGCATTTTAAAATTTGTTTGTTTGTTTGCTTGTTTCTTTTTGTTTTTCATTTTATTTTCTCTCTATCTTGTTTTTTCTACTGTTTCATTTTACTTTTTCTTTTCGATTTTTGCTTTCTTCATTGTTTTAATTTGTTTTTAAATTTGTTTGTTAGTTTCTTTGTTTGTTTTTGTTTTTTCATTTTATTTTCTCCCTATCTTGTTTTTTCCATTGTTTCATTTTACTTTTCCTATTCTATTTTTGCTTTCTTTATTGTTTTAATTTGTTTTTAAATTTGTTTGTTAGTTTCTTTGTCTGTTTTTGTTTTTTCATTTCATTTTCTCTCTATTTTGTTTTTTCCATTGTTTCATTTTACTAATTTCATTTTATATCTTGTTTTCATTTGTTTTATAAATTTGTTTGTTTGCTTGTTTGTGTGTTTCTTTTTTTAAATTTATTTTCAGTCTATCTTTTATTCCATTGTTTCATTTTACTTTTTCTATTCTATTATTACTTCTTTTGTTGTTTTGATTTGATTTATATACTTGCTTGTTAGTATCTTTGCTTGTTTTTTTTTTGTTTTTTCATTTTATTTTCTATCTATCTTGTCTTTTCCATTGTTCCATCGTTCCATTTTTTCCATTTCTATCTATCTTGTCTTTTCCATTGTTCCATTTTTTTCTATTTTGTTCCTGCTTTCTTCATTGTTTTGATGTGTTTCATAAATTTGTTTGTTAGATTCTTTGTTTGGTTCTTTTTGTTTTTTTCATTTTATTTTTTTCTATCTTTTTTCCATTGTTTCATTTTATTTTTTCTATTCAATTCTTACTTTCCTTCATTGTTTTAAATTGTTATATTATTTTGTTTGTTTGTTTTACAAACTTTTTGTTTGTTTGATTTGTGGATTCTTGTTGAGAAACTACAAAAAATAATAAATAACAAAAGCAGATATATAGATAGAAAATGTAAATTATATTGAACAAAAATATACAAACTGGAACATGGGTTAGTCAATTCAGGAATACTAGAAATACTGTTAGTAGAAATCAATATATACAATTTTGTAGTGAAGAAATATGTCCGGATAATGTGTCTATATCTTTACTGACCTACTAGTGGTGGTACAACTACTCTACTCTACCATTGCTCTTTGACAATCACTGCCATTCTCTGTATACACATCAGGTGAGTCCATTCTTATGTGTTAAATGGGGCAATCCCCAACAGTTTGTTTGCTTATTTCTATATTTTTCATTTTATTTTCTTTCTATCTTGTTTTTTCCATTGTTTCATTTTACTTGTTCTATTCTTACTTTCTTTCATTGTTTTAAATTGTGTTATTATTTTGTTTTGTTTTTTTTTGTTTGTTTATTTTTGTTTGTTTTTATTTTATTATTTCTCTAACTTGTTTTTTCCATTGTTTCATTTTACTTTTTCTTTTCTATTCTTGCTTTCTTCCTTGCTTTAAATTTTTTATAAATTTGTTTATTAGTTTCTTTGTTGGTTTCTTTTTGTTTTTCATTTAATTTTCTCTCTTTCTTGTTTTTTCCATTGTTTCATTTTGTTTTTCTATTCTATTTTTGATTTCCTTATTATTTTTATTTGTTTTATCAATTTGTTTATATCTTGTTTTAATTTGTTTTATTATTTTCTATTCTTGCTTTCTTCATTGTTTTAATTTGTTTTATTATTTTCTATTCTTGCTTTCTTCATTGTTTTAATTTGTTTTATTATTTTCTATTCTTGCTTTCTTCATTGTTTTAATTTGTTTTATTATTTTCTATTCTTGCTTTCTTCATTGTTTTAATTTGTTTTATTATTTTCTATTCTTGCTTTCTTCATTGTTTTAATTTGTTTTTATAAATTTGTTTACTAGTTTGTCTGTTTTTGTTTTTCATTTTCTTTTCTCTCTATCTCATTTTTTCCATTGTTTTATTTTGCTTTTTCTATTCTATTCTTGCTTTCGTTATTATTTTAATTTGTTTTTAAATTTGTTTATTAATCTCTTTGTTTGTCTGTTTCTTTTTGTTTTTCATTTTATTTTCTCTTTCTCTTGTTTTTTCTATTGTTTCATTTTACTTTCTATTTTCTATCTTTGCTTTCTTCATTGTTTTAATTTGTTTTATATTTTTCATTAGTAACTTTGTTTTTTTGTTTTTCATTTTATTTTCTCTCTATCTTGTTTTTTCCATTGTTTCATTTTACTTTTTCTATTCTATTTTTGCTTTCTTCATTGTTTTAATTTGTTTTTAAATTTGTTTGTTAGTTTCTTTGTCTGTTTGTTTTTGTTTCTTCATTTAATTTTCTCTCTATCTTGTTTTTTCCATTGTTTCATTTTGCTTTTTCTATTGTATTTTTGCTTTCTTCATTGTTTTAAATGCCCTGTGTCAGTCATAACTGAACTTCTTACAGGTTACAAGATTTATGCAGATTTATCATCAGAAGGTTTTTATCAGAAAGTTGGTTATCAGCAGGTTGGTATATGTGGAATTGAGTAGATTAATATATGAATAAAATATACATATCACATTTAAAAATAGAAATTTATTATAAGGAAAGAATAACATAATTTGTAAAAGTTAATGTGCAATTAGAAACATTATTAAGAAGTTAAGGGTAGAATTTGGGCTCAATGATAAAGTTATGGGTATCAAGAAATGTAGAAAATGTTTGTGGTATAATATAGGTATTTAGAATGTCTGCAGAAGTTTAGTGTTCATGGTTGTGTAGTAGCAGAATGTAAAGTCTTTGTTCCTTCTTTTTGGTAGGTTGCGACAGGTTGAGAGAAAGAGAAGGCAAAACAAATTAAGAAGTTGTACTTAATGTGTCCAATTGTTCTTGGAAAGAAAATTGGAAGAAGGGGTTGAATGAAAATGTGATGTGCCCTGCGTCTGGTCGGCTTCTTGAATTTTCTTCCATTAATTTGCCATGAGGTCCCAGCTAACTGCTCCCATGTCAACTGACTTTTGACAGGTTAGCATTGTGGTTTAAATAGTTAAACTTCTCATGATGCTGGCTCCAGTGAAACTTTTTACATCTAGTCATGAAAATATGAATTTGATGTTTTTAATCCAATCAGGATTCAGAATTTGCTTTTTGCACTGACTTATGAATTTTTCTTAGTTGGGTGTTTTCCACAATTCTTTAATTCTTAATTTCTTATCTCTACTATTTAATGGTTCACCTTCTCTTTTTCGTTTTTTCATTTCATTTTCTCTTTACTCTGTTTTACCTACTTGTTCATTTTAAAGTTTTTATTCAAATCTTGCTGTCCATAATTGTTTTAATTTGTTTCATTTATTTGTTTATTTAATGGTTTGTCTTTTCTTTTTCATTTTTTTTATTTTAATTTCTCTCTATTCTGTTTTATCAAGTTCTTCATTTTAAGTGTTTTATTCAAATCTTACTTTCCTTTATTTTTTAATTTGTTTAATTATTCGTTTATCTTTTTTTTGTCTTTTTTTATCCTTTTTTTCATTTTAATTTCTCTCTATTCTGTTTTATCAAGTTCTTCATTTTAAGTGTTTTATTCAAATCTTACTTTCCTTTATTTTTTAATTTGTTTAATTATTCGTTTATCTTTTTTTTCTCTTTTTTTATCCTTTTTTTCATTTTAATTTCTCTCTATCCTTTTTTTATCTACTTTTTCATTTTATGGTTTTTTATTCAAAACTTGCTGTCTTTAATTGTTTGAATTTGGTTTTGTTATTTGTTTAATGGTTCATTTTTTTTATTTCGTTTTTTCATTTTATTTTCTCTATATCCTGTTTTTATCTACTTTTTCATTTTAAGTTTTTTATTCAATTCTGGCTGTCCTTCATTGTTTTAATTTGTTCTATTTATTTGTTTATTTAATGGTTCATCTTTTCTTTGTCATTTTTCCATTTTATTTTCTCCCTATTCTTTTTTATCTATGTTTTCATTTTAAGTTTTTTTTTGTTTTTAATCAAATCTTCCTGTCCCTTATTGTTTTAATTCTTTTCTTTAATAATGGTTCATCCTGTCTTTTTGGATTTTAATTGTATTTTCTTTTAATCCTGTTTTTATTCATTTATCATTCTACTTCTTTTTTTTTTTTTACATTTCTTGCTGGACCAGATGGCATTGTCATAAAGCTGCTGATAGCCCTGGAAGAATTCGGCATAGAGAAAATTACAGAAATAATAAATTAAATTTCTAATAGTGGTGTAATATCAGACAACCTAAGTAGAGCACTGCCTAAGAAGCCAGGTGCAAATGAGAGTGAACTCATCCGAACAATCAGTTTAATGAGTCACAATACAAATCTGATTGTCCAAATCCTGATGAATAGAGCGAAAAGTAGAAACAGCCAGAGATAGGACGAGAACAGTGCTGGTTTGTCAAAGACACAAGAACAAGGAATGCCATGTTTATGATTAGGATGCTCTTTGAAAAGGCAATACAAATGAAGAAGCTTGTGTACCTATGTTTATCAATTATGCAAAGGCATTCAACAAAATACGCCACAAAGAATTGATGGAGATGCTCAGCAGCCTTGACATGTTTGGGAAAGACATAAGAGTAATCAAGAATCTTTACTGGCAGCAAACTGTCTGCATACGGACAGGAAATGAATTCAGCAGATACACAAAGATAGAAAGGGGCGTAAGAGAAGGATGTGTCTTTTCACTGGATCTATTCAACTTGTACAGTGAAACTATTCTGAGGACCCTAGGTGTTCTGCTAGGATTTATCATCAGCGGCTATAATTTGAACAACATAAGGTACATAGATGATACAGTTCTGATATCAAATATGGAAAGGTCTAACACTTTCGTCCCATCCCCTCAATTTCCAGCATCTTCATCTCTGCATTGAGGTGTCTACTCAGTCGTAACTGGACTTAAGGGGTTGGCCATAGATCCCCTGAGCATCCATAGATTAGTCAACTCGCCTGCTGACTTAAATCTGCTTCCTGCCCACGTTGTGATTATTGTTCCAGAAAGCAAAAGTGTTGTTAGTCCATTCATGGTTGACTGAAGATGTAGACATGACTAGGGAGTCTGCATTAAGAAATGTAGAATGCAGCACAAAAAAAATAATATCTGCAGAAACTTGAACAAACAACTATTCAATGGTTGCCTTTTATATAGAAGAAAAGAATAGTAGAAAAGAAAAAGGGTTACAGAAAAGAAATGTATTTAACATAAAAACTCATACACTGGATTCTAGACAGAGAGAGAGAGAGAGAGAGAGAGAGAGAGAGAGAGAGTGCGTGTGATTAACTTGTTGCTGAATCATCTTGGACAACTATTAAATTTTAAAAATCATTGACAAATTTGGGGCAACGATTAAACTTTTCAAATCATAAATCACTTTGTCGGGGACCACTCAATCCGAATTCTTCACAAAAATCAGTTTCACATAATCATTTCATAATCTTCTGCTTCTTCTTCCTTGTTCGTTTGTCGTCATCATCAGCAACAACAAATACAATCCGCAACAAAAGCCTCTGTCTGAAACAATATGTCCAGACCCAAATGTAAGTAAAATATAAAATATATTTTACTTTCCTTTTTCATGCAAAGACATCTTCGGTTAGGAGGTTGTTCAGTTAGAGTTGTCAGCAACCCCATTCCATCAGAGAGACCCAATCTTACTCAACTGTACACTTCAATGGTTGTGGTCTGACTCACTTTTTAAGCATAACTATGCATTTATATAGAAAACTCGGTTGGTTATAACTGGCCATTCTACTTTGCATGTGATTATCACAGGGTTCTGGTTGCTTCAGCCAAAATCATGTGAATTCCAAAGTTCCTTCTAGCTTACTCAGCTCTATTTCAATTTTTAATAGATAAAAAAATTATTTTGTTTATTTCTATTGTCTTCTGATGACCCATAATCAATGGGTACAATTTCTGCCCTAGATCAGATTTCTCATCAGTAAACAAAATGAATAAATTCAAATTTATTCCAATTTTTAATAAAAAAAATAAACGTGTGTGTGTGTGTGTGTGTGTTAGACTCTCACTCTATCACAAAGACCTTCTACAGAAGGTAGATGAAGAGAGAGAGAGAGAGAGAGAGAGAGAGAGAGAGAGAAGAAAGGACTACAAAGAAACTGCAAGAAAACCGAATGCATGGTCATCAGCAAAAGGATCAGACCAAAATACCAAATACAGATGAGGGATACTAAAATCAAGCAGGTACACAAGTTTAAATACCTGGGAAGTGTTATAACTGAAGAAGGAAAGTGCAACACAAAGTTCCAAAGGCAAATTTGCATGGCGAAGTATGCGTTCCAGAAGCTGAGTAGAGTATAAGGAGACAGGAAGATTTCACTAGAAACAAAGAAAAGAGTACTGGATTGCTATGTGATGTCAGTTCTTCAATATGGCAGTGAATGTTGGACAATATCATCAAAGATGAAGAAGAGACTTGAAGCAACCGAAATGTGGTTATACAGAAGCATACTCTATATAAAGTGGGGGATCAGTTCCACATTACAATCAATATATAAACTAACTCCTCTCTTTGTAGTCACATCAGTTTCTATATATTTATATTCCAAAAGATCCAAAAGCACAAGGTTGCATTCCAGGAGCTGAGTAGAGGAAAATTTTGCTAGAAACAAAGAAGAGAGTACTGGATTGCTATGTGATGCCAGTTCTTCAATATGGCAGTGAATGCTGGACAATATCTTTGAAGATGAAGGAAAAACTTGAAGCAACTGAAATGTAGTTCTAGAGAAGGATGCTGCAAATATCATGGATCGAGCATATGAGCAATGATGAGGTTTTGGAAAGGATGGGAACAAAAAAGAAATTAATACTGAGCATCAGGAAGAGACAGCTAAAGTTCCTGGGACATGCAATGAGGAAAGAGAGCTTGGAGAACCTGATACTAACAGGCCAGATAGAGGGAAGGAGAGACAGGGGAAAGCAGCTGATAACATATTTGAAGAGCCTGAGCAGTGGATGATGGAATGAGGTTTGTGTGGTGTAAGAGAAGAAAGCGTGCTAAGAGCCACCAGGGATAGGGAGATGTGGAAGGCCATGATCACCTACGTCCTGAAAGGACAGGGCACATAGAAGAAGATATATGCCAACTGTTTATAAGAAATTATAATGTGGATATAAAGATCACATCTATAATATAATCAATATATAAACTGATCCCTCATTTTATGGCCATGCTAGTTTCTATACATTTCTATTTTAGATTTATGGTCTTGAGCTAGTGGATGGCAGAGCGAGGTTTGGGTGGTGTAACAGGAGAAGGCGTGCTAAGAGCCACCAGGTATAGGGAGACATGGAAAGCCATGATCGCCTATGCCCTGAAAGAACAACACACATAGAAGAAGAACAGTGAAGTGAACATGACCATGACATTCTCATGCATGTAAAGCAGATTATAACTTTAGAAATTAAGAGACTTGATAATTAAGAGTGAATGATATATATATCAGATATATAGATATATGAGGGATTGAGATACCGGAAAGAGAAACAACATGGGAGAGTGGTTAATCACAAGAATTTCAAGTTGAAGATATTCACAGTAATGTCTAACGATGTGGAAACTTGTGTGTATATTTTAACGACACAAGATAAGAAATTTTCTTAAAAATTGACACAGTTTCTATTGTCAATATCTTATTTCAAGACAAGAAATCACACATTAAAAGTTTGTAGATTCAATGAACAGCCAAAGGAGAATATGTTCGTGTTAAATTATCAGACATTAAGTAAATTTCCAAAATTTGTTTTTCATGAAAAAGTAATACAGTTGAATTCAATATAAACAAAGGTTTCTTAAAATTGTTAAAATACAGCAAGAGAGAGAGAGAGAGAGAGAGAGAGAGAGAGAGAGAGAGTGTGTGTGTGTGTTCCTTTTTCACAAAAAGTATTACAGTTGATGTCAATATAAACAAAGGTTTCAAAAATGATTTTAAAAAAGACAGAGAGAGTGAGCGTTCCTTTTTCACAAAAAAGAATAACAGTTGACTTCAATATGAACAAAGTTTTCCGAAATGATTAAAACAAGTTAAACTTTTCATTTTCCTGTTTTTTGGAGTAGATAGACCCTGCTATCGCTCGGTTCACACACCTTCTACCTCTATTGAATAGATGTAGAGGCTTATCCCTTGTTTCCTGATCAGGAAGTGGTTTCAGGCTCACTTCCTCTCCTCAGACCTCAGTGTAGATGCTTACATGATTTTCCTCTGACGTGGGTGGTTGCTGGCAAGGTCTCTTCATTGTGAGGGTACTGAGTTGGTAGTTTTCTGGTTGCTGTTTTTGACTGGTAGTTAGGAACCCTAACTCTTGCATAGCATCAAGAGTGCCTTCTCTGATCAACAATTGCATAATATCAGCGTTCTTGCAGTGCTATGTTGCGCATGTATAGGTATCCCTGCAGGTGCTTTTGGTGGGCAACTCTGAGGCCACACTTTGCTGCAGTCTGTGATTGAAACAAGTTGAGTAAGTTAATTTTTCACACATGTTTGGCAGTTGAATTCAATATCAACAAATTTTTCCAAAATGATTAAAGCAAATTTAGAGTTTCTTTTTCACACAAAATATGGCAGTTGAATTCAGTATATACAAAGGTTTCCAAAATGATTAAAACAAATTGTCATATTTCTTTGTTTACAGTTAGCAGTTGAATTCAATATATACATGGGTTTCTAAAATGAATAAACAAATTGAAAGTGTTCCATTTTCACACAAAATTATGGCAGTTGAATTCAATATAAACAAATATTTCTAAAATAATTAAAACAAATTTAGAGACATCTTTTTACACACAAAATTATGAAAGTTGAATTCAATATAAATGAAAGTTTCTAAAATGATTGAAACATATTGGGAGAGTTCAATTTCCAAAACATTATGACAGCTAAATTTATTATAAACAAAGTTTTCCAAAATGATTAAAATAAACTGACAGTCACTTTTTCAGACAAAATTATGGTTGTTGATCTCAATATAAACAAATGTCTCCAAGATGATTAAAACAAATTGAGAGTGTTCCTTTTTCAGACAAAAATATTAGAGTTGAATTCAATGTAAAATAAGTTTCCAAAATGATTATAGCTCATGGAAAGGGTTCCTCTTTTACACAAAAGTATTAAAATTGAATTTAATAAAAACAAAGGTTTCCAAAATGATTAAAACAAATTTAGAGACATCCTTTTTCACACAAAATGTGGCAGTTGAAGTCAATATAAACAAAGTCTTCAAAATGATTTAAACTAATTAAGTGAATTCCATTTCCCACAAAATATGACAGTTGAATTCATTATAAGCACAGGGTTACACATTGATTAATTGAAATTTAGAGAGTTCTTTTTCACAAAATGTATGGCAGTTTAATACAATATAAACAAAGGTTTCCAAAACAATTAAAAGACATTGAAAGAGTTCCTTTTTCACACAAAAGTATTATGGCTGAATTCAATGTAAATATTGGTTTCCAAAATGATTCAGACAAATTTAGAGAGTTCATTTTCAGCCAAAAGTATTATCAATGAATTCAATATAATCAAACATTTCCAAAATGATTAAACAAATTAAGAGTTCTTTTTTCATACAAATGTATGGCAGATGAATTCAATATTAATAAAAGGTTATCAAAATGATTAAAATAAATTATGAAAGTTCTGTTTTTACAGAAAAATATGGCAGTTAAATTCAATATAAACAAAGGTTTCCAAAATAATAAAAAAAAATTTAGAGAGTTCCTTTATACACAAAAGTATTACAGTTGAATTCAATATAAGCATATGTTTTCAATATGAATAAAACAATTTGAAGGAGTTTTTTTTTCACACAAACTTATGGCAGTTGAATTCAATATAAACAAAGGTTTAAAAAAAATTTAAACAAATTGAGACTCATTATCACATAAAATTATGGCAGTTATATTTAATACAAATAAAGGTTACCAAAATGATTACAATAAATTATGAGAGTTGTATTTTCATACAAAAATATGGCTGTTGAATTCAATATAAACAAATGTTTCCAAGATGAATAATATAAATTGAAAGACTTCCATCCTCACACAAAAGTATTATGGTTGAATTTAATATAAATAAAAGTTTCCAAAATGATTAAAACAAGTTGAGAGAGTTCCTTTTTCACATGCACAATATGACAGGTGAATTCAATATAAACAAATTTTTCCAAAATGATTATAAGAAAAATGTTTAAAACAAATAGAGAGTGATTAAAACAAATAGAGAGTGATTAAAACAAATAGAGAGTGATTAAAACAAATTTAATTGATTAAAACAAATAGGGGCTGTTCCCCTTTCACACAACATTATTAGAATTGAACTCAATATACACAAAGGTTTACAGTATTTACATTATTTGAACTACTGTCCTCATCTTTGTTTCAATTTGTATGATGTTTCAGCCATTGTACGCTCTGGCCTTCTTCAGTTGCTAGAAATTTTGAACCGGACACTTTATTACAATCACTAGGGTATATGAACATCATTCTTTGGAGCAAGCCAAGCCACCCAAATCAAACATCACAAAAGATGAGTGGCTGGTAATCAGGACCCTACAGAGGAATGAGAACATCATCATACTACCATTTAACAAACGCAATGCAACTGTAGTGATGGACAAAACTGAATACACCAAGAAACTGGAAGACCTCATTAGAAGTGGTTGCTATAGCAAGGTAAAGAAAGACCCCATGTTGAAAATGGAACGACAGATGTTGCAGATCCTAATCAAGGATAAAGATCACTTTCAACCTAGGACATACAGGCAGTTATCTCAATGTTACAGCAAACTATCGCACATGTATGGTCTACCTAAAATTCATAAAGATGGTATTCCATTCAGGCCAATTGTTAGCAGCCTAGGCTCAATGTGCCATCCTCTGAGTCACTACCTTCTAGATATAATTAACCCACTAATAGGAAAGTCACCTTCATATGTTCAAAACTCTGTCCACTTCATGGAACTTATCAAAGATGCTCCCATCCAATGCAACCAGATGGTGAGCCTGGATGCAGTGAGTCTGTTCACCAAGGTACCCAAGGTGGAGGCATTATCAGTAGTCAGGGACAGACTGGCCTCGGACTCATCCCTAGAAGAACGTACCAGTAAACCACTTGATAACCTGATGGAGATGCTGACTTTCTGCACACAAACAACACACTTTGGATTGGAATAAGACATATATTGGCAGAATGAAGGCTTAGCAATGGGCTCACCATATTCACCATCACTGGCTAACATATACATGGAATATTTTGAAGAGAGGGCATTAGAATCCCCAGTTCTCAAGCCAACTCTATGGCTGAGATACTTTAATGACACTTTCATACTCTGGCCACACCAGGAGGAGGTCCAGATGCTACTGGACCATGTGAACTCAATAAGATCATCCATACAGTTCAATATTGAAAAAGGAAGTGACAACAAACTTGCAATCCTGGATGTGATAATAACTCAAACAGAGGTTGGGTTCAAGACATCCATATACTGCAAGCCAACTTTCACCAGACAATACCTCAACTTCAACTCTCACCATCCATACAATGTAAAGAAAGGGATTGTCCACTGCCTTCAACATCGAGCAAAAGTCATGAGTGGCGATCCAGAGTCATACGAACAGGAAATGGTCAGTATAAGCAGTGCCCTACAACAGAGCAATTATCCAGGGTACATGACAACAACTCCAACATACATGAAAGCAAGGGTGCATGAGGATAGCAACTCTCAGAAAATAGCCTCAGTCTCTCTACCCTATGTGAAGGGGTTATCAGAGAAAATACAAAGAACCAATCTTCAGAAGTGGTTCTACACTTTGGAGGTACCTTTCCTGAGTAAGACCTCCAACAGAGGAGGACATGACTAAGGACCATATGTATATCATTCCATGTAGCTGTGGAAAGAAATATAAAGGAGAAAAAGGCTGCCCCCTTAAGGTAAGGCTACAAGAACTTCACAAGGCCGTAAAATGAGGGGAGATAGAAAAATCAGGCATAGCTGACCCCATATGGAGGGAGAAAGGGGATAATCGCCCCCTATAAGATAAAGTTGAAATAATAGATAGAGAATGCCACTGGAAACTATGTAAACTTAAGGAATCAGCACATATGCTAGGCTACAAAATTCTCTTAAGCTGAGATGAACACAATATGAGAACCAGTAATATGGAGTGCCAGAGAATCATTAATGTGAAAATTGCAATATGAGCTCTGGTAAAAATACTAGTAAAAACCATAAACATCAAAAATTGCAATATAAACTCTGGTAAAAAATGATTACTGAAGCTTAGGTTTATAAGTCCCAAAAATTCAGTTCTCAGTGGATATAGACGTTGGGTAGTTCCTGTGAATCAAAGAGTTGTGAGTTCAATACCAAGTTACAGCAGTTGTGAACAAGTAACTTACTGGGTTAGAGGGAGATAACTCATGACTACCTGAAGAGGCACTACTACGCATGGAATGAAGATCATATACCCCAGCAATTTTAATAAAGGGTCTGGTTTAAAATTCCTATCACCTGAAGAAAGCCCAAGTGTGTACAACAGCCGAAACATCATACAGATGGCAACAAAGATGAGGACATTAACTCAAATAATGTAAATACTACCTCATCTTAGAAATATAGACAAATATACACAAAAGTTTCCAAAATGTATAAAACAAATTGTAAGAGTTCCTTTTTCACAAAAGAATGTCAGTTGAATTCATTATAAACAACGGTTTCCCAGGTTATTAAAACAAATTCAGAGAATTTCTTTTTCACACAAATGCATGGTGGTTGAATCCAATATAAAACAAAGGTTTCCAAAATGTATAAAACAAATTGAGAGTCTTCCTTTTTTATTAAAATTACATTCAATTTAAATAAATGTTTCAACAATGTTTAATAAAAATTGAGAGAGTTCCTTTTCCACATAAAATTATGACAGCAGAATTCAATATAAACAAAGATTTGCAAAATGATTAAAACAAATTGAGAGATTTTGTTTTTCACACAAAATTATGGCAGTTGAATTCAATATAAACTATGGTTTCCAAAATGATCATAGCTAACTAAAAGAGTTCTTTTTTCACACAAAAGTATTACAGCTGAATTCAATATGAACATAGGTTTTGAAAATGATTAAAAAAAATTGAAAGAGTTCCATTTTCACACAAAGTTATGACAGTTGAATTAAATATAAAGAAAGCTTTCTAAAATTATTAAAACAAACTCAGAGAGTTCCTTTTTTATACAAAAGTATTACAGTTGAATTCAATATAAACAAAGGTTTTAAAAATGATTCAAACAAATTGAGAAAGTTCCTTTTTCACACAAAATTATGGCAGACGAATTTGATATAAACAAAGATTTCCAAGATGATTAAAACAAATTGAAATATTTCCTTTTTCATGCAAAATTATGGCAGATGAGTTCAATATAAACAAAGGTTTCCAAAATGATTCAAACAAAGAGAGACAGACAGACAGACAGACAGACAGACAGACTTCCTTTTTCACATAAAAGTATTACAGTTGAATTCAATATAAAAAAATAGTTACCAAAATGATTACAACAGAGTGAGATAGATAGATAGATAGATAGATAGATAGATAGATAGAGAGAGAGAGAGAGAGAGAGTTTCTTTTTTGACATAAAAGTATTACAGTTGAATTCAATATAAATATGTATATTTAGGCACTTAATTTTAACCCTAGAATAGACACCCTGAAAACCTCAGTTGTCATTAGAGTCTATATCATTGTGTAATTTGACACTTGCGATATTCAGAAGCTTGGTTTTGCTTTTCCTTCTCTCCAGTTTTTCCATGAATCTTTCACTGACCAAATGGGGCATGTTAATTAATAGGCCAATTGTAGCTTGGTTGATCTCATCGATGAGACCTGGTGGGAAGATGTGGATGTGGGCTCTTAATTGGCCATCTACCCAGGTGGTTAACTACCTGGATAGAATTTTATTTTGAGAAGCCAACATAGACCTTTTAGAATGTCCCATGTTCTACTGGTTAGGCTACTCAAACCACAAACTCATTTGTGCCCAGTTGGTGTTAGAAACTAGGGTTAGAATGGTTGGTTACTGGAGATTCAATCTGTCCTTACTGGACAGGCGGGATTTCTGAAAGCAGCTAATTAATGTAGTGTAGCAGGAACTAGTGGAGGCAGTTACTGGGAATAGGTGGTGGGAGAAGCTTAAGAATAGGATTAGGTCCTTCACCACCAAATTTAGCCAACGGCTCACACTAGATAACAGGTTGTGTGCTCCGGGCAGAGGCTGGGGGGAATCCCCTAGAAATAGCCTTAGCTAGAGAGGCCCTGGAGAGTTTGACTAGCAAGCACTAGGTGGGTCAGGTAATTAGGCATTTGAGAGGTATGAACTTTGGAGTGGCAAACTCTAAGGTCAACCAACAACTGTGCGAGGTGTTTCGGCGGCATTTCGAGAGCTGCTTTACCAAGGAGCTTGGTCTCCATGACGATGAGTTTCGCAGCTATTTGGCTGACTTCCCTCGGCTTTTGCTGGCTGAAGAGGCTAGCTGCAAGGGAAGATTACGGAGGGTGAGGTCCTTGCGGTTTTGAAGAAGATTGGCAGTGGCAAGTTTCCAGGTTTAGATGATTTTCCCTATGAATTTTTCTTGAGGCAGTCCCATATCTTTGTTCCAATATTGAGTGTCGTGTTCAACAACTGGTTTCAGCAGGGGTCCATCCCCAATCGGATCACTAGGGGCCTGGTCACACTGTTGAGAAAAGGCAAGGATGTTAGGAGGGATTTAGATGGTTACAGGCCCATAACATAGAATTAAAAATGATGGCCAAGATCCTGATGGAGTGTTTGCAGCTAGTTGCCGAGATTGGGACCCAATCAGACTTGTGCTGTGAAGAGCCAAACAACTTAGAGCAATGTGCATCTGATCCACACGATCCTAGTGGGCGTAAAAGACAACGAAAAAGATGCGCTGATCAATTTGGGCCAGTTCAAGATATTTTATGGGGTTGACCATCGCTGCCTGGCTGCTGTCGTGCAGGCTGCCGGATTCGCACCCGACTTCCTGTATTGCTTCCCTATGGCTGTGGACAGGTGAACGGGAAGCTGTCGCTCGCTTTTGTGCTATCTTGGCTGTTCCGCCAGGGTTGTCCACTGTCGCCCCCTACTTGACTCTTTGACATTGGAGACTCTCCTTCGCCAGCTGAGGGATAGGGCATGCAGTTCGGCCTTACGTGGAATTGCTGTCCCTAGTAGGGCTCGAACCGGAGTTTCTGTGTACACCAATGACTTATCTACTTTTGTATCATGCCACAGTGACACCGAGGTGGTACTGAAGGCGCTTGAGAGTTATGAAAAGGTGACAGGGGCCAAGATTAACCACAGCAAGTGTTCTGGCTTGTGGTTTAGATGCCTGAAAGGGGGTCGATCTTCTGAGGCCCTTTGGTTGGAGGTACGGCCCTGTCTGCATTTTCAGAGCACACCTGACCTCCAGCTGGGCCCGACCTCCAGCTAGAGAAAAATTGGTCAGAAGTACAGGCAAAGGTCAGTGCAGCAGCACGGGCTTTGCGTTGAAAGGGGTTGTCTTCAAAGGGCAGGGTAGAGGTGTGTGCTGTCTATGTTTTTCCTCTTGTCTTTTACCATTTGTCTGTACTTCTCTGTAAGAATCATAAGAAGGTGAGCGAGAGTTTGCTATCCTCCATTTTGTAGAGGGGACGCAAACATCACGTTGACAGAGACTGTCGACGTGATGTTTGCGGCTCGAGGCTGGCTTTCTTATGCAGTGCATTGATGGAGAACTTAGTTTTGGCTTTCCCTAGCCTTGAAATCACCACCTCCCCATCTGGGACCAATCGAGTTTCCTCCTCGAGTGTCAGGTGGCCTTGAGGACTATTCCTTAGTCCAGTGACCTTTCTCGGCCAAAGAAAGTCTTCTATTGTGGATTAGTGAAGGGTGTCGTGAAGGATTCACTACGTGACGTGCTTGGCTTGTTGGAGGACGAGTTTTGCTCTTTCTGATCTTGGGCGCCAGTGGCAGATTGCCTAAGCAACCCTGAGTTTTTGCTTACCTGGCGACTGGTTTGGAATCAACTGTCTCTGGAGCCTGGCAAATTTACCAGATTGTGAACGCTGTAGCCTTGGTTTGGAAGAAACAGTTTCGCATGCCTTCTACCTTTGTTCTCGAGTTCACCCTCTATGGGACCGTGTCGGCGAGTTGATGGCTCGTATCGCTCCCCAAAAGCTCATGCTCATTGAGCGTGCCTACGCATGTAACAATGTTTTGCCTCCATTCTCTGGGGTGAAACGGATGGTGTTTCTGTTGCTTCTGGCCACAGCTTGAATAGTGATTTGGACGACATGAATGGAAAATATCTGGCGAGGTCGGCGCCTTTCTCATCCGATATTTTGAGCATCAGCTCAAAATGAAGATTAGAACTGATAGCAATTGATTTTGACATATTTCAACGAAACGTGTGTGACTGAGGTGAGCCTGGTTTGCAGGAATGGGGCTAGCCTTGATTTTAGGTCTCCTTGTCGCATCGGGGTGAATTCCTGTGAGAACCTTCTGCTGGTTGATAAGTCTCCTTTTGTGTACCTAGTTAATGTGAGTAGGTGTGGTTTCTGGCCTGTTCCCGTTTTCGTGTTTTGTTTTGATTGATGTTGAGATTCCCAACATCACCACTTTTTTGAATCCTGTTTTTTCATCTTGACTTTGTCAGAATTTTTATTTCCCCAAACCGTATTTAATTTTTTTTCTCCTTCACATCTCCCTTAGCAAGAGAGCTTCTTGATTTTGTCTGAACGGCAGAATAAGCGGCCCCTTTATTTTTGTGGGTTGGACGGGTCCAACTGACATAAATTATTTATTTTTTGTATGTTAGGTTGCAATTTTTGTTTGTATTTTTGGTTTCATATCTCCTCCCCTTTCATGACATATCATGTATAAATTTTTATATATTTTTGTATTCATATTGTATATAAAGAAAATTTTTAAAAAATTATATGGGGATTCTCTTTTAGGTTTTCTGAAAATATGAAGTATTTTGGTATACAGTGGATTGCTTGAGGATGGATGCGTTCTTATGGTGAAAGAAAAATTGTAAAGAGTGAATGAGTTGTGATTCTAATTAGCTAGGTATAAGATAGTTACTGATGACCAACATCAGGTATATGACCCCCCCGCCAAACACCGGCCTTGTGCCAAAATTGATTGATTGCCTTTAAGACCACGTATTGACTTTGTTTTTCTTGCAGTACTGACCAGTTTTTGGATTTAAGAAAAAAGACTCTTCATTTGAATTAATTAATTTTTGTTCATTTCTTTTTAATTGGTACTTGTTTATTTTAATTTGTGTTTTATCTTTTTAGTTTTTTTATTATTTTTTCATCGGCTTCGTCTGCCATATTTAATATTTTTTATGTAAAGTTTTACCGTTTGACTGTTTTTTGCCCCTTTTATTTTTTGTTTAAATTCATCTTTTTATTTTCTTGACCTAAAGTCTCAAAAAAAAAATAGCAAACGTAAAAATTTTAAAAATGACACTTTCAGTTTACTTTTTTGAAGCAGTTTATTTTTATTTTTATTTTTTAGATTTTTCTTAATTTTTATTAATCGTTTTTTTTTTATAAGACCTTTTTTTTTTTATAAGACCTTTTTTTTTTATAAGACCTTTTTTTTATAAGACCTTTTTTTTTTATAAGACCTTTTTTGTTTTTTTTTTATAAGACCTTTTTTGTTTTCCCTTTTTAGTTTTTGTTGCCTGTCTTTATTTTTATTTTTTTTGTCTTTAGGTGATTTTTTTTTTGTCAAACTTTATTCTTTGTCTCATTCTTGGTGGACACTTTCTTTCTTTGGCGTACTTTGTTTTAGTTCATTGTACCTTTTGTAATCTTTGTCTTTAAATAATTTTCTTCTAGTTTTGCCCAAGGCGAACTTTTATTTTTCTGTCCTTGGGCAGATTTTTTTTTTTTTTTTCAGAAAAATGTTTAATTTTTTTTTCCTTTACGGGTGATACTTGTTTTTCTTTTCTGCCATTGCATAATAATTCTGTCTAAGTATTTGGACGCTTTTTAAACCCTTGTGCTAAAATTTATTTATTCATTTTTTTAATTTATTTCATTTGATTTGTTCTTTGTACATTGCATTTACTCATTTGTGCTCCCTTCTTTGTTATTGGTGTATTTATACGTAATATATACGTATAAATTCATACGTATTTTCATACGTAATTGCTTGTATATATTTGTAACTTTTATTTGGATTGTTATTATTATTGTGTTATTGTTATGGTGTTGTTTATATTTTCCTCGTTCCCTACCCCTTCTCTTAAATTATTCTTAGTTAGGAAAAATAAAAATAACATAGTAGTTAGTTAGAGTCAGAGGCTGACGGTGGTTGATCAGTTAGAAGGGACCTATTGTGGTCTGCTTTTAAATCCGACCTCCCTGATAAAAAGAAAAGAGCTAATAGGATAGAGCCCTGACAAACAAAAGACCAAACTAAGGTAAAAAGTAGCCATGCTACTGAGAAAGAATTGATGATACAGATATCTGACCAAAAGACGGCTGGGGAATTGCCCTCATGTTGGACGTTCCCACCAAGTTGTATAATAAATCTTGCAGAGTTCTTGGAAAGGGCCAAAAGCTATGAACATCTTGTGAAAGATAATGGGCTTTTGAGAGTTACAAAGATTTGAAAAGAGAATGGTGTCAGTCTTCATAGTGGACAAATGGTTACGCAAGAGTCGTCGCTCTACGAAAGACACAGTGATCCGATCACTGCTGGTCCTGGAAGTCAAGCCCAAAGAGTCATTACAGGAACTGGGTAATTCTTGTGGGATGTACTGTTATCTACCTCAGAAGATTGCTTGAAAATGGCGAGAAGGGAACTAATAACAAAAGACCTCATTCTAAGGACAGAATATGAGAGTCGCTGATGGACCAGTGTTACAGTATATAAGGTCCCTTCTCAAATTGTCTGTGAACACCTTGTTGCATTCCTGTCCCGTTACAACTATTTGAACTTTTGCAGACGGAAAATACTGGTCATTGTGTCTGGTAGGAAACCAATTTGTTTTAAGTGTAGTGAGACTGGTCACCTTGCCTCTTTCTGCCCAAAGAAGGCCTCTGGGCTTCCGGCTGCTGGTGACCAAAATCTCCCTCTGGGCGGTACTGTAGCTTATGCGGTGCCTGTAGTGGGTCATGCAGCGGCTCGGTCCTCTGGGTCAAACCCTTGGTTGGGTTAAACCCCCCCCCCACTTACTCAGAAACCAATGCTTACAATGCTAGTGAAGATAAGAAGAAGGGGGATGGTGAGTGGCAAGATGTTATTAGGGGCAGAGAGAAGAGCCGAACAGCGAGGCCTCAGTCCACGCCCCCGAAGACCCCATGCAAACCACGCCTACAGCCCTTTTCCCTTCACCAGCTCTAAGGGCAAGACCCTAGCGTCTTACGCCAAAAGAGACAGTGAGGTCAAAAAAATGAATGAACCATCCTAGGAAAAATTTGAGAAAATCAGAAAGCTTAAAGAGGAATTAGAAAAGAAGAGTCAAACAAGATCTAAGCCAGCAAAGGTCATAGAGCCATCATCCTCTGACCTGTCCAGTTCATCCTCTAAAATGCTTATGGCCCCTCCTCCTATGACCAGACCCTTAAGCTTTACTTCCTCTAAACTGACTGTTCTAAGGAGCGCCGCTAAAAAGAAGCCACAAATACTTCTGTTTCCACTCCAAATACGCCCCCTCTCATACTCCCAAAACTTTCTCTAAAAAGAAAGAAAAAAAGACAAACATGTTCTTATTCTTTGTCAGACGAAGAGCCTTATCCTTTTAACATCAAGCAAATAAAGTCAGACTCTGAGAAGAAAAAAATAAAATCTAAACCAGTCTTCAATAATGGGAAGAACATTTGCAGAGTATCAGAAGAACAAGCGCAGAATGTTTTGGCATAGGCAAAAAAACAAAAAAAAAAACAAAAAAAAACATAGGGAGCTGAAAGCATTACTTAATTTTAAAAAACTTCATGGAAAGGATGTAGATGATCCTTCAAACTTATCTTAGATAGATAGATAGATCTGAAATGATTGAGATATTAGACAGTGAGATAAAAATTTAGGGATTATGACTTTCACTAAGAGATACACGACTGTTTGCAGGTCATTCAATTACAGTAGTAGGTATGGCAGCATAGCTGATTTTTTTAAGCCGACTTGTGATGAACATGTGTCAGCAATTTCAAATGAATAAGATACAACTGCAATAATAGAATGGATGTTCAGTAAATATTTTCTGTCGACAAATGTCATTTCTCACAAACAAGCAGATATATAGATAGCTAGATAGATGTGAACTTAGATTGATAGATATTTATGAGTGTCTCCAGGTCATTCAATTACATTAATAGTTATGGCAACAGAGCTGTTTTTCTTCAGCCAACTTGTGGTGAACAGGTGTCAGCAATTTCAAATGAATAAGATACAACAACAATAATAGTAAATGCACAGTAAATATTTTCTGGTGATAGAATTTGTTTCTTAAACATAGCTTGACTGTGGACCACACATGCCATACAAATTTCAATCTAGAATGATCTTTCTTCCGTAGGCGTTAAACATAATGACACACACATCTGTGATAAACTGTTTGTGTGACGGTCCAACAAAGACTCAATTTCTATCAAAATGACATGACCATTGCATTCATTAGGGATACATTTGTAAGGTCACATGACAAATTTAAGGACGATCATGCGCCAAAAGTGGATTTCACCTATTTCACAAATCTGTCTATGTATGTATTTAGGTATGTTTGTATGAATTTGATAGATATGATTATTTTTTATATCTATCTATCTATGTATGTATGTATGTATCTATCTATCTATCTATCTGAGACTCTTTCTTTTTTCTATTTTCGGCCTGATCCACTTTCCAAAATGTGACCTTTGAACAACAACATCAAATTACCAAATAGCTTGCATAAAAGTTTAAGATAAATAACACTTAGACACATGTTACTTTGGCATTTCATCTCTACGTCTTTTGGCCATTTTTGTTTTTAATCTTATTTATGGATATAAATTAAGAATGAAAAATCAAAGAACCGAGTTTAAATTCCATTTGATTACCCTTGTGAAAGGTATGAATCCATCGTTCCTCTCTCCTATGGGTTAAATTACAAGAAAGATTAGGTTCTATAGCTATGGATAGCAACCAGTCTATCGCAGAAAGTAATGGCAACCTACTGTGAGAAAATCATCTGCCCAGTCAGTCCTGTATCTTTCGAGACATGATCACCTGCCCAAGTGGGTAACACTTATGCTAGTTAAATGAATGGCATGAATAGCAGGACTGGTTTCTATAGACTTGGTTTGGCAACTAGTCTACCCCAGAGAGTAATGGCAACCTTCTGCGGGATAACCTTCTTTCTAGTAAGTCATGCGTCTTTCGAGACATGATCGCCCAAGTGCTTATCACGTATACCACTTAACTGACCGACTTGAAAAGTAGGACAGGTTGGGTTCTATAGCCTTGATTGGCAACAAACCTACCGCAGAAAGTAATGGCAACCTACTGCGAGAAAATCTTCTGCCCAGTCAGTCCTGTATCTTTCGAGACATGATCACCCGCCCAAGTGGGTAATACTTATGCCACTTAAATGAATGGTATTTAAAAAAATTTTTTTTTTATAAGTGTTTCACCCCGAGCAAGGCATGTCACTGCCACTACTGCGCAGGGGGCTACGTAGAGTGGAGAAAGGCTGATTAAATATAGGAAATGTCAGAGGGTGGGTGATAGGCGGGTAAGGATACCGAGAATGAGGGTTGGGTAGATGAGAGTGTTCTGAGAATAGTTGGGAGTTAGTGTGATAGGAGGTGTCTATTGACCCTACATTTAAACACCTGGAGATTGTAACTGTCGGGAAAGCAGACTTGTGGAAGGGAGTTCCACAGGCGGGAAGCGCGAGAAAAGAAGCTGTTGGAGTAGAATTTACGGTTACATCTTATTTATTTAACTGTAAAAGGGTGGGACCTAGTTGCTAATCTAGTATCTCGTGTAAATTCGTGCTTAGGCGGCACCAGTGATCTAAGTTCATCGGAGCAGAAGCCATGAAAGTACTTGTAGAAGAGGCACAGGGAAGCCACATCACGCCGGTGAGAGAGCGGCTGCAGCCGGTCTGCCAAGTCAGTATCAACCACGTTACAGATCCTCCTTTGTATTTTGTCAAGAAGCCCAAGGAGAGCAGCAGGGGCACCCGACCAGATATGGCAGCAATATTCAGTACACGGGCGGATGGTAGATTTGTATATGTGCAGAATAGATTCAGGTGGGAAAAATTTCCGGGCCCTGCACAGGGAGCCGACTTTCATAGCAGCAGATTTGGCAATGGATTCAATATAGTCATTCCATTTGAGGTCCGCCGAGAGTGTAAGGCCAAGGAGGCGTAGTATTTTACTCTCTGGGAGGCTAGCCCGTCCCATGCTAATGGGAGGTAGATGCGATTGTCTATGGTGGTTAGTTGATAACAGCTTTGTTTTAGAGGCATTGAAATTTACCAGCCATTTCCTACCCCAGGCCACTACGGATTGGAGGTCCCTTTTAAGTACGGCAGCGAGGTTCACTTTGTCGTCCAGACCTGGTTTCTGATCGGTGCGAGAGTAGATTGTTGTGTCGTCGGCATACATGCCAACTTGGGATCTAATGGTGTCGGGGAGATCATTAATGTAGATCAGAAAGAGCGTGGGACCTAGGATGGAACCTTGAGGGACGCCCGCGTTCGTATGGTAGTTTTGGGAGGCATGCCCATTTAATACCACCTTCAATGTGCGGTTAGAGAGGAAAGACTGGATGAGGTCAAACAGATGTCCAGTTATCCCATAGCTCCGCAGTTTGCACAAGAGGCCAGCGTGCCAGACCCTGTCGAATGCTTTGGAGATATCCAAGGCAACGGTTCGGGCTTCACCATTCTTGTCGAGTGCCTGGCATATGTACTCGGTAATGGTCGTTAGCATATCAGCAGTAGACCTGGTGAAGCGAAACCCGTACTGTTTGTCAGAGAGAAGCCCGTTGGCCATAAGATGCTGAATCACCTCGGCATTGATAATGGCTTCGAAAACTTTGCCAAAGATTGGAAGGAGACTAATAGGACGGTAATTGGCGGGGTCTGAGGGTTCGCCAGAATTCTTAAATATAGGAACTACGCAGGAGGACTTCCAACAGGCAGGAGAACAGGAATCAGATAGGCAGAGGTTATAGAGTTTAGAGAGGACAGAGGAGAGTTCTGGGGCACATTTCTTCAGTACTATGACTGGGATTCCGTCACCGCCGCTCGCTTTGTGTGGGTCAAGTTGTGAAATTATCTTGGCGATCAGCGAGGGTGTAATGTGGACGTTATTTAGTTGAGCCTTAGTTCTGGGTGGGAAGTCTGGTGTAGGTATTCATAACGAGTCCAGTGTCGAATTGGTTGAGAATCTACGGGCAAAGCATTCAGCCTTGTCGGCTGGGGAGGTGAGAACTTCAAATTCATTGATTAGTGGGGGTATTGAAGTCTTGTTCCTGCTGAGCACGCTTTTGCAGAGACGCCAGTAATCTTTGGAGCCAAACTTAGAGGATGCTATGCGTTGCCTAATTCTGGTAGCAAACGCCCTCTTGGCTTCGTTCAGTACTTTTTTACACTTGTTTACACTTTTTTACACTTGTTCCGTGCTGAGGTGAAAAGGCGCCTGTTTTGGTTCGACGAGCAGCTTCGATAGAGCCGGAAGAAATGGTTCCAGTGGGCAATGGCGGCCGAGCAAGCGGGTGAGAACCAGGGGGACGAATTTGGTTTTAGTTGGAATTTCCTGGCCGGGATAAAAGCATCGATGCCAGCCTTAACCCAAGAGGAGACTTCGGAGGCACAGTCTTTGACAGGAAGATCGAAGACGTTGTTCCAGGGGACGTCGCAGAGGAAGTCCCTGAACGAGTCCCAGTCGGCTCTTTGGTAGCAGTATGATATTCTGCTGGTCTGGATTTCTTGGGTAGAGTTAGTGCGGATTGATATGTTTACGGAGACTACGGCGTGGTCAGAGTTTCTGAGGGGGCAGAGTTGCCTGGTAGTGCAGGAGTCTGGGATGGAGGTAAAGCAAAGGTAGAGTAAAGAGTCCCTTCCGTTAGGGTTTTTAGAGAAATGCGTGGGGAAGTCCACCACTTGCGTTCGAGCTTGGGCTATTGAAAAGTGCATGGTGCGGATCCCAGCAAGGTCGGTGGCTGAGTTTTCAAGCCACTTGGTGTGGTGGGCGTTAAAATCGCCAAACACAAATATATGGGCAGATGGGTGAGAAGAAATGGCCCTGTCGATATTAGTAGAGATGCAATCAAGTACCATACAGTCAGAGGAGGAGGGGGAGCGGTAGAGGAAAAAGAGATAGCTAACCGAGCTTAGAAGTGAGAGACGGAAGCACATGAAGGAATGATCAAGGGATTCAAGAGATGTGACCCTGGCTAGGGGGAGTTGTTCGCTGACATATACACCAAGCCCATGCATATGGACATTGGAGTCCTTCCTGAAGAGAGGAAGGTAACCAGGAACGAACAGCTCTGAAGAGGGGATAGAAGGGTCAAGGTTAGTCTCACATATTGCTAAGATATCGGATGAGTTAGAAGGAAAGATTCTACACTATTAAAGTTACTGTGAATACCTCGTATATTTGTGAAGGTAACGCAGATAGGTTTGGGCGATTTACGACTAGCTGGTTTAGGCTTGCTATTTTGTTTGTTTAATTTCATGCTGGTTATAGTTGTGGATAGAGAGAGGTCTAGAGTAGGGTCAGATGGTCGTTAATTGCAGCAGGTGAAGGATGGTGAATGGCGCTGCCTGCAGCATAATGTGGCCTCGGGGTTGCCCATCGGAAATTCATGCAGGGACGCCCGTCCATGCGCGAAATGGCACTACAGGAACCCCGATATTATTCAACTGTTGATCAGAGCAGCCTCTCAAGACGCTACGCAAGAGTTCGGGCTCCTAATTACCAGTCGGAAGCAGCAACCAGGAACTGCCAACCCGGTACCCTCAGAATGAAGAGACATTGCCACCATACTCACCAATTGCAAAAAGCTTCCAGCCGAACCGACATAAAGACCGAAAAAGAGAGAGATCAACCGGGAACCCCTTCCTAAACAAGAAACAAGGCGATCACCTCTACTCCTGTCCAAAAGAAGTGGGTGGAGTGTGAGACCGGGCGATAGAAGGTACTATCTATAGCAGGATTGGTTTCTATAGACTTGGTTTGGCAGCTAGTCTACCCCAGAGAGTAATGGCAACCTTCTGCGGGATAACCTTCTTTCTAGTCAGTCATGCGTCTTTCGAGACATGATCGCCCAAGTGCTTATCACGTATACCACTTAACTGACCGACTTGAAAAGTAGAACAGGTTGGGTTCTATAGCCCTGATTGGAAACAAGCCTACCGCAGAAAGTAATGGCAACCTACAGCGGAAAAACTTCTACCCAGTCACTGTTTCGAGAAATGATCGCCTGTCGAAGTGGATATCACATATGCCACTTAACTGACTGTCATGAATAAAACAGGCCAGATAGGTTTCTATAGCCTTGGTTGTTAACTAGTCTACATCAGAATGTAATGGCAACCTAGTGCGTGAAAAATAATATGGCATAACGAAAGAGACATGACTGACTGGGCAGAAGATTTTCCCGCAGTAGATTGTCATTGTTTTCTGCAGGAGACTGGTTGCCAACCATGGCTATAGTATCCAATCTCTCCTACTATTCATGTCAGTCAGTTAAGTGACATCCGTGACACACTTTGTTGATCATATCTTGAAAGAGACATGAGAGTCTGGCAGAAGATTTTCCCGCAGTTGTTTGTCATTACTTTCTGCGGTAGAATCAAATTTGTCCTGTTATTTAACCCATATTAGGAGGGAAGTGACCAATTAATACATTTCTTGAGACTGATTAATACATTTTTTTGGAATTTGAACTCGTCTCTCCAATTTCTCGTCCCGAGCTGTTATTCATTGGACTTCTATCTTTGGACAATAATAAATGCCAATGAGAAATATTGAATTAAAAAAAAAGAAAAAATAGAAAAAGCTTATGCACGTTTAACAAATAAGCATATTCTTTTTCTAGAAACCATATTTATTCATAACGTGGGCGATCATGGCTAACCAAACTTCCTGTCCGTCTTTTTTGCTTTTTATTATCCCTGCCGCTCCCTGTTCTGCCATCAAATTACACGAAATAGGTAAATTGTTTCCTTCTGCTCATCTTGCCTTTCATAGGTTTTGTGAGTGTCAGATTTTCTACTTTCTAACATTATGTATTTTTTACGGAAAGTTACGGTAATTAACGAAATGAAATTAACAACCGACATATTTAATTTATTTATTTAAACATTATTTTTAATGGATGCTCGTATTTGAGTAGATATTCTGTTTTTTAATCAATCAAACAGTATATATATATATATATAATTTTTGGAGCTTCTGAAAAATGAAAGCTTCATTACTATTTGATTTCAGAACGCGATTATATATATATATATATATATATATATATATATATATATGGTAGGTATAGATCGAGTAAAATTCCATTTCCCAAAAAAGCAAAAAACAAAAATACTATTCTTAAGAAAGGGCTCAGTACGAAGTCAGTCAGTTAAGTGCCATACTCTTCTCTCTCTCTCTCTTATCAATCTGTTCATATCTATCTATCTATCTATCTATCTATCTATCTATCTATTAGGCTTTTCATATTCTTTTTATCTATCTATCTATCTATCTATCTATCTATCTATCTATCTATCTATCTATCTATCTATCTCAGTCTGTTCATATCTATCTATCTATCTATCTATCTATCTATCTATCTATCTATCTATCTATCTATTAGGCTTTTCATATTCTTTTTATCTATCTATCTATCTATCTATCTATCTATCTATCTATCTGTTATTTCATATTCTGTCTCTTCTCTTCTCTCTCTCTCTCTCTCTCTCTCTCTATCAATCTGTTCATATCTATCTATCTATCTATCTATCTATCTATCTATCTATCTATCTATCTATCTCTATTATGGCTTTTCATATTCTATCTATCTATCTATCTATCTATCTATCTATCTATCTATCTGTTTTTTCATATTCTGTCTCTTCTCTTCTCTCTCTCTCTCTCTTATCAATCTATCTATCTATCTATCTATCTATCTATCTTTTTTTTATCTATCTATTCTCTCTTCTTCTCTTCTCTCTCTCTCTCTCTATCTATCTATCTATCTATCTATCTATGTTTTTTCCTATTCTGTCTCTTCTCTTCTCTCTCTCTCTCTCTCTCTCTCTTATCAATCTGTTCATATCTATCTATCTATCTATCTATCTATCTATCTATCTATCTGTCTTTTCATATTCTGTCTCTTCTCTTCTCTTCTCTCTCTCTCTTATCAATCTGTTCATATCTATCTATCTATCTATCTATCTATATATCTATCTATCTGTTTTTTCATATTCTGTCTCTTCTCTTCTCTCTCTCTCTCTTATCAATCTGTTCATATCTATCTATCTATCTATCTATCTATCTATCTATCTATCTATCTATCTCAGTCTATTCATATCTATCTATCTATCTATCTATCTATCTATCTATCTATCTATCTATCTATCTATGTTTTTTCATATTCTGTCTCTTCTCTTCTCTCTCTCTCTTATCAATCTGTTCATATCTATCTATCTATCTATCTATCTATCTATCTATCTATCTATCTATCTATCTGTCTTTTCATATTCTGTCTCTTCTCTTCTCTTCTCTCTCTCTCTCTCTTATCTCTCTAATCTATTCTATCTATCTATCTATCTATCTATCTATCTATCTATCTATCTATTAGGCTTTTCATATTCTTTTTATCTATCTATCTATCTATCTATCTATCTATCTATCTATTCATTGGCTTTTCATATTCTATCTATCTATTTATCTATCTATCTATCTATCTATCTGTTTTTTCATATTCTGTCTCTTCTCTTCTCTCTCTCTCTCTCTTATCAATCTGTTCATATCTATCTATCTATCTATCTATCTATCTATCTATCTATCTCGGTCTTTTCATATCTATCTAATTATTATCTTTCCTTTATTTTTCTAAAGTTTATATTATTCAATATTGTCTTTTTGTCCCTCACTCTATTCTTTATCATCCACTAATGCCCATGCATGCATCCACATACACACATCACATCCATACAGATAAGCTGTTGACTGAGCGATCAAAATGATCTGTAATCTAATGGTTCCTCATAAGCCGTACTAACGTTATTGCCGATTAATAATAGCCTTTTTCATTTAAGTCTTTCTTCTTCTTTGTGTCTCCTAAATGGCTTTCTTATTCTCTTTTTGCTTCATGACAATCTCAATGTAATCTCTCCGTCTCCCTACAACTATTTCCCGCTAACGTTTTTCTTTATAACGTTTCTCTTTCTCTCTGAGTTTCCCCGATTTATTCTCTCTGTCTGTCTCTCTGTCTGTGACACTTTTTTCTCTCTTTCTTTGATCTCAATTACTCTCCCTCTATTTTTCACTCACTTTTTAGGACTCTTTTTCTCCGACTATTTAATTCAGTACTCAATGCAGAAAAATTTGAACGTTTTTATACTCGATATCACATGGCAACACTTTCCTTGGAAAATATTAATTAAAGAACAGACACTATTGAGAACTTAAAAGCATTATGGAATATGTGGCTGACTAAGCAATATCCATATGAGCTTCTTGTCTTCTATGTCTCACTTATTTCAAAACAAATTAGTTTTCCTTGTCATTCTTTTTAAACACTTTAAATATGCACGTAAAGCTAAAATATTAAAGACAATATATCTTGTCTCACAAATAATGTTAATAGCAAATTATTGAAGCCATTTAAAGCCATGATTGTCAAATAGGAATATATTCCTCCCATATGGAAAGAAACTTCGCAGTTTAGTGGGGAAGTTGAACCACAGATGGTTAAACAATATATATATATATTTTTCAAACTTCATTTTTATAATGCAACATTTCAGCCAAACAATTTTGGAAAAGGGGAAACGATGTTTAAATTTAGTGAAAATAAGACAGGAGACAACCTCTCCATAATAATAAAAAAAAAACCTTGTGAAAAAAAATAATATAAAAAAGCATTCTTTAGATTTTTTATACGCTTTTTTTTGTATCACCCAATATAAGTTTATATTAAGGATCAGTCAGTTAAGTGCCATACGTGAAACACGCTTGGGCGATCATGTCTCGAAAGAGACATGACTGACTGGGAAGAAGATTATCCCGCAGTAGGTTGTCATTGCTTTCTGCGGCAGTACGAAGTAGAGTGAATAATATTTGTTTAGAATTTAAATATGTTATAATATCACTACAAAAATAACCATTTTGTTTTGACTCTAACCGTGTTTTATCAAGTGAAGATGTTGAATTCAAGTTGAAGAGATTTAAAAGTTTCAAAACTAGCCAAATCCCCTTCATCAGGGAGACATTGTTGCGTAGTCACTGGTGACTAATCAGAATACAAGTAATTTCTAATTTGGAGAACATAAGAACAGACTCTAAAAACAATTTATTGGGTCTTTAATGTTAATGTTTGATTAAAAAGGGTTATCATAATAATTGATCGATTGTTAGCTTCACATGACAATAAAAATAAAAATTTATTTAATATATATATATATATATATATATATATATATATATATATATATATATATATATATTTTAATCATGAGCCGTTCTAAACATCATATGTTCGCTTTGATTTCCGATGAAAATGAAGACAAAAATTTTCCAACGTTTGAATAATTTTTTATTAAGTTGATTCTAAGCTTTTGCCTCACATGAGCCATCTTCAGAGAGGTTACAATCACGTTAACAAAAAAACATCCACCATTAAAGACGATTTTATTTTGTGTTTACATAAAACTTTGCCAAGCAACGATAACAGTTACCAAAAATAGCAAACGCAGTTCGTAAAATTGTAATGCGGTTCTATGACGTCACACCGCGTGAGAGCTTGAAATGATAACAGAACCATATATTTAAATACAATGGAATGTGTTATGACCAGATTTAAAGGTGATATAATTAATTGTGGGTTTAAATTAAACCCACACTTAATAAAATCACATAATAAAAAATTATCCAAATGTTGGAGAATTTTCGTCTTTATTTTCGTCTTTATTTTCACCTGAAATTAAAGTCAAAATACGATGTTTAGAACGGCTCTTGATTAAACATAACAGATATTCATTGTCTCTTATATAACAGTATATGCTAAAACATTATCTGCTGCCTCGATGCACTATATATATATATATATATATATATATATATATATGAATTAAGGAATTGCGAATTTAAAATTTCAAATGTAACAAAGCATTAGATTTAGATTATGACAAAGTAATACAACGATGAAACGAGGAAAAGAGATTGACGCGCACATAAATACATAGATAACCACATATTTTTTTTTTTTTTCATAAGCGTTTCACCCCGAGCAAGGCATTTCACTGCCACTATAGCGCAGGGGCTACATAGAGTGGAGAAAGGATGGTTAAATATAGGAAATGTCAGAGGGTGGGTGATAGGCGGGTAAGAATACCGAGAATGCGGGTTGGGTAGATGAGAGTGTTGGGAGAATAATTGGAAGTTAGTGTGATAGGAGGTGTCTATTGACCCTACATTTAAACACCTGGAGATTGTAGCTGTCGGGAAAGCAGACATGCGGAAGGGAATTCCACAGGCGAGAAGCACGAGAAAAGAAGCTGTTGTAGTAGAAATTACGGTTACATCTTATCTGTTTAACTGTAAAAGGGTGGGACCTAGTTGCCAATCTAGTATCTCGTTTAAATTCGTGCTTAGGCGGCACCAATGATTTAAGTTCTTTGGAGCAGAAGCCATGAAAGTACTTGTAGAAGAGGCACAAGGAAGCCACATCACGCCGGTGAGAGAGTGGTTGCAGCCGGTCTGCCAAGTCTGAACAATTAGAAAAATATATACATATACAAACATATATTATTATACATACACATGTACAGATATATACGTATCTATAAATACATACAGAAATTATTTAACATTTGTTTTTATCGACTTGTCAATTTATCCGCTTTTAAAGTCAGGTTTGGAAAATGTCTGCAAAGGCTACAATATTGAATACAATTCAGAACGAATCCGTAAGGTGTTGTTATGGTTTATAAAATGGCGAGTGTTCTAAAAATAGAAAAAGATAGACACACTGACGCCAAGAATTCAAAATTGGGCGGCAAAATAAGGAACCGTTTCTTTTGGTAGGAGCAGGAGTAAGAGTAGGAGTAAAAAGTAGGAGTTAAGGACAGTAGTTTTGTGTAGGAGATTTGAAAAACGAAAGACGCTAGTCAGTTGACCACTAGAGTCTAGAAGGGATAGGCTCGTTTACTACTAGCATCCCACAGTGAAGACAATTTAGCTAGTCTGCTCCTGTATCCACAAAAAAATTTAAAGGTTGTAATTTGATGTAAAAACCTAGTTTTTACCAAAGATAAACATCATTAATTCAAGTTTGTGTTATCTTCTAATTATACCAAAACGAAGCAACACAACAGTGTCACGTGTCCAGCATAAACGACGTCAAAACAGACACAGTCATATTTCAATGCATGAGCAAATAAACATAATTAAATATATGCGCAGACAAATACATACGAAAAACAACAACAACAACAACAACAAAAAACAAAACAATACGAACGCGAGCAAAACTCCACGAAGCATCATCTTCTATGTGCCCTGTCCTTTCAGGAGGTAGGCAATCATGGCTTTCCACGTCTCCCTATCCCTGGTGGCTCTTAGCATGCTTTCTCCTGTTACACCACCCAAACCCTGCTCTGTCATCCACTAGCTCAAGACCATAAATCTAGAATATAAATGTATAGAAACTAGTAGGGTCACAAAATGAGGGATCAGTTCATATATTGATTATTATATAGATTTGATCTCCCACTTTATATCCACATTATAATTTATTATAAACAGTTGGCACGTATCTTCTTCTATATGCTCTGTCTTTTCAGGACGTAAGCAATCATGGCTTTCCACGTCTGCCTATCCCTGGTGGCACACCTTCTCCTGTTACACCACCCGAACCCCTCTCTGCCATCCGCTATACATTTATATTCTAGATTTATGGGCTTGAGCAGCCCATAAATCTAGAATATAGATATATAGAAACTAGGATGGCCATAAAATGAGGGAGCAGTTTATACATTGATCATAACAGATTTGATCCCCCACTTTATATCCATATTATTTCTTGTAAACAGTTGACATATATCTTCTTCTATGTGCCCTGAACGTAGGCGATCATGGCCCTCCACGTCTTCCTATCCCTGGTGGCTTTTAGCACGCCTTCTCCTGTTACACCACTCAAACCCCGCTCTGCCATCCACTAGCTCAAGACCATAAATCTAGAATATAAATGTATAAAAACTAGCATGGCCATAAAATGAGGGATCATTTTGTATATTGAGTATAATACAGATTTGATCCCCCACGTTATATTCACATTATAATGTCTCATAATCAGTTGGCATATATCTTCTTCTATGTGTTCTGTCCCTTCAGGACATGTGTGATCATGGCTTTCCACATCTCCCTATCACTGGTAGCTCTTAGCAAGCCTTCTTCTGTTACACCATGCAAACCTCGTTCTATCATCCACCTGATTAGGTCCTTCAAATATGTTATCTGTTGCTTTCCCCTGTCTCTTTTCCCCTCTATCTAGCCTGTTAGTATCAGGTTCTCCAAGCCCTCGTTCCTCTTTGCATGTCCCAGGAACTTCAGCTGTCTCTTCCTGATGCTCAGTATTTTTTGTTTCCATCATTTCCAAAACCTCATCATTGTTCACATGCTCGATCCATGATATTCGCAGCATCCTTCCGTAGAACTACATTTCAGTTGCTTCAAGTTTTCCTTCATCTTTGATGATATTTTCCAGCATTCACGGCCATATTGAAGAACTGACAACACATAGCAATCCGGTACTCTCTTCCTTGTTTCTAGCGAAATTGTTCATTTTCTTAATACTTTACTCAATTTTTGGAATGCCTCCTTCGCCATGCCAATTCGCCTTCGGATCTCTGTTTCGCACATTCTGTCTTCTGTTATGGTCAGGCGCCCCTACCGTTCTCCTCAGTGTTCTTGACAGGTTCCAAAGGAGAGTCTGTAATGTGATAGGTACTGATATGGCGGCTCGACTGCAGGCACTTCCCCACCGTCGACATGTGGCCTCCCTTTGTCTGTTCTATAAATACTTTCATGGCTTCTGCTCGGACGAACTTAAGTCACTGGTGCCTCCTCAACAGGTGCTTACTCGTGCAACCAGACTGGCAACTGGGTCCCACCCATTCACAGTCAGGTTAGCCAAATGCAGACGACAATACTACTCCTGCAGCTTCTTCTCTCGCACTTCCCGTCTGTGGAACTCGCTCCCATATTCTTGTTTTCCTGACGGCTACAACCTCCAGAAATTTAAATGCAATGTCAATACACATCTATTAACCAATGGACTTTAGCTCTCTTCCCACCCCCGTATATCCTTCCGTTTCTCTCCCCCTATGTATCTGTCATCGCACCTGCTTTCTCAGCTTTCTGTTGCTCCTTTCTAAATAGTTTTACTCCTCACTCTTTTCTAATTAATCTTTTTACATTTATGTAGCCCCCTGCACATCAGTGGCATTTCTGCCTTGCTCGGGGTGAAATGATAAAAAAAAATATATATATATATAAATTTTTGTACCTGCTTGATTTTACTATCCCCGACTTGTATTTGGCATATTGGATTACACACAACAAAAACATCCGAGGTTTCCTCTTAGGTTATAGCTGGCATCAATGCTTTTATCCCAACTAGAAATTTAAGACTTAAACCTCATTCGTCTCCTGGTTCTCCGCTGCTTGCTCGGTCGCTATTCCTCCCAGAAATCATTACTTCCGGCTTTGTCGGAGCCACGCGTCTGACCATAATAAGCGCCTTTTTGCCCCAGCGAGAAATTTATGACTTAAACCCCATTCGACTCCTGATTCTCCGCTGCTTGCTCGGTCGCTATTGCTCCCAGATATCACATCTTCCGGCTTTATCGGAGCCACGCGTCTGACCATAATAGGCCCCTTTTTGCCCCAGCTAGAAATTTAAGACTTAAACCCCATTCGTCTCTTGGTTCTCCGCTACTTGCTCGGTCGCTATTGCTCCCAGAAATCATTGCATTCGGCTTTATCGGAGCCACGCATCTGACCATAATAAGCGCCTTTTTGCCCCAGCTAGAAATTTACGACTTAAACCCCATTGGTCTCTTGGTTCTTCGCTACTTGCTCGGTCGCTATTGCTCCCAGAAATCATTACTTCCGGCTTTATCGGAGCCACGCGTCTGACTATAATAAGCGCCTTTTTGCACCAGCTAGAAATTTACGACTTAAACCCCATTCGTCTCTTGGTTCTCCGCTACTTGCTCGGTCGGTTATTGCTCCCAGAAATCATTACTTCCGGCATTATCGGAGCCACGCATCAGACTATAATAAGCGCCATTTTGCCCCAGCTAGAAATTTAAGACTTAAACCCCATTCGTCTCTTGGTTCTCCGCGACTTGCTCGGTCGCTATTGCTCCCAAAAATAATTACTTCCGGCTTTATCGGAGCCACGCGTCTGACCATAATAAGCGCGTTTTTGCCCCAGCTAGAAATTTAAGACTTAAAGCCCATTCGTCTCTTGGTTCTCCGCTACTTGCTAGGTCGCTATTGCTCCCAGAAATCATTACTTCCGGCTTTGTCGGAGCCAAGCGTCTGACCATAATAAGCGCCATTTTGCCCCAAGATAGAAATTTAAGACTTAAACCCCATCCGTCTCTTGGTTCTCCGCTACTTGCTCGGTCGCTATTGCTCCCAGAAATCATTACTTCCGGCTTTATCGGAGCCACGCGTCTGACCATAATAAGCGCCTTTTTGCCCCAGCTAGAAATTTAAGACTTAAACCCCATTCGTCTCTTGGTTCTCCGCTACTTGCTCAGTCGCTATTGCTCCGAGAAATCATTACTTCCGGCTTAATCGGAGCCACGCGTCTGACCATAATAAGCACCATTTTGCCCCAGCTAGAAATTTAAGACTTAAACCCCATTCGTCTCTTGGTTCTCCGCTACTTGCTCGGTCGCTATTGCTCCCAAAAATCATTACTTCCGGCTTTATCGGAGCCACGCATCTGACCATAACAAGCGCCTTTTTGCCCCAGCTAGAAATTTAAGACTTAGACCCCCTTCGTCTCTTGGTTCTTCGCTACCTGCTCGGTCGCTATTGCTCCCAGAAATCATTACTTCCGGCTTTATCGGAGCCACGCGACGGACCATAATAAGCGCCTTTTTGCCCCAGCTAGGAATTTACGACTTAAACCCCATTCGTCTCTTGGTTCTCCGCTACTGGCTCGGTCGCTATTGCTCCCAAAAATAATTACTTCCGGCTTTATCGGAACCACGCGTCTGACCATAATAAGCGCCTTTTTGCCCCAGCTAGAAATTTAAGACTTAAACCCCATTCGTCTCTTGGTTCTCCGCTACTTGCTCGGTCGCTATTGCTCCCAAAAATCATTACTTCCGGCTTTATCGGAGCCACGCATCTGACCATAATAAGCGCCTTTTTGCCCCAGCTAGAAATTTAAGACTTAAACCCCATTCGTCTCTTGGTTCTCCGCTACTTGCTCGGTCGCTATTGCTCCCAGAAATCATTACTTCCGGCTTTATCGGAGCCACGCGTCTGACCATAGTAGGCGCCTTTTTGCCCCAGCTAGGAATTTACGACTTAAACCCCATTCGTCTACTGGTTCTCCGCTACTTGCTCGGTCGCTATTGCTCCCAGAAATCATTACATCCGGCTTTATCGGAGCCACGCATCTGACCATAATAAGCGCCTTTTTGCCCCAGCTAGAAATTTAAGACTTAAACCCCATTCGTCTCCTGGTTCTTCCATGCTTGCTCGGTCGCTATTGCTCCCAGATATCACTTCTTCCGGCTTTATCGGACCACGCGTCTGACCATAATAGGCGCCTTTTTGCCCCAGCTAGGAATGTACGACTTAAACTCCATTCGTCTCCTGGTTCTCCGCTACTTGCTCGGTCGCTATTGCTCCCAAAAATTATTACTTCCGGCTTTATCGGAGCCACGCGTCTGACCATAATAAGAGCCTTTTTGCCCCAGCTAGAAATTTAAGACTTAAACCCCATTCGTCTTTTGGTTCTCCGCTACTTGCTCGGTCGCTATTGCTCCCAAAAATTATTACTTCCGGCTTTATAAGAGCCACGCGTCTGACCATAATAAGCGCCTTTTTGCCCCAGCTAGTAATTTACGACTTAAACCCCATTCGTCTCCTGGTTCTTCCATGCTTGCTCGGTCGCTATTGCTCCCAGAAATCATTACTTCCGGCTTTATCGGAGCCACGCGTCTGACCATAATAAGCGCCTTTTTGCCCCAGCTAGGAATTTATGACTTAAACCCCATTCGTCTCTTGGTTCTCCGCTACTTGCTCGGTCGCTTTTGCTCCCAAAAATAATTACTTCCGGCTTTATCGGAACCACGCGTCTGACCATAATAAGCGCCTTTTTGCCCCAGCTAGAAATTTAAGACTTAAACCCCATTCGTCTCTTGGTTCTCCGCTACTTGCTCCGTCGCTATTGCTCCCAAAAATCATTACATCCGGCTTTATCGGAGCCACGCATCTGACCATAATAAGCGCCATTTTGCCCCAGCTAGAAATTTACGACTTAAACCCCATTCGTCTCTTGGTTCTTCGCTACTTGCTCGGTCGCTATTGCTCCCAGAAATCATTACTTCCGGCTTTATTGGAGCCACGCGTCTGACCATAATAAGCGCCTTTCTGCCCCAGCTAGAAATTTAAGACTTAAACCCCATTCGTCTCTTGGTTCTCCTCTACTTGCTTGGTCGCTATTGCTCCCAGAAATCATTACTTCCGGCTTTATCGGAGCCACGCGTCTGACCATAATAAGCGCCTTTTTGCCCCAGCTAGGTATTTACGACTTAAACCCCATTCGTCTACAGGTTCTCCGCTACTTGCTCGGTCGCTATTGCTCCCAGAAATCATTACATCCGGCTTTATCGGAGCCACGCATCTGACCATAATAAGCGCCTTTTTGCCCCAGCTAGAAATTTACGACTTAAACCCCATTCGTCTCCTGGTTCTTCCATGCTTGCTCGGTCGCTATTGCTCCCAGATATCACATCTACCGGCTTTATCGGAGCCACGCGTCTGACCATAATAGGCGCCTTTTTGCCCCAGCTAGGAATTTACGACTTAAACCCCATTCGTCTCCTGGTTCTTCCATGCTTGCTCGGTCGCTATTGCTCCCAAAAATCATAACTTCCGGCTTTATCGGAGCCACGCGTCTGACCATAATAAGCGCCTTTTTGCCCCAGCTAGAAATTTAAGACTTAAACCCCATTCGTCTCTTGGTTCTCCGCTAGTTGCTCGGTCGCTATTGCTCCCAAAAATCATTACATGCGGCTTTTTCGGGGCCACGCATCTGACCATAATAAGCGCCATTTTGCCCCAGCTAGAAATTTACGACTTAAACCCCATTCGTCTCTTGGTTCTTCGCTACTTGCTCGGTCGCTATTGCTCCCAGAAATCATTACACCCGGCTTTATCGGAGCCACGCATCTGACCATAATAAGCGCATTTTTGCCCCAGCTAGAAATTTAAGACTTAAACCCCATTCGTCTCCTGGTTCTTCCATGCTTGCTCGGTCGCTATTGCTCCCAGATATCACATCTACCGGCTTTATCGGAGCCACGCGTCTGACCATAATAGGCGCCTTTTTGCCCCAGCTAGGAATTTACGACTTAAACCCCATTCGTCTCCTGGTTCTTCCATGCTTGCTCGGTCGCTATTGCTCCCAAAAATCATTACTTCCGGCTTGATCGGAGCCACGCGTCTGACCATAATAAGCGCCTTTTTGCCCCAGCTAGAAATTTAAGACTTAAACCCCATTCGTCTCTTGGTTCTCCGCTACTTGCTCGGTCGCTATTGCTCCGAGAAATCATTACTTCCGGCTTTATCGGAGCCACGCGTCTGACCATAATAAGCGCCATTTTGCCCCAGCTAGAAATTTAAGACTTAAACCCCATTCGTCTCTTGGTTCTCCGCTACTTGCTCGGTCGCTATTGCTCCCAGAAATCATTACTTCCGGCTTTATCGGAGCCACGCATCTGACCATAATAAGCGCCTTTTTGCCCCAGCTAGAAATTTAAGACTTAAACCCCATTCGTCTCTTGGTTCTCCGCTACTTGCTCCGTCGCTATTGCTCCCAAAAATCATTACATCCGGCTTTATCGGAGCCACGCATCTGACCATAATAAGCGCCATTTTGCCCCAGCTAGAAATTTACGACTTAAACCCCATTCGTCTCTTGGTTCTTCGCTACTTGCTCGGTCGCTATTGCTCCCAGAAATCATTACTTCCGGCTTTATTGGAGCCACGCGTCTGACCATAATAAGCGCCTTTCTGCCCCAGCTAGAAATTTAAGACTTAAACCCCATTCGTCTCTTGGTTCTCCTCTACTTGCTTGGTCGCTATTGCTCCCAGAAATCATTACTTCCGGCTTTATCGGAGCCACGCGTCTGACCATAATAAGCGCCTTTTTGCCCCAGCTAGGTATTTACGACTTAAACCCCATTCGTCTCTTGGTTCTCCGCTACTTGCTCGGTCACAATATTGCTCCCAGAAATCATTACATCCGGCTTTATCGGAGCCACGCATCTGACCATAATAAGCGCCTTTTTTGCCCCAGCTAGAAATTTACGACTTAAACCCCATTCGTCTCCTGGTTCTTCCATGCTTGCTCGGTCGCTATTGCTCCCAGATATCACATCTACCGGCTTTATCGGAGCCACGCGTCTGACCATAATAGGCGCCTTTTTGCCCAAGCTGGAATTTACGGCAAACCCCATTCGTCTCCTGGTTCTTCCATGCTTGCTCAGTCGCTATTGCTCCCAAAAATCATTACTTCCGGCTTTATCGGAGCCACGCGTCTGACCATAATAAGCGCCTTTTTGCCCCAGCTAGAAATTTAAGACTTAAACCCCATTCGTCTCTTGGTTCTCCGCTACTTGCTCGGTCGCTATTGCTCCAAAAATCATTACATCCGGCTTTTTCGGGGCCACGCATCTGACCATAATAAGCGCCATGCCCCAGCTAGAAATTTACGACTTAAACCCCATTCGTCTCTTGGTTCTTCGCTACTTGCTCGGTCGCTATTGCTCCCAGAAATCATTACATCCGGCTTTATCGGAGCCGCATCTGACCATAATAAGCGCATTTTTACCCCAGCTAGAAATTTAAGACTTAAACCCCATTCGTCTCCTGGTTCTTCCATGCTTGCTCGGTCGCTATTGCTCCCAGATATCACATCTACCGGCTTTATCGGAGCCACGCGTCTGACCATAATAGAGCGCCTTTTTGCCCAACTGGGTACGACTTAAACCCCATTCGTCTCCTGGTTCTTCCATGCTTGCTCAGTCGCTATTACTCCCAAAAATCATTACTTCCGGCTTGATCGGAGCCACGCGTCTGACCATAATAAGCGCATTTTTGCCCCAGCGCTAAGTAGACTTAAACCCCATTCGTCTCTTGGTTCTCCGCTACTTGCTCGGTCGCTATTGCTCCCAAAAATTATTACTTCCGGCTTTATAAGAGCCACGCGTCTGACCATAATAAGCGCCTTTTTTGCCCCAGCTAGAAATTTAAGACTTAAACCCCATTCGTCTCCTGGTTCTTCCATGCTTGCTCGGTCGCTATTGCTCCCAGAAATCATTACTTCCCGGCTTTATCGGAGCCACGCGTCTGACCATAATAAGCGCCTTTTTGCCCCAGCTAGGAATTTATGACTTAAACCCCATTCGTCTCTTGGTTCTCCGCTACTTGCTCGGTCGCTATTGCTCCCAAAAATAATTACTTCCGGCTTTATCGGAACCACGCGTCTGACCATAATAAGCGCCTTTTTTGCCCCAGCTAGAAATTTAAGACTTAAACCCCATTCGTCTCTTGGTTCTCCGCTACTTGCTCCGGTCGCTATTGCTCCGAGAAATCATTACTAAACTTTATCGGAGCCACGCGTCCTGACCATAATAGCCGCCATTTTGCCACCCAGCTAGAAATTTAAGACTTAAACCCCATTCGTCTCTTGGTTCTCCGCTACTTGCTCGGTCGCTATTGCTCCCAAATATCATTACTTCCGGCTTTATAAGAGCCACGCGTCTGACCATAATAAGCGCCTTTTTGCGCAGGTAGAAATTTAAGACTTAAACCCCATTCGTCTCCTGGTTCTTCCATGCTTGCTCGGTCGCTATTACTCCCAGATATCACATCTACCGGCTTTATCGGAGCCACGCGTCTGACCATAATAGGCGCCTTTTTGCCCCAGCTAGGAATTTACGACTTAAACACCATTCGTCTCCTGGTTCTTCCATGCTTGCTCGGTCGCTATTGCTCCCAAAAATCATTACTTCCGGCTTTATCGGAGCCACGCGTCTGACCATAATAGGCGCCTTTTTGCCCCAGCTAGGAATTTACGACTTAAACCCCATTCGTCTACTGGTTCTCCGCTACTTGCTCGGTCGCTATTGCTCCCCGAAATCATTACATCCGGCTTTATCGGAGCCACGCATCTGACCATAATAAGCGCCTTTTTGCCCCAGCTAGAAATTTAAGACTTAAACCCCATTCGTCTCTTGGTTCTCCGCTACTTGCTCGGTCGCTATTGCTCCCAGAAATCATTACATCCGGCTTTATCGGAGCCACGCATCTGACCATAATAAGCGCCTTTTTGCCCCAGCTAGAAATTTACGACTTAAACCCCATTCGTCTCCTGGTTCTTCCATGCTTGCTCGGTCGCTATTGCTCCCAAAAATCATTACTTCCGGCTTTATCGGAGCCACGCGTCTGACCATAATAAGCGCCTTTTTGCCCCAGCTAGAAATTTAAGACTTAAACCCCATTCGTCTCTTGGTTCTCCGCTACTTGCTCGGTCGCTATTGCCCCAAAAATCATTACATCCGGCTTTTTCGGGGCCACGCATCTGACCATAATAAGCGCCATTTTGCCCCAGCTGGAAATTTACGACTTAAACCCCATTCGTCTCTTGGTTCTTCGCTACTTGCTCGGTCGCTATTGCTCCCAGGAAATCATTACTTCCGGCTTTTGTGGAGCCACGCGTCTGAACATAATAGCCTTTTTTGCCCCAGCTAGAAACCCAAGACTTAAACCCCATTCGTCTCTTGGTTCTCCGCTACTTGCTTGGTCGCTATTGCTCCCAGAAATCATTACTTCCGGCTTAATCGGAGCCACGCGTCCTGACCATAATAAGCGCTTTTTTTGCCCCGCTAGAAATTTAAGACTTAAGCCCCATTCGTCTCTTGGTTCTCCGCTACTTGCTCGGTCGCTATTGCTCCCAGAAATCATTACATCCGGCTTTATCGGAGCCACGCATCTGACCATAATAAGCGCATTTTTGCCCAGCTAGAAATTTAAGACTTAAACCCATTCGTCCTCTGGTTATTCCATGCTTGCTCGGTCGCTATTGCTCCCAGGTATCACATCTGGCTTATCGGAGCCACGCGTCCCTGACCATAATGAGCGCCTTTTTGCCCCAGCTAGGAATTTACGACTTAAACCCCATTCGTCTCCTGGTTCTTCCATGCTTGCTCGGTCGCTATTGCTCCCGAAAATCATTACTTCCGGCTTTATCGGAGCCACGCGTCTGACCATAATAAGCGCCTTTTGCCCCAGCTAGAAATTTAAGACTTAAACCCCATTCGTCTCTTGGTTCTCCGCTACTTGCTCGGTCGCTATTGCTCCCAAAAATTATTACTTCCGGCTTTATAAGAGCCACGCGTCTGACCATAATAAGCGCCTATTTGCCCCAGCTAGAAATTTAAGACTTAAACTCCATTCGTCTCCTGGTTCTTCCATGCTTGCTCGGTCGCCCTTGCTCCAGAAATCATTACTTCCGGCTTTATCGGAGCCACGCGTCTGACCATAATAAGCGCCTTTTTGCCCCAGCTAGGAATTTATGACTTAAACCCCATTCGTCTCTTGGTTCTCCGCTACTTGCTCGGTCGCTATTGCTCCAAAAAATAATTACTTCCGGCTTTATCGGAACCACGCGTCTGACCATAATAAGCGCCTTTGCCCCAGCTAGAAATTTAAGACTTAAACCCCATTCGTCTCTTGGTTCTCCGCTACTTGCTCGGTCGCTATTGCTCCGAGGGAAATCATTACTTCCGGCTTTATCGGAGCCACGCGTCTGACCATAATAAGCGCCATTTTGCCCCAGCTAGAAATTTAAGACTTAAACCCCATTCGTCTCCTGGTTCTTCCATGCTTGCTCAGTCGCTATTACTCCCAGATATCACATCTACCGGCTTTATCGGAGCCACGCGTCTGACCATAATAGGCGCCTTTTTGCCCCAGCTAGGGAATTTACGACTTAAACCCCATTCGTCTCCTGGTTCTTCCATGCTTGCTCGGTCGCTATTGCTCCCAAAAATCATTACTTCCGGCTTTATCGGAGCCACGCCTCTGACCATAATAGGCACCTTTTTGCCCCAACTAGGAATTTACGACTTAAACCCCATTCGTCTACAGGTTCTCCGCTACTTGCTCGGTCGCTATTGCTCCCAGAAATCATTACATCGGCTTTATCGGAGCCACACATCTGACCATAATAAGCGCCTTTTCTTGCCCCAGCTAGAAATTTAAGACTTAAACCCCATTCGTCTCCTGGTTCTTCCATGCTTGCTCGGTCGCTATTGCACCCAGATATCATATCTTCCGGCTTTATCGGAGCCACGCGTCTGACCATAATAAGCACCTTTTGCCCCAGCTAGGAATTTACGACCTAAACCCCATTCGTCTCTCTTGGTTCTCCGCTACTTGCTCGGTCGCTATTGCTCCCAAAAATAATTACTTCCGGCTTTATCGGAACCACGCGTCTGACCATAATAAGCGCCTTTTGCCCCAGCTAGAAATTTAAGACTTAAACCGCATTCGTCTCTTGGTTCTTCGCTATGCTCGGTCGCTATTGCTCCCAGAAATCATTACTTCCGGCTTTATTGGAGCCACGCGTCTGAACATAATAGCGCCTTTTACCCCAGCTAGAAATTTAAGACTTAAACCCCATTCGTCTCTTAGTTCTCCGCTACTTGCTTGGTCGCTATTGCTCCCAGAAATCATTACTTCCGGCTTAATCGGAGCCACGCGTCTGACCATAATAAGCGCCTTTTTTGCCCCCGCTAGAAATTTAAGACTTAAACCCCATTCGTCTCTTGGTTCTCCGCTACTTGCTCGGTCGCTATTGCTCCCAGAAATCATTACATCCGGCTTTATCGGAGCCATGCATCTGACCATAATAAGCGCATTTTGCCCCAGCTAGAAATTTAAGACTTAAACCCCCATTCGTCTCCTGGTTCTTCCATGCTTGCTCGGTCGGTTATTGCTCCCAGATATCACATCTACCGGCTTTATCGGAGCCACGCGTCTGACCATAATAGGCGCCATTTGCCCCAGCTAGGAATTTACGACTTAAACCCCATTCGTCCTCCTTGTTCTTCCATGCTTGCTCGGTCGCTATTGCTCCGAGAAATCATTACTTCCGGCTTTATCGGTGCCACGCGTCTGACCATAATAAGCGCCTTTTTGCTAATGAAATTTAAGACTTGAACCCCATTCGTCTCTTTGGTTCTCCGCTTCATGCTCGAGTCGCTATTGCTCCCAAAAATTATTACTTCCGGCTTTATAAGAGCCACGCTTCCTGACCATAATAAGCGCCTTTTTGCCCCAGCTAGAAATTTAAGACTTAAACCCCATTCGTCTACTGGTTCTTCCATGCTTGCTCGGTCGCTATTGCTCCCAGAAATCATTACTTCCGGCTTTATCGGAGCCACGCGTCTGACCATAATAAGCGCCTTTTTGCATCCAGCTAGGAATTTATGACTTAAACCCCATTCGTCTCTTGGTTTCTCCGCTACTTGCTCGGTCGCTATTGCTCCCAAAAATAATTACTTCCGGCTTTATCGGAACCACGCGTCTGACCATAATAAGCGCCTTTTGCCCCAGCTAGAAATTTAAGACTTAATCCCCATTCAATCTCTTGGTTCTCCGCTACTTGCTCGGTCGCTATTGCTCCGAGAAATCATTACTTCCGGCTTTATCGGAGCCACGCGTCTGACCATAATAAGCGCCATTTGCCCCAGCTAGAAATTTAAGACTTAAACCCCATTCGTCTCTTGGTTTCTCATCTTGCTCGGTCGCTATTGTCCCAAAATCATTACTTCCGGCTTTATAAGAGCCACGCGTCTGACCATAATAAGCGCCTTTTGCCCCAGCTAGAGATTTAAGACTTAAACCCCATTCGTCTCCTGGTTCTTCCATGCTTGCTCGGTCGCTGTTGCTCCCAGATATCACATCTTCCGGCTTTATCGGAGCCACGCGTCTGACCATAATAAGCGCATTTTTGCCCCAGCTAGGAATTTACGACTTAAACCCCATTCGTCCTCCTGGTTCTTCCATGCTTGCTCGGTCGCTATTGCTCCCCAAAAATCATTACTTCCCGGCTTTATCGGAGCCACGCGTCTGAACATAATAGGCGCCTTTTTGCCCCAGCTAGGAATTTGACTTAAACCCCATTCGTCTACTGGTTCTCCGCTACTTGCTCGGTCGCTATTGCCCCCAGAAATCATTACATCCGGCTTTATCGGAGCCACGCATCTGACCATAATAAGCGCCTTTTTTGCCCCAGCTAGAAATTTAAGACTTAAACCCCATTCGTCTCTTGGTTCTCCGCTACTTGCTCGGTCGCTATTGCTCCCAAAAATTATTACTTCCGGCTTTATAAGAGCCACGCGTCTGAACATAATAAGCGCCTTTTTTGCCCCAGCTAGAATTTAAGACTTAAACCCCATTCGTCTCCTGGTTCTTCCATGCTTGCTCGGTCGCTATTGCTCCCAGAAATCATTACTTCCGGCTTTATCGGAGCCACGCGTCTGACCATAATAAGCGCCTTTTTGCCCCAGCTAGGAATTTATGACTTAAACCCATTCGTCTCTTGGTTCTCGCTACTTGCTCGGTCGCTTTTGCTCCCAAAAATAATTACTTCCGGCTTTATCGGAACCACGCGTCTGACCATAATAAGCGCCTTTTTGCCCCAGCTAGAAATTTAAGACTTAAACCCCATTCGTCTCTTGGTTCTCCGCTACTTGCTCGGTCGCTATTGCTCGAGAAATCATTACTTCCGGCTTTATCGGAGCCACGCGTCTGACCATAATAAGCGCCATTTTGCCCCAGCTAGAAATTTAAGACTTAAACCCCATTCGTCTCTTGGTTCTCCGCTACTTGCTCGGTCGCTATTGCTCCCAGAAATCATTACTTCCGGCTTTATCGGAGCCACGCATCTGACCATAATAAGCGCCTTTTGCCCCAGCTAGAAATTTAAGACTTAAACCCCATTCGTCTCTTGGTTCTCCGCTACTTGCTCCGTCGCTATTGCTCCCAAAAATCATTACATCCGGCTTTATCGGAGCCACGCATCTGACCATAATAAGCGCCATTTTGCCCCAGCTAGAAATTTACGACTTAAACCCCATTCGTCTCTTGGTTCTTCGCTACTTGCTCGGTCGCTATTGCTCCCAGAAATCATTACTTCCGGCTTTATTGGAGCCACGCGTCTGACCATAATAAGCGCCTTTCTGCCCCAGCTAGAAATTTAAGACTTAAACCCCATTCGTCTCTTGGTTCTCCTCTACTTGCTTGGTCGCTATTGCTCCCAGAAATCATTACTTCCGGCTTTATCGGAGCCACGCGTCTGACCATAATAAGCGCCTTTTGCCCCAGCTAGGTATTTACGACTTAAACCCCATTCGTCTCTTGGTTCTCCGCTACTTGCTCGGTCGCTATTGCTCCCAGAAATCATTACATCCGGCTTTATCGGAGCCACGCATCTGACCATAATAAGCGCCTTTTTGCCCCAGCTAGAAATTTACGACTTAAACCCCATTCGTCTCCTGGTTCTTCCATGCTTGCTCAGTCGCTATTGCTCCCAGATATCACATCTACCGGCTTTATCGGAGCCACGCGTCCTGACCATAATAGGCGCCTTTTTTGCCCCAGCTAGGAATTTACGACTTAAACCCCATTCGTCTCCTGGTTCTTCCATGCTTTCTCGGTCGCTATTGCTCCCAAAAATCATAACTTCCGGCTTTATCGGAGCCACGCGTCTGACCATAATAAGCGCCTTTTTGCCCCAGCTAGAAATTTAAGACTTAAACCCCATTCGTCTCTTGGTTCTCCGCTACTTGCTCGGTCGCTATTGCTCGAAAAATCGTACATGCGGCTTTTTCGGGGCCACGCATCTGACCATAATAAGCGCCATTTTGCCCCAGCTAGAAATTTACGACTTAAACCCCATCTGTCTCTTGGTTCTTCGCTACTTGCTCGGTCGCTATTGCTCCCAGAAATCATTACATCCGGCTTTATCGGAGCCACGCATCTGACCATAATAAGCGCATTTTTGCCCCAGCTAGAAATTTAAGACTTAAACCCCATTCGTCTCCTGGTTCTTCCATGCTTGCTCGGTCGCTATTGCTCCCAGATATCACATCTACCGGCTTTATCGGAGCCACGCGTCTGACCATAATAGGCGCCTTTTTGCCCCAGCTAGGAATTTACGACTTAAACCCCATTCGTCTCCTGGTTCTTCCATGCTTGCTCGGTCGCTATTGCTCCCAAAAATCATTACTTCCGGCTTGATCGGAGCCACGCGTCTGACCATAATAAGCGCCTTTTGCCCCAGCTAGAAATTTAAGACTTAAACCCCATTCGTCTCTTGGTTCTCCGCTACTTGCTCGGTCGCTATTGCCCGGAGAAATCATTACTTCCGGCTTTATCGGAGCCACGCATCTGACCATAATAAGCGCCATTTTGCCCCAGCTAGAAATTTACGACTTAAACCCCATTCGTCTCTTGGTTCTTCGCTACTTGCTCGGTCGCTATTGCTCCCAGAAATCATTACTTCCGGCTTTATTGGAGCCACGCGTCTGACCATAATAAGCGCCTTTCTGCCTCAGCCAGAAATTTAAGACTTAAACCCCATTCGTCTCTTGGTTCTCCTCTACTTGCTTGGTCGCTATTGCTCCCAGAAATCATTACTTCCGGCTTTATCGAGCCACGCGTCTGACCATAATAAGCGCCTTTTTGCCCCAGCTAGGTATTTACGACTTAAACCCCATTCGTCTCTTGGTTCTCCGCTACTTGCTCGGTCGCTATTGTTCTCAGAAATCATTACATCCGGCTTTATCGGAGCCACGCATCTGACCATAATAAGCGCCTTTTTGCCCCAGCTAGAAATTCTACGACTTAAACCCCATTCGTCTCCTGGTTCTTCCATGCTTGCTCGGTCGCTATTGCTCCCAGATATCACATCTACCGGCTTTATCGGAGCCACGCGTTCGACCATAACAGGCGCCTTTTTGCCCCAGCTAGGAATTTACGACTTAAACCCCATTCGTCTCCTGGTTCTTCCATGCTTGCTCGGTCGCTATTGCTCCCAAAAATCATTACTTCCGGCTTTATCGGAGCCACGCGTCTGACCATAATAAGCGCCTTTTTTGCCCCAGCTAGAAATTTACGACTTAAACCCCATTCGTCTCTTGGTTCTCCGCTACTTGCTCGGTCGCTATTGCTCCCAGAAATCATTACATCCGGCTTTATCGAGCCACGCATCTGACCATAATAAGCGCATTTTTGCCCCAGCTAGAAATTTAAGACTTAAACCCTATCTATTCCCCTGGTTCTTCCATGCTTGCTCGGTCGCTATTGCTCCCAGATATCACATCTACCGGCTTTATCGGAGCCACGCGTCTGACCATAATAGGCGCCTTTTTGCCCCAGCTAGGAATTTGTACAGGACTTAAACCCCATTCGTCTCCTGGTTCTTCCATGCTTGCTCGGTCGCTATTGCTCCCAAAAATCAGTACTTCCGGCTTGATCGGAGCCACGCGTCTGACCATAATAAGCGCATTTTTGCCCAGCTAGAAATTTAAGACTTAAACCCCATTCGTCTCTTGGTTCTCCGCTACTTGCTCGGTCGCTATTGCTCCCAAAAATTATTACTTCCGGCTTTATAAGAGCCACGCGTCTGACCATAATAAGCGCCTTTTTGCCCCAGCTAGAAATTTAAGACTTAAACCCCATTCGTCTCCTGGTTCTTCCATGCTTGCTCGGTCGCTATTGCTCCCAGAAATCATTACTTCCGTCATCGGAGCCACGCGTCTGACCATAATAAGCGCCTTTTGCCCCAGCTAGGAATTTATGACTTAAACCCCATTCGTCTCTTGGTTCTCCGCTACTTGGGTGTCGGTCGCTATTGCTCCCAAAAATAATTACTCTCGGGTTTATCGGAACCACGCGTCTGACCATAATAAGCGCCTTTTTGCCCCAGCTAGAAATTTAAGACTTAAACCCCATTCGTCTCTTGGTTCTCCGCTACTTGCTCGGTCGCTATTGCTCCGAGAAATCATTACTTCCGGCTTCATTTGAGCCACGCGTCTTGACCATAATAAGCGCCATTTTGCCCCAGCTAGAAATTTAAGACTTAAACCCCATTCGTCTCTTGGTTCTCCGCTACTTGCTCGGTCGCTATTGCTCCCAAATATCATTACTTCCGGCTTTATAAGAGCCACGCGTCTGACCATAATAAGCGCCTTTTTGCGCAGGTAGAAATTTAAGACTTAAACCCCATTCGTCTCCTGGTTCTTCCATGCTTGCTCGGTCGCTATTACTCCCAGATATCACATCTACCGGCTTTATCGGAGCCACGCGTCTGACCATAATAGGCGCCTTTTTGCCCCAGCTAGGAATTTACGACTTAAACCCCATTCGTCTCCTGGTTCTTCCATGCTTGCTCGGTCGCTATTGCTCCCAAAAATCATTACTTCCGGCTTTATCGGAGCCACGCGTCTGACCATAATAGGCGCCTTTTTGCCCCAGCTAGGAATTTACGACTTAAACCCCATTCGTCTACTGGTTCTCCGCTACTTGCTCGGTCGCTATTGCTCCCCGAAATCATTACATCCGGCTTTATCGGAGCCACGCATCTGACCATAATAAGCGCCTTTTTGCCCCAGCTAGAAATTTAAGACTTAAACCCCATTCGTCTCTTGGTTCTCCGCTACTTGCTCGGTCGCTATTGCTCCCAGAAATCATTACATCCGGCTTTATCGGAGCCACGCATCTGACCATAATAAGCGCCTTTTTGCCCCAGCTAGAAATTTACGACTTAAACCCCACCATTCGTCTCCTGGTTCTTCCATGCTTGCTCGGTCGCTATTGCTCCCAAAAATCATTACTTCCGGCTTTATCGGAGCCACGCGTCTGACCATAATAAGCGCCTTTTTGCCCCAGCTAGAAATTTAAGACTTAAACCCCATTCGTCTCTTGGTTCTCCGCTACTTGCTCGGTCGCTATTGCCCCAAAAATCATTACATCCGGCTTTTTCGGGGCCACGCATCTGACCATAATAAGCGCCATTTTGCCCCAGCTGGAAATTTACGACTTAAACCCCATTCGTCTCTTGGTTCTTCGCTACTTGCTCGGTCGCTATTGCTCCCAGAAATCATTACTTCCGGCTTTATTGGAGCCACGCGTCTGAACATAATAAGCGCCTTTTTGCCCCAGCTAGAAATTTAAGACTTAAACCCCATTCGTCTCTTGGTTCTCCACTACTTGCTTGGTCGCTATTGCTCCCAGAAATCATTACTTCCGGCTTAATCGGAGCCACGCGTCTGACCATAATAAGCGCTTTTTTGCCCCCGCTAGAAATTTAAGACTTAAACCCCATTCGTCTCTTGGTTCTCCGCTACTTGCTCGGTCGCTATTGCTCCCAGAAATCATTACATCCGGCTTTATCGGAGCCACGCATCTGACCATAATAAGCGCATTTTTGCCCCAGCTAGAAATTTAAGACTTAAACCCCATTCGTCTCCTGGTTCTTCCATGCTTGCTCGGTCGCTATTGCTCCCAGGTATCACATCTACCGGCTTTATCGGAGCCACGCGTCTGACCATAATAGGCGCCTTTTTGCCCCAGCTAGGAATTTACGACTTAAACCCCATTCGTCTCCTGGTTCTTCCATGCTTGCTCGGTCGCTATTGCTCCCAAAAATCATTACTTCCGGCTTTATCGGAGCCACGCGTCTGACCATAATAAGCGCCTTTTTGCCCCAGCTAGAAATTTAAGACTTAAACCCCATTCGTCTCTTGGTTCTCCGCTACTTGCTCGGTCGCTATTGCTCCCAAAAATTATTACTTCCGGCTTTATAAGAGCCACGCGTCTGACCATAATAAGCGCCTTTTTGCCCCAGCTAGAAATTTAAGACTTAAACTCCATTCGTCTCCTGGTTCTTCCATGCTTGCTCGGTCGCTATTGCTCCCAGAAATCATTACTTCCGGCTTTATCGGAGCCACGCGTCTGACCATAATAAGCGCCTTTTTGCCCCAGCTAGGAATTTATGACTTAAACCCCATTCGTCTCTTGGTTCTCCGCTACTTGCTCGGTCGCTATTGCTCCCAAAAATAATTACTTCCGGCTTTATCGGAACCACGCGTCTGACCATAATAAGCGCCTTTTTGCCCCAGCTAGAAATTTAAGACTTAAACCCCATTCGTCTCTTGGTTCTCCGCTACTTGCTCGGTCGCTATTGCTCCGAGAAATCATTACTTCCGGCTTTATCGGAGCCACGCGTCTGACCATAATAAGCGCCATTTTGCCCCAGCTAGAAATTTAAGACTTAAACCCCATCCGTCTCCTGGTTCTTCCATGCTTGCTCGGTCGCTATTACTCCCAGATATCACATCTACCGGCTTTATCGGAGCCACGCGTCTGACCATAATAGGCGCCTTTTTGCCCCAGCTAGGAATTTACGACTTAAACCCCATTCGTCTCCTGGTTCTTCCATGCTTGCTCGGTCGCTATTGCTCCCAGAAATCATTACTTCCGGCTTTATCGGAGCCACGCGTCTGACCATAATAGGCGCCTTTTTGCCCCAGCTAGGAATTTACGACTTAAACCCCATTCGTCTACAGGTTCTCCGCTACTTGCTCGGTCGCTATTGCTCCCAGAAATCATTACATCCGGCTTTATCGGAGCCACGCATCTGACCATAATAAGCGCCTTTTTGCCCCAGCTAGAAATTTAAGACTTAAACCCCATTCGTCTCCTGGTTCTTCCATGCTTGCTCGGTCGCTATTGCACCCAGATATCATATCTTCCGGCTTTATCGGAGCCACGCGTCTGACCATAATAAGCACCTTTTTGCCCCAGCTAGGAATTTACGACCTAAACCCCATTCGTCTCTTGGTTCTCCGCTACTTGCTCGGTCGCTATTGCTCCCAAAAATAATTACTTCCGGCTTTATCGGAACCACGCGTCTGACCATAATAAGCGCCTTTTTGCCCCAGCTAGAAATTTAAGACTTAAACCGCATTCGTCTCTTGGTTCTTCGCTACTTGCTCGGTCGCTATTGCTCCCAGAAATCATTACTTCCGGCTTTATTGGAGCCACGCGTCTGAACATAATAAGCGCCTTTTTGCCCCAGCTAGAAATTTAAGACTTAAACCCCATTCGTCTCTTGGTTCTCCGCTACTTGCTTGGTCGCTATTGCTCCCAGAAATCATTACTTCCGGCTTAATCGGAGCCACGCGTCTGACCATAATAAGCGCCTTTTTGCCCCCGCTAGAAATTTAAGACTTAAACCCCATTCGTCTCTTGGTTCTCCGCTACTTGCTCGGTCGCTATTGCTCCCAGAAATCATTACATCCGGCTTTATCGGAGCCACGCATCTGACCATAATAAGCGCATTTTTGCCCCAGCTAGAAATTTAAGACTTAAACCCCATTCGTCTCCTGGTTCTTCCATGCTTGCTCGGTCGGTTATTGCTCCCAGATATCACATCTACCGGCTTTATCGGAGCCACGCGTCTGACCATAATAGGCGCCATTTTGCCCCAGCTAGGAATTTACGACTTAAACCCCATTCGTCTCCTTGTTCTTCCATGCTTGCTCGGTCGCTATTGCTCCGAGAAATCATTACTTCCGGCTTTATCGGTGCCACGCGTCTGACCATAATAAGCGCCTTTTTGCCCCAGCTAGAAATTTAAGACTTGAACCCCATTCGTCTCTTGGTTCTCCGCTACATGCTCGGTCGCTATTGCTCCCAAAAATTATTACTTCCGGCTTTATAAGAGCCACGCTTCTGACCATAATAAGCGCCTTTTTGCCCCAGCTAGAAATTTAAGACTTAAACCCCATTCGTCTACTGGTTCTTCCATGCTTGCTCGGTCGCTATTGCTCCCAGAAATCATTACTTCCGGCTTTATCGGAGCCACGCGTCTGACCATAATAAGCGCCTTTTTGCATCCAGCTAGGAATTTATGACTTAAACCCCATTCGTCTCTTGGTTCTCCGCTACTTGCTCGGTCGCTATTGCTCCCAAAAATAATTACTTCCGGCTTTATCGGAACCACGCGTCTGACCATAATAAGCGCCTTTTTGCCCCAGCTAGAAATTTAAGACTTAATCCCCATTCGTCTCTTGGTTCTCCGCTACTTGCTCGGTCGCTATTGCTCCGAGAAATCATTACTTCCGGCTTTATCGGAGCCACGCGTCTGACCATAATAAGCGCCATTTTGCCCCAGCTAGAAATTTAAGACTTAAACCCCATTCGTCTCTTGGTTCTCCGCTACTTGCTCAGTCGCTATTGCTCCCAAAAATCATTACTTCCGGCTTTATAAGAGCCACGCGTCTGACCATAATAAGCGCCTTTTTGCCCCAGCTAGAAATTTAAGACTTAAACCCCATTCGTCTCCTGGTTCTTCCATGCTTGCTCGGTCGCTATTACTCCCAGATATCACATCTTCCGGCTTTATCGGAGCCACGCGTCTGACCATAATAGGCGCCTTTTTGCCCCAGCTAGGAATTTACGACTTAAACCCCATTCGTCTCCTGGTTCTTCCATGCTTGCTCGGTCGCTATTGCTCCCAAAAATCATTACTTCCGGCTTTATCGGAGCCACGCGTCTGACCATAATAAGCGCCATTTTGCCCCAGCTAGAAATTTAAGACTTAAACCCCATTCGTCTCTTGGTTCTCCGCTACTTGCTCGGTCGCTATTGCTCCCAAAAATCATTACTTCCGGCTTTATAAGAGCCACGCGTCTGACCATAATAAGCGCCTTTTTGCCCCAGCTAGAAATTTAAGACTTAAACCCCATTCGTCTCCTGGTTCTTCCATGCTTGCTCGGTCGCTATTACTCCCAGATATCACATCTTCCGGCTTTATCGGAGCCACGCGTCTGACCATAATAGGCGCCTTTTTGCCCCAGCTAGGAATTTACGACTTAAACCCCATTCGTCTCCTGGTTCTTCCATGCTTGCTCGGTCGCTATTGCTCCCAAAAATCATTACTTCCGGCTTTATCGGAGCCACGCGTCTGACCATAATAGGCGCCTTTTTGCCCCAGCTAGGAATTTACGACTTAAACCCCATTCGTCTCTTGGTTCTCCGCTACTTGCTCGGTCGCTATTGCTCCCAGAAATCATTACTTCCGGCTTTATCGGAGTCACGAGTCTGACCATAATAGGCGCCTTTTTGCCCCAGCTAGAAATTTACGACTTAAACCCCATTCGTCTACTGGTTCTCCGCTACTTGCTCGGTCGCTATTGCTCCCAGATATCACATTTTCCGGCTTTATCGGAGCCACGCGTCTGAGCATAATAGGCGCCTTTTTGCCCCAGCTAGGAATTTACGACTTAAACCCCATTCGTCTCTTGGTTCTCCGCTACTTGCTCGGTCGCTATTGCTCCCAAAAATTATTACTTCCGGCTTTATAAGAGCCACGCCTCTGACCATAATAAGCGCCTTTTTGCCCCAGCTAGAAATTTAAGACTTAAACCCCATTCGTCTCCTGGTTCTTCCATGCTTGCTCGGTCGCTATTGCTCCCAGATATCACATCTTCCGGCTTTATCGGAGCCACGCGTCTGACCATAATAAGCGCCTTTTTGCCCCAGCTAGAAATTTAAGACTTAAACCCCATTCGTCTCTTGGTTCTCCGCTACTTGCTCGGTCGCTATTGCTCCCAAAAATAATTACTTCCGGCTTTATCGGAGCCACGCATCTGACCATAATAAGCGCCTTTTTGCCCCAGCTAGAAATTTAAGACTTAAACCCCATTCGTCTCTTGGTTCTCCGCTACTTGCTCGGTCGCTATTGCTCCCAGAAATCATTACTTCCGGCTTCATCGGAGCCACGCGTCTGACCATAATAGGCGCCTTTTTGCCCCAGCTAGGAATTTACGACTTAAACCCCATTCGTCTACTGGTTCTCCGCTACTTGCTCGGTCGCTATTGCTCCCAGATATCACATTTTCCGGCTTTATCGGAGCCACGCGTCTGACCATAATAGGCGCCTTTTTGCCCCAGCTAGGAATTTACGACTTAAACCCCATTCGTCTCTTGGTTCTCCGCTACTTGCTCGGTCGCTATTGCTCCCAAAAATTATTACTTCCGGCTTTATCGGAGCCACGCATCTGACCATAATAAGCGCCTTTTTGCCCTAGCTAGAAATTTAAGACTTAAACCCCATTCGTCTCTTGGTTCTCCGCTACTTGCTCGGTCGCTATTGCTCCCAAAAATTATTACTTCCGGCTTTATCGGAGCCACGCGTCTGACCATAATAAGCGCCTTTTTGCCCCCAGCTCGTAATGAGTGCAAGATGTTTCCAAATAATACAATGAATGAAGCAACGTATAACTTTCCGCAAGTTCTGCATCGAAGACAATTAGCAGCTTTGTAAAAACTGTGTTAAACAATAGTGGGCCCTTAATCCCCAACTTTAATGAATAAATCTGAGGTCCTCACATCTCCAGCGGACAAGGCTGAGTGCTTTTGTTGCAAATTCTCCTCCATCTCAATTTTGATTCGTCTGCCGTATCCGCACCCGGCTTCTCACATAGGACTGCGGCTAAACTGGGTAACGTTCACATTTATCCCCCGTTAATCTCTAACATAATTTCAAAGCTTGACCCCTATAAGGCGAGCGGAGGTTTACGAAATACTAATCATTCTCTTGAAGAGACGTGTCCCTGGTCTCTCCTCTGTCCTCTTCAAATAATTTCACACCAAGCAAGGCAGAACCTTCACCGGTGCCTAGGGGGTTACATCAGAGGGGAGTGATAATAAAGAGGAACAAGTCACAGGGGGTGTCACAGAATGGGTAAGAAAAGGATGAGAACACCGCTGTGAAAGATGCATTAGAGTAGAGAGAAAATGGGGAAGACCATGATACAAGGGTTGTCAGGTGAAAGGATGCGAGTCAAGGAGATAAGAGATGGCAATTGACATTAAGAGGAGAGTGATGAGATAGAGGATCAAGTTAGAGAGTGGGTAAGAGAAAGATGAGAACACTGCTGTGAAAGATGCATTAGAGTAGAGAGAAAATGGGGAAGACCATGATACAAGGGTTGTCAGGTGAAAGGATGCGAGTCAAGGAGATAAGAGATGGCAATTGACATTAAGAGGAGAGTGATGAGATAGAGGATCAAGTTAGAGAGAGTGGGTAAGAGAAAGATGAGAACACTGCTGTGAAAGATGCATTAGAGTAGAGAAAATGGGGAAGACCATGATACAAGGGTTGTCAGGTGAAAGGATGCGAGTCAAGGAGAAAAGAGATGGCAATTGACATTAAGAGGAGAGTGATGAGATAGAGGATCTAGTTAGAGAGAGTGGGTAAGAGAAAGATGAGAACACTGATGTGAAAGATGCATTAGAGTAGAGAGAAAATGGGGAAGACCGTGATACAAGGGTTGTCAGGTGAAAGGATGCGTGTCAAGGAGATAAGAGATGGCAATTGACATTAAGAGGAGAGTGATGAGATAGAGGATCAAGTTAGAGAGAGTGGGTAAGAGAAAGATTAGAACACTGCTGTGAAAGATGCATTAGATTAGAGAGAAAATGGGGAAGACCGTGATACAAGGGTTGTCAGGTGAAAGGATGTGAGTCAAGGAGATAAGAGATGGCAATTGACATTAAGAGGAGAGTGATGTGATAGAGGATCAAGTTAGAGAGAGTGGGTAAGAGAAAGATGAGAACACTGCTGTGAAAGATGCATTAGAGTAGAGAGAAAATGGGGAAGACCATGATACAAGGGTTGTCAGGTGAAAGGATGCGAGTCAAGGAGATAAGAGATGGCAATTGACATTAAGAGGAGAGTGATGAGATAGAGGATCAAGCTAGAGTGAGTGGGTAAGAGAAAGATGAGAACACTGCTGTTAAAGATGCATTAGAGTAGAGAGAAAATGGGGAAGACCATGATACAAGGGTTGTCAGGTGAAAGGATGCGAGTCAAGGAGATAAGAGATGGCAATTGACATTAAGAGGAGAGTGATGAGATAGAGGATCAAGTTAGAGAGAGTGGGTAAGAGAAAGATTAGAACACTGCTGTGAAAGATGCATTAGAGTAGAGAGAAAATGGGGAAGACCATGATACAAGGGTTGTCAGGTGAAAGGATGCGAGTCAAGGAGATAAGAGATGGCAATTGACATTAAGAGGAGAGTGATGAGATAGAGGATCAAGTTAGAGAGAGTGGGTAAGAGAAAGATTAGAACACTGCTGTGAAAGATGCATTAGAGTAGAGAGAAAATGGGGAAGACCATGATACAAGGGTTGTCAGGTGAAAGGATGCGAGTCAAGGAGATAAGAGATGGCAATTGACATTAAGAGGAGAGTGATGAGATAGAGGATCAAGTTAGAGAGAGTGGGTAAGAGAAAGATTAGAACACTGCTGTGAAAGATGCATTAGAGTAGAGAGAAAATGGGGAAGACCATGATACAAGGGTTGTCAGGTGAAAGGATGCGAGTCAAGGAGATAAGAGATGGCAATTGACATTAAGAGGAGAGTGATGAGATAGAGGATCAAGTTAGAGAGAGTGGGTAAGAGAACGATGAGAACACTGCTGTGAAAGATGCATTAGAGTAGAGAGAAAATGGGGAAGACCATGATACAAGGGTTGTCAGGTGAAAGGATGCGAGTCAAGGAGAAAAGAGATGGCAATTGACATTAAGAGGAGAGTGATGAGATAGAGGATCTAGTTAGAGAGAGTGGGTAAGAGAAAGATGAGAACACTGCTGTGAAAGATGCATTAGAGTAGAGAGAAAATGGGGAAGACCGTGATACAAGGATTGTCAGGTGAAAGGATGCGAGTCAAGGAGATAAGAGATGGCAATTGACATTAAGAGGAGAGTGATGAGATAGAGGATCAAGTTAGAGAGAGTGGGTAAGAGAAAGATGAGAACACTGCTGTGAAAGATGCATTAGAGTAGAGAGAAAATGGGGAAGACCATGATACAAGGGTTGTCAGGTGAAAGGATGCGTGTCAAGGAGATAAGAGATGGCAATTGACATTAAGAGGAGAGTGATGAGATAGAGGATCAAGTTAGAGAGAGTGGGTAAGAGAAAGATGAGAACACTGCTGTGAAAGATGCATTAGAGTAGAGAGAAAATGGGGAAGACCATGATACAAGGGTTGTCAGGTGAAAGGATGCGAGTCAAGGAGATAAGAGATGGCAATAGACATTAAGAGGAGAGTGATGAGATAGAGGATCAAGTTAGAGAGAGTGGGTAAGAGAAAGATGAGAACACTGCTGTGAAAGATGCATTAGAGTAGAGAGAAAATGGGGAAGACCATGATACAAGGGTTGTCAGGTGAAAGGATGCGAGTCAAGGAGAAAAGAGATAGCAATTGACATTAAGAGGAGAGTGATGAGATAGAGGATCAAGTTAGAGAGAGTGGGTAAGAGAAAGATGAGAACACTGCTGTGAAAGATGCATTAGAGTAGAGAGAAAATGGGGAAGACCATGATACAAGGGTTGTCAGGTGAAAGGATGCGAGTCAAGGAGATAAGAGATGGCAATTGACATTAAGAGGAGAGTGATGAGATAGAGGATCAAGTTAGAGAGAGTGGGTAAGAGAAAGATGAGAACACTGATGTGAAAGATGCATTAGAGTAGAGAGAAAATGGGGAAGACCATGATACAAGGGTTGTCAGGTGAAAGGATGCGAGTCAAGGAGAAAAGAGATGGCAATTGACATTAAGAGGAGAGTGATGAGATAGAGGATCTAGTTAGTGAGAGTGGGTAAGAGAAAGATGAGAACACTGCTGTGAAAGATGCATTAGAGTAGAGAGAAAATGGGGAAGACCATGATACAAGGGTTGTCAGGTGAAAGGATGCGAGTCAAGGAGATAAGAGATGGCAATTGACATTAAGAGGAGAGTGATGAGATAGAGGATCAAGTTAGAGAGAGTGGGTAAGAGAAAGATGAGAACACTGCTGTGAAAGATGCATTAGATTAGAGAGAAAATGGGGAAGACCATGATACAAGGGTTGTCAGGTGAAAGGATGTGAGTCAAGGAGATAAGAGATGGCAATTGACATTAAGAGGAGAGTGATGAGATAGAGGATCAAGTTAGAGAGAGTGGGTAAGAGAAAGATGAGAACACTGCTGTGAAAGATGCATTAGAGTAGAGAGAAAATGGGGAAGACCATGATACAAGGGTTGTCAGGTGAAAGTATGCGAGTCAAGGAGAAAAGAGATAGCAATTGACATTAAGAGGAGAGTGATGAGATAGAGGATCAAGTTAGAGAGAGTGGGTAAGAGAAAGATGAGAACACTGCTGTGAAAGATGCATTAGAGTAGAGAGAAAATGGGGAAGACCATGATACAAGGGTTGTCAGGTGAAAGTATGCGAGTCAAGGAGATAAGAGATGGCAATTGACATTAAGCGGAGAGTGATGAGATAGAGGATCAAGCTAGAGAGAGTGGGTAAGAGAAAGATGAGAACACTGCTGTTAAAGATGCATTAGAGTAGAGAGAAAATGGGGAAGACCATGATACAAGGGTTGTCAGGTGAAAGGATGTGAGTCAAGGAGATAAGAGATGGCAATTGACATTAAGAGGAGAGTGATGAGATAGAGGATCAAGTTAGAGAGAGTGGGTAAGAGAAAGATGAGAACACTGCTGTGAAAGATGCATTAGAGTAGAGAGAAAATGGGGAAGAACATGATACAAGGGTTGTCAGGTGAAAGGATGCGAGTCAAGGAGAAAAGAGATAGCAATTGACATTAAGAGGAGAGTGATGAGATAGAGGATCAAGTTAGAGAGAATGGGTAAGAGAAAGATGAGAACACTGCTGTGAAAGATGCATTAGAGTAGAGAGAAAATGGGGAAGACCATGATACAAGGGTTGTCAGGTGAAAGGATGTGAGTCAAGGAGATAAGAGATGGCAATTGACATTAAGAGGAGAGTGATGAGATAGAGGATCAAGTTAGAGAGAGTGGGTAAGAGAAAGATGAGAACACTGCTGTGAAAGATGCATTAGAGTAGAGAGAAAATGGGGAAGACCATGATACAAGGGTTGTCAGGTGAAAGGATGCGAGTCAAGGAGATAGGAGATGGCAATTGACATTAAGAGGAGAGTGATGAGATAGAGGATCAAGTTAGAGAGAGTGGGTAAGAGGAAGATGAGAACACTGCTGTGAAAGATGCATTAGAGTAGAGAGAAAATGGGGAAGACCATGATACAAGGGTTGTCAGGTGAAAGGATGCGAGTCAAGGAGATAAGAGATGGCAATTGACATTAAGAGGAGAGTGATGAGATAGAGGATCAAGTTAGAGAGAGTGGGTAAGAGAAAGATGAGAACACTGCTGTGAAAGATGCATTAGAGTAGAGAGAAAATGGGGAAGACCATGATACAAGGGTTGTCAGGTGAAAGGATGCGAGTCAAGGAGATAAGAGATGGCAATTGACATTAAGAGGAGAGTGATGAGATAGAGGATCTAGTTAGAGAGAGTGGGTAAGAGAAAGATGAGAACACTGCTGTGAAAGATGCATTAGAGTAGAGAGAAAATGGGGAAGACCGTGATACAAGGGTTGTCAGGTGAAAGGATGCGAGTCAAGGAGATAAGAGATGGCAATTGACATTAAGAGGTGAGTGATGAGATAGAGGATCTAGTTAGAGAGAGTGGGTAAGAGAAAGATGAGAACACTGCTGTGAAAGATGCATTAGAGTAGAGAGAAAATGGGGAAGACCGTGATACAAGGGTTGTCAGGTGAAAGGATGCGAGTCAAGGAGATAAGAGATGGCAATTGACATTAAGAGGAGAGTGATGAGATAGAGGATCAAGTTAGAGAGAGTGGGTAAGAGAAAGATGAGAACACTGCTGTGAAAGATGCATTAGAGTAGAGAGAAAATGGGGAAGACCATGATACAAGGGTTGTCAGGTGAAAGGATGCGAGTCAAGGAGAAAAGAGATAGCAATTGACATTAAGAGGAGAGTGATGAGAAAGAGGAACAAGTTAGCGAGAGTGGGTAAGAGAAAGATGAGAACACTGCTGTGAAAGATGCATTAGAGTAGAGAGAAAATGGGGAAGACCATGAGACAAGGGTTGTCAGGTGAAAGGATGCGAGTCAAGGAGATAAGAGATGGCAATTGACATTAAGAGGAGAGTGATGAGATAGAGGATCAAGTTAGAGAGAGTGGGTAAGAGAAAGATGAGAACACTGCTGTGAAAGATGCATTAGATTAGAGAGAAAATGGGGAAGACCATGATACAAGGGTTGTCAGGTGAAAGGATGTGAGTCAAGGAGATAAGAGATGGCAATTGACATTAAGAGGAGAGTGATGAGATAGAGGATCAAGTTAGAGAGAGTGGGTAAGAGAAAGATGAGAACACTGCTGTGAAAGATGCATTAGAGTAGAGAGAAAATGGGGAAGACCATGATACAAGGGTTGTCAGGTGAAAGTATGCGAGTCAAGGAGATAAGAGATGGCAATTGACATTAAGAGGAGAGTGATGAGATAGAGGATCAAGTTAGAGAGAGTGGGTAAGAGAAAGATGAGAACACTGCTGTGAAAGATGCATTAGAGTAGAGAGAAAATGGGGAAGACCATGATACAAGGGTTGTCAGGTGAAAGGATGCGAGTCAAGGAGAAAAGAGATAGCAATTGACATTAAGAGGAGAGTGATGAGATAGAGGATCAAGTTAGAGAGAATGGTGAGAAGATGAGAACACTGCTGTGAAAGATGCATTAGAGTAGAGAAAAATGGGGAAGACCATGATACAAGGGTTGTCAGGTGAAAGGATGTAGAGTCAAGAGATAAGAGATGGCAATTGGCAGTAGAGGAGGAAGTGATGAGATAGAGGATCAAGTTAGAGAGAGTGGGTAAGAGAAAGATTAAGAACACTGCTGTGAAAGATGCATTAGAGTAGAGAGAAAATGGGGAAGACCATGATACAAGGGTTGTCAGGTGAAAGGATGCGAGTCAAGGAGATAAGAGATGGCAATTGACATTAAGAGGGGAAGTGATGAGATAGAGGATCAAGTTAGAGAGAGTGGGTAAGAGAAAAGATTAGAACACTGCTGTGAAAGATGCATTAGAGTAGAGAGAAAATGGGGAAGACCATGATACAAGGGGTTGTCAGGTGAAAGGATGCGAGTCAAGGAGATAAGAGATGGCAATTGAAGCATTAGAGGGAAGTGATGAGATAGAGGATCAAGTTAGAGAGAGTGGGTAAGAGAAAGATGAGAACACTGCTGTGAAAGATGCATTAGAGTAGAGAGAAAAATGGGGAAGACCATGATACAAGGGTTGTCAGGTGAAGGATGCGAGTCAAGGGAGATAAGAGATGGCAATTGACATTAAGGAGAGTGATGAGATAGAGGATCAAGTTAGAGAGTGGGTAAGAGAGAAAGATGAGAACACTGCTGTGAAAGATGCATTAGAGTAGAGAAAATGGGAAGACCATGATACAAGGGTTGTCAGGTGAAAGGATGCGAGTCAAGGAGATAAGAGATGGCAATTGACATTAAGGAGAGTGATGAGATAGAGGATCAAGTTAGAGAGTGGGTAAGAGAAAGATGAGAACACTGCTGTGAAAGATGCATTAGAGTAGAGAGAAAATGGGGAAGACCATGATACAAGGGTTGTCAGGTGAAAGGATGCGAGTCAAGAGAGAAAAGAGATGGCAATTGACATTGAAGGAGAGTGATGAGATAGAGGATCTAGTTAGAGAGAGTGGGTAGAAGATGGAGAACACTGCTGTGAAAGATGCATTAGAGTAGAGAGAAAATGGGGAAGACCATGATACAAGGGTTGTCGAGTGAAAGGATGCGAGTCAAGGAGAAAAGAGATGGCAATTGACATTAAGAGGTGAGTGATGAGATAGAGGATCTAGTTAGAGAGAGTAAGGGTAGAGAAAGATGAGAACACTGCTGTGAAAGATGCATTAAGAGTAGAGAGAAAATGGGGAAGACCGTGATACAAGGGTTGTCAGGTGAAAGGATGCGAGTCAAGGAGATAAGAGATGGCAATTGACATTAAGAGGAGAGTGATGAGATAGAGGATCAAGTTAGAGAGAGGGTGGGTAAGAGAAATGAGAACACTGCTGTGAAAGATGCATTAGAGTAGAGAGAAAATGGGGAAGACCATGATACAAGGGTTGTCAGGTGAAAGGATGCGAGTCAAGGAGATAAGAGATGGCAATTGACATTAAGAGGAGAGTGATGAGATAGAGGATCAAGTTAGAGAGAGTGGGTAAGAGAAAGATGAGAACACTGCTGTGAAAGATGCATTAGAGTAGAGAGAAAATGGGGAAGACCATGATACAAGGGTTGTCAGGTGAAAGGATGCGAGTCAAGGAGAAAAGAGATAGCAATTGACGTTAAGAGGAGAGTGATGAGAAAGAGGAACAAGTTAGCGAGAGTGGGTAAGAGAAAGATGAGAACACTGCTGTGAAAGATGCATTAGAGTAGAGAGAAAATGGGGAAGAACATGAGACAAGGGTTGTCAGGTGAAAGGATGCGAGTCAAGGAGATAGGAGATGGCAATTGACATTAAGAGGAGAGTGATGAGATAGAGGATCAAGTTAGAGAGAGTGGGTAAGAGGAAGATGAGAACACTGCTGTGAAAGATGCATTAGAGTAGAGAGAAAATGGGGAAGACCATGATACAAGGGTTGTCAGGTGAAAGGATGCGAGTCAAGGAGATAAGAGATGGCAATTGACATTAAGAGGAGAGTGATGAGATAGAGGATCAAGTTAGAGAGAGTGGGTAAGAGAAAGATGAGAACACTGCTGTGAAAGATGCATTAGAGTAGAGAGAAAATGGGGAAGACCATGATACAAGGGTTGTCAGGTGAAAGGATGCGAGTCAAGGAGATAAGAGATGGCAATTGACATTAAGAGGAGAGTGATGAGATAGAGGATCAAGTTAGAGAGAGTGGGTAAGGGAAAGATGAGAACACTGCTGTGAAAGATGCATTAGAGTAGAGAGAAAATGAGGAAGACCATGATACTATGGTTGTCAGGGGAATGGATGAGAGTCAAGAAGATAAGAGATAGAAGATTGACATTGCACTGAAATTCTTGGAGATTGCAGGTGTCAAGATAAGTATATGGAAGGGAATTCCACAGGTGGGAAGTGAGAGAAAAGAAGCTAGTAGAGAAGAAGTTGTATTTACATTTTATTGATTTTTATTGTACAAGTGTACAACATTTGTAGATAGAATGACTCCGAAGAAATCAATGACCTTTGACTGGCATTCCAGCAATGTGACATATGTCAGGATTCAACTGACACTTACACCTGACACTTTTCTTGAATATTTCTGTGTGATGAACATTGATAAATAGAATATGAATAGATTGATATATATATATATATATATATAAAGGGTGACAGCAAGAGATATGGGAACATCAATAAAGGTATGGATAAACTAAGACAATTATTAATAGACATGATATTTATACATATAGATTGAGATAGATGAATAGATAATATGAATAGACAGATTTAGATTGATAGACAGATAGATAGTTACAAAGACTGAGATAGATAGATAGATAGATAGATAGATAGATAGATAGATAGATAGATAGATAGATTTGAACAGACTGGGATAGATAGATAGATAGATAGATAGATAGATAGATAGATAGATAGATAGATAGATATGAACAGACTGAGATAGTGTTGAGTTGTGCGGTAATAAATACGAACAACAAAATTATATTAAATAAATGTATTACGGAAGAAAATAGTATTTACAAAGTGGGGTTAGTAATTATAAGGAAACAAAGTATTAATTGTACGTCTCTTCGTACGATGTAGAGTCCGATTATAATCACTTCCGGTTGACTACCGGAAGTATCCGACTGACTTGTTAGCACATTTCCAATCACTCTAGCACTGGTATATCGCTACTGTAACATTACCGCCAACAACACCGAGGTCTTGACACCATCACTATTTGTAGTGCATGGAATAGTTCATTTATCATTAAAATGGTGGAGAGCGCCTTAATAGATAGATAGATAGATAGATAGATAGATAGATAGATAGATAGATAGATAGATATGATGATATGAACCGACTGAGATAGATAGATAGATAGATAGATAGATAGATAGATAGATAGATAGATAGATATGAACCGACTGAGATAGATAGATAGATAGATAGATAGATAGATAGATAGATAGATAGATAGATAGATATGAACCGACTGAGATAGATAGATAGATAGATAGATAGATAGATAGATAGATAGATAGATAGATAGATAGATGTGAACAGACTGAGATAGATAGATAGATAGATAGATAGATAGATAGATAGATAGATAGATAGATAGATAGATAGATAGATAGAAATACACATGGATGTTCAGTAAATATTTTCTGGTGATATAATTCATTTCTCAAACATAGCTTGGATTGTGGACCAAAGGAAACTCGGATAGATAAATAAAATATGAATAGACTAATATATATATATATATATATATATATATATATATATATATATATATATATATGAATGTGTATTTTGTATGAATGTGTATATGACATGAATATGTATATGAATGTGTATTTTGTATGAATGTGTATTTTGTTTAATCATGAGCCGTTCTACGCATCATATTTTGGCTTTCATTTCAGGTGAAAATAAAACAAAAAATGTCCAACATTTTAATATTTTTTTTATTAAGCTGGTTCTAAGCTTTTGGCTCACATGAGCCATTTTAAGAGAGGTTACAGGGACGTTAGCATAAATGCATCCACCATCAAAGATGATTTTATCTTGTGTTCACAAAAAACATTGATAAGCAACGATAACAGTCACCGAATAGCAGACACAGTTTATAAATTTGTAATTCGGTCCTATGACGTCACACCACGTAAGAGACCAAAATGTTAACAGAACCACATGTCTAAATGCAATGTAATGTGTTATGACCAGACTGAAATATTATTTTATTAAGTGTAGGTTGTTTTGATTTAATGTAGATGGCTTCCACTATCTGAAGGTTCGTTTTACTGTGTGTATGTATTTTTGATGGATATATATATATATATATATATAGTGGTGTAATAAATCCTAAATCTGAGGAAAAGATCCAAGGAAAACTGATCCAACAGGGGGATCGATGTAAATTTAATAATGTATTAATGTACGTAAGACCTTAGTACCCTTTCGGCCAACGCATTATCAAAGGTTTTGATTAATTTTAATTATTTAAACTATTTTAATTAATTTTGATTAAAATTTTGTTTTTGATTGAGTTTCATCTTCCCTTCTGTAAGTCATATTTATGTGTCCTGTTTATCATTTTAAAAAAATTCTGCCAAAAAGCACCTTTGATATATATATATATATATATATATATATATATATATATATATATATATATATATATCGAGGCAGCAGATAATTTTCTAAACATATACTGTTAAATATAAGAAACAATGAATGTCTATTATGTTTAATCATGAGCCATTCTAAACATCGTATTTGGGCTTTAATTTCAGTTGAAAATAAAGTAAAAAATTCTCCAACATTTGCTTTTTTTGGTAACTGTTGCCGTTGCTTAGCGGAGTTTTATGTTAACACAAGATAAAATCGTCGCTGATAGTGAATGCTTTTGTGTTAACGTTCTTATAACCTCTCTGAAGATGGTACATGTGAGCCGAAAGCTTAAAACCCACTTAATTAAAACTTATCCAAATGTTAGAGAATTTTTGTCTATATTTCAATTTCCAGGTTCTTATATTTTGACAGTTTTTCGAATTCCTTGGTTGCTATGTTACAATCCGCTGGACAAGCCATGACAAGTAGTAGACAAGTTTTTTCTTTTTGGTTTTTGACAATAATGTCCAGCATATTTGCTTCAATTTTCCTGTCTGTGTAGATTATGTAATCCCATAAAATGGTGACATCTTCTATTTCGGTGCTGGGTGATGTTCATGCCACTGATTGTTTATATATTTTCCAAAGTGTTCGCACATTGTCTAGTGTAAGTGTTGCCCACTCTATTGTAACGATGTTTATATTCATTTGGGGCAAGTACATAACATCCTGAAATTAGTTCGTCTATTCCTTTTTGGTATTTATCACATAATCTGCATTTTGGATCTACGTTATTATGTATGATATTTGCCTGAAAGTTCCTATTGGAAAAAAAAATCTAGTTTTGCACTGTCTTCAGTTTTAGACTTTAATCTAGATACTCGTAACCATGAGTATTAACTTTATCAATATTGGATTTATTAGCACTTATTTCATCTGTCCAAGAGCTTTATCCTCGGCTTTCTTTTTCACATTTTTGCTTCAACTGTTGGTTCTTGGGTTATGTTTGGGTTTTCTTCAGAATCTACTACATGTAGATCTTGTTTGTATTTACTGCCTTCTTTCATTAGTGATTTTTTCTTTCAGTTTTCATGTTGTTTGACTAATTGTATCATCCAGTCCTTTGTTATTTCCGTGTATATTGTGGTGAATACGGAATTAAAAGTAACTCTCTTCTCTTCTTCGCTTTTACAAAAATTAACATTTACATGTGAAATCCTAATTTTGACAAATACGGAAAAGGATTGAGCCCATACTGAAAGAAAAAGACAATGCCAAATTCTGAGATCCAATTTTAAATTAATTTTCTAACCAGTAGAAGGAAGCGATTTGAAAAACAGAGAAAAATTAACAAACCTATGTTAAAATTGTCTTTGGCTATAAAAACAGAAAGAAAATTGAAGCAGTCAGTCAGATGGAAGCAGATAGTTGACGTACTAAAATGTGACAAAAGAAACTTTAAGCCTCTGACCCGGACATAAGGTCCCGTCACACATTCATTCTCTTTCTATTTCTTGTGTGCTATTTTACTTTAACTCTTCTTCTCCATCTTCACCATTCTCGCCGCTATCAAAGAAGAAGATGACAACAACAACAACAACAAGGCACTTCAACTCCTAAAATTAATGTACAATAAGTACAATTTCCTTCATTGCTTTACCTTGCTTTTCACTTTCTCGCTGTCCATAAAAAAGGAAAGGAACAAAGACTTTATTAGTAACCTTTTAATCTTTCTACATACACACATTCTGCTACTTACAACTAGAATTCTGGATTCACTTAACTATGTACTACACTTTCTCATTGAACATTTAACTCTTACAAACTGATTAACTACGTACAGGTCCTGGGTATGACGGTAAACTGCATCCAGCAGCAAGGCCTCTGATTGGGAGATTGTGAGGAGCATTGAACCACCTCTTAATTGCTGTTGTTCCCAGGTTCACTCTGACGCGGAGTGTTAGCACATGTTAGGGTCCTAGCTATGAGCAAATACTTAGCCCTCAAACTGGGGTCAAGACGCTAAGAAAGTATAAAAAATAGTATTTTATAGAACTATATGCATAAAATAGACTTTTATAGAAAAATGCACATTTTTGAAGAATAAAAATTATTACCAGCAATATATTTTAGAATAAAAAACTAGAAGACATCTTCAGCAGTCTTCTAAAAAAAATTTTTTTTTCATCAAAATCTGATTAAATCAACCTTCTTACTGTAACCGAACATTAAAAAATACTTTAAAACCCTACCTTTTTGACATTAAATAACCCACAGACGTTGATATGCCATTAAACAAAATTCAAATTCAAATTAACTACATACATTTTCTCTTTGAATATTTAACTCCTACAAATCCGTGTTATTCTGTTATGTTAATAAAATTTTACTTTAAACAGTCAAAACGAAATACTTTTATTCTTCCTCATTTTAACCTTCTAATAATTCTGATGATTCTGATAACCTATAAATTGTGGTCAGTGTCAACTATATTTGTGAATTGGCCATGATACCAGACATGGTAGAGCGTCTCCTACTTTAATGTTAATAAGCCAATAGTTGTCATATATGACAATTCTAGCTGAATAAGGTCTCACCCACCTTCCTTACAGTGTGTAGACGGTCTACATCCACCTTTGATGCATCATATGCTTAATAAGAAGCTTTCTTGTCTTAGAATCCATATAAATTCTTTCACCTTAATTATTATACCTAAGCTTCTTCTTGTTATAAATATTTTATTGTTAAATCAGGTTATAAGCTAATGGACGATGTTTGTAGTAGCCATCCTAGACATTTTGTTTCTATTTTTAATTCTCATATTCCCACGACTGACGCACGGATTTAAGTCTACTCAAAGTTACCCTGTACTTTGGGTAACAGTCTTTTACAAACAGTGTTTCGGAGCCTGTAGTGGGTCGTTTGTGACCTCATAATGCAGTTGCTATTGAGCTGCGGGTTGTTGTTTGGAGTTTTCTTTCTCCTAAACGAGTTGCCAAGTGACATGAGACTGTGACGCAAATGGAATTGAAAGAGAAAAACGTTGGAAAAAAAAAAAGAAACTGGAAAATTAGCTATTTATCGAAACAAAACATAATTATACTAGAGAGTGTTATGTTTGAATAATAAATAAATAAATAAATAAATAAATAAATAAAAGAGAGTGAGAGAGAGAAAAAGAGAGAAAGAGAAAGATAGAAATATTAATTTCTGATTTTCTTCTTCTTTATTATTATTATGTTATTTTTCATTATAATTTTATTTCTGCTATGGTAGCACTACCTACCAAGTCTGTGAAAAAACTTAAGGCAGGTGTGTTGATATGGCTCAATTTCATTTTTTCTTAATTTCCCATAACATACCTAGCGTTACATAGACAAAGTTCTCCTTAGTGTGTGGGCCGTACTTCAAGACAATTTTTTGGATATCACTTAAGCTGGGGTTTCCAGGGATTCTTTCAATGTGTTGTTTTGTTCCATTTTTCATCATTCCAAGTGCACCTACTATCACTGGTACAATATTTGTTTTCTATTTCCACATTTTTTTCTATTTCAACCCCCAGGTTTTTATATTTTGACAGTTTTTCGAATTCCTTGGTTGCTATGTTACAATCCGCTGGACAAGCCATATCAATTAATAGGCAAGTTTTTTCTTTTTGTTTTTTCACAATAATGTCTGGCCTATTTGCTTCAATTTTTCTGTCTGTGTAGATGGTGTGATCCCCTAGAATTGTGACATCTTTTATTTCTGTAACCGGAGCTGGGTGATGTTTATACCAGTATTTGTTTACATATTTTCCATAGTGTTTGCACATAGTCCAGTGCAAATATTGCCCTACTCTATCGTGGTGATTTTTATATTTTGGGGCATGTACAGAACAGCCTGAGATTAGATGGTCTATTGTTTAACCTGCATTTTGGATTCACATTATTATGTATAATATTTGCCTGAAAGTTCCTTGTGAAAAGACAAGAATGAAGCCTTCCGTTTCAGACTTTAATCCAGATGTATGTAACCATCGATGAGTATGAACTTTATCAATATTGGGTTTATTAGCACATTCTGGATATTGGCCATGCAAAGGTTTGTCTTGTCAGCGTTGTTTCATGTGTTAAAGAGCTTTATTTTTGGCTTTCTTTTTCATATTTTTTGCCGGAATAGTTGGTTCTTGGCTTCTGTTTTGCTTTTCTACAGAGTCTATATGTACAGACCCCCAAAACAGTAAGAATATCTTTGTCCATGTAACACTAGAGATGTTATTGTTATGTGAGCTATAAAAACAAATCATGAAATGTAACCGTAACAACACACCACTAGCTGCCTTAGGTCTTTCCGCAGATTTGTTAGGTAGTGTGACCATAGCAGAAATCGAAATAATATGATGATGATAATATTATTATTGCTGTTGTTGTTGTTATAAGTATAGCCAGTAAGAATTAAGTTCAAAATTAATTTAATTCATTTACGAATAAGCCCTGAAAGTTTCATTAAAATCTGACAATTATTTGATTTTTGCAACAATTTCCAAATTAATGTGTTTGTCACTGGAAAAAAAAAAAAAACTGAGTTAGGTTTTCCATTGTAAACTCTTGTAACGATTTGGTTACCCACTAACTCAAATCAAAACAAGATTTTTTACCAAAATTTCTAACGTGTTAGAAGAGTTTACGTTTTTTTTTTGTTTTTTTTTTAATGATAAAAAATTCTTTGATCTTTTCTCTTAATAATAACATAAACATTTTCATGGAAAAAGTTAATTTTTATTAAGTTTGGGGCCTTTTTTTATTCATTCATACTGTGCAGTTTTTTTTTTTTTTTTTTTTTTTTGTTTTTTTTAGCGATCTCGTGGCGGTACCTAAAAAGTGCCATACATGATATACGCTAAATAAAAGAAGACATGACTGACTGGGCAGAAGATTATTCCACAGTAGCTTTCCATTGTTTTCTGTGGTAGATTGGTTACAAGCCAAGGCTATAGAATCCAATATGTCCTATTATTTAACCCATAACTGGAGGGAAGAAACGGATTTAATACCTTTCCCAAGGGTATTTGCGCGTAAGTGAACGCAAGGAATTCAACTGGAATTCGAACTCGGCTTCCCGACTTCTCGTTCCGAGCCGATATCCATCACAACGCACCTCCTTAATAAAAGACAGAAAATCAAATTACAATGTAGCCATAACAACACACTATACCTGCCGTATGTCTTTTTGCAAACTTGGTAGGTAGTGTGACTATAAGTATAGCAGCATTGAAATATAAAGAAGAAGATGATATTATTATTATTATTATTATTTATTATTATTATTATTATTATTATAATTTTTGGGAGTTAGAAAGTCAAAAAATAAATTGTTAACTGTTACCATAACAACACACCGCTACCTTAGGTATTCCCGTAGACTTGTTTTGTTAGGTAGTGTAACCAAAGCAGAAATCAAAAGATAATGTTGATGATGATAATGAAAATAATAACAGCAATAATGATATTTTGAGAACAGCATAAAAGAAGAATCTAGAAAAGAGAGAGTATTATGGTCTGTTCCCTTCACCCGCAACTTTCTCTCTAATGCTAAAAAGAAAAAAAAAAAAAAAATGATTTCTGGAGATGAAGAAATCGATACGAAGGAAAAGTATTTCCCCGCCCTTCACTTTCTCCAGTGTGACGCTGCCTGGAAGTCACGTGCATAAATTATATAAAATAAAATACTCCATCTTCCATTCTTCATTCTCTTCATTTGGAAGCTGCAACAACAACAACACGCTCCTCCTAGCAGCATACAGTTTTTGTTCGCACGTCAAAAGCAGGTATGTCAAATTCAAATTGTTCGTATTTTTGATATTTTTACCAACGACACTATGATAATTTTTATCTTAACTCTTCAACTGTTTTCCGCAGATGAAGAAGAAAAATAAAAATAATAATATTGTACTTTTTTTCTTTTTTTCGTCATCTATTTTCTTAATTTTCCGTCTGTATTTTCACTTTCATTTTTCTGAGCTTTTATGGGCGCCGTTTATGCTTTGATAGTTGTTTCTTTGAAAATGTGTCAAACAAAAAAAAAAAAATATATATATATATATATATTTAATTAATCTCTATCTATTTTCTAATTAAATTAATGCATTCTGAATATGTGACTGCATTTCTTCACAGCAACACACAAACTTCTGTTGGAATATTTTTTTAAAATCAAACTGATTATTTTCATTTTTCAGTGGTTCACATACGGTATTATTAAAAAATAAAATGCACCGAGTGACCTTGTTTTTTTACGTTTACCTGTTCGTAAATCAAGCAAAAATCTCTTTTCTGCATTTTTTAAAAATATTTTAAATGGTTTTTGTTTAAACGTCGTGTATTTAAGAAATTATTAACAATGTTTTTAATTTTTCTACATCAAAACAAAAAAAAAAAACAAAAAAAAAAATGAATGCTTTTTATTTTTTTATCCGTTTGTTTTGTTTCTTTCTTTTAACTTTTTTTTAGTGTGCACCAACCTAAATTTCTTTTTTTCAGTTTTATTTAATGAACACATGTGTTTGTGGACATAGAGACTTTTTTTTACTTTGACTTAATGCCACATACAGCTCTGATTATTTTTATTTTATACAATTACTTGTGTTTGATCGACTCAACAAATGGGATATTGTGTGTGTGTGTGTGTGTGTGTGTGTGTGTGTGTGTGTGTGTGTGTGTGTGTGTGCGTGTATCTGTGCGTGTGTGTGTTTTATTCAGAATTGTACACTTTTTTACTTTTTACTTATTGGGGCTAACAATAACATTAATTATATATTTAAATGAATTCATTAATGATTAATATAATCCCATGTGTGTGAGTGAGTGTGATTGTGTATGTGTGTAGCAGGTAAAGAGGTGAGTACACGGAGATCCATATGGTATGTGGATGTGCGATATTTTCAATACCAAAAAATTTCAAAATATCAATGTCGTATGACACGAAATGAGGGATTATCATAGTAAACCTATTTTATTTTTTATTTTAAAAATTATCCAACAATTATTGTTAATGTTAAATCAAATGGACGCATTTTAAGGAAAATGCATCTATCTATCTATCTATCTATCTATCTATCTATCTATCTATCTATCTATCTATCTATCTGTTTTTTCATATTCTGTCTCTTCTCTTCTCTCTCTCTCTCTCTTATCTATCTATCTATCTATCTATCTATCTATCTATCTATCTATCTATCTATTAGGCTTTTCATATTCTATCTATCTATCTATCTATCTATCTATCTATCTGTCTGTCTTTTCATATTGTCTCTTCTCTTCTCTTCTCTCTCTCTCTCTCTTATCAATCTGTTCATATCTATCTATCTATCTATCTATCTATCTATCTATCTATCTATTAGGCTTTTCATATTCTTTTTATCTATCTATCTATCTATCTATCTATCTATCTATCTATCTATCTATCTGTTTTTTCATATTCTGTCTCTTCTCTTCTCTCTCTCTCTCTTATCAATCTGTTCATATCTATCTATCTATCTATCTATCTATCTATCTATCTATCTATCTATCTCAGTCTATTCATATCTATCTATCTATCTATCTATCTATCTATCTATCTATCTATCTATCTATCTATGTTTTTTCATATTCTGTCTCTTCTCTTCTCTCTCTCTCTTATCATCTGTTCATATCTATCTATCTATCTATCTATCTATCTATCTATCTATCTATCTATCTATCTATCTATCTATCTCGGTCTTTTCATATCTATCTAATTATTATCTTTCCTTTATTTTTCTAAAGTTTATATTATTCAATATTGTCTTTTTGTCCCTCACTCTATTCTTTATCATCCACTAATGCCCATGCATGCATCCACATACACACATCACATCCATACAGATAAGCTGTTGACTGAGCGATCAAAATGATCTGTAATCTAATGGTTCCTCATAAGCCGTACTAACGTTATTGCCGATTAATAATAGCCTTTTTCATTTAAGTCTTTCTTCTTCTTTGTGTCTCCTAAATGGCTTTCTTATTCTCTTTTTGCTTCATGACAATCTCAATGTAATCTCTCCGTCTCCCTACAACTATTTCCCGCTAACGTTTTCCTTTATAACGTTTCTCTTTCTCTCTGAGTTTCCCCGATTTATTCTCTCTGTCTGTCTCTCTGTCTGTGACACTTTTTTCTCTCTTTCTTTGATCTCAATTACTCTCCCTCTATTTTTCACTCACTTTTTAGGACTCTTTTTCTCCGACTATTTAATTCAGTACTCAATGCAGAAAAATTTGAACGTTTTTATACTCGATATCACATGGCAACACTTTCCTTGGAAAATATTAATTAAAGAACAGACACTATTGAGAACTTAAAAGCATTATGGAATATGTGGCTGACTAAGCAATATCCATATGAGCTTCTTGTCTTCTATGTCTCACTTATTTCAAAACAAATTAATTTTCCTTGTCATTCTTTTTAAACACTTTAAATATGCACGTAAAGCTAAAATATTAAAGACAATATATCTTGTCTCACAAATAATGTTAATAGCAAATTATTGAAGCCATTTAAAGCCATGATTGTCAAATAGGAATATATTCCTCCCATATGGAAAGAAACTGCGCAGTTTAGTGGGGAAGTTGAACCACAGATGGTTAAACAATATATATATATATTTTTCAAACTTCATTTTTATAATGCAACATTTCAGCCAAACAATTTTGGAAAAGGGGAAACGATGTTTAAATTTAGTGAAAATAAGACAGGAGACAACCTCTCCATAATAATAAAAAAAAAAACCTTGTGAAAAAAAATAATATAAAAAAGCATTCTTTAGATTTTTATACGCTTTTTTTTGTATCACCCAATATAAGTTTATATTAAGGATCAGTCAGTTAAGTGCCATACGTGAAACACGTTTGGGCGATCATGTCTCGAAAGAGACATGACTGACTAGGCAGAAGATTATCCCGCAGTAGGTTGCCATTACTTTCTGCGGTAGACTGGTTGCCAGCCAAGGCTATAGAACCCAATCTGTCCTGTTATTTAACCCATAACTGGAAGGAAGAGACGGATTAATACCTTTCCCAAGGGTATATGCACATAAGTGACTGCCATGAATTCAACTGGAATTCGAACTCGGCTCTCCAATTTCTGCATTCCGAGCCGATATCCACTGCACCACAAGGATAAGAAGTATAAATAACGGTTGATATTTGACTTGAAGTTCAATTTTAACTTCTTTAGAAAAATATCGTCGCAGAAGTCTATTCCACATAAATTGGCAAAAACTGAGTAGAACTTCTTCCTTACAATTGGAATGAATAATGTGATTTGACTCTATGCATATAGTAGCAGGAGTGAATGCTGACTGTATGATCTATCTTTGGAAATACAGACATAGAGGCAACCTGAATATTTGCCATGGAAACAGCAATGAAGTAGTGAGCGGTGTACAAAAATGTTGGGCTTCTATTCCACATATTGCAAAAAGGAATTAATTTTTTGGTATTCAGGCTGAATACCAAAAAATTAATTCCTTTAACGTATTTGCTGAATAATAAAAATTAATGCCTTTAACGTATTTTTGCTGAATAATTAGCGTATTTGCTGAATAATAAAAATTAATTCCTTTAACGTATCTCTCCTTCACACATTTTGCTTGTTATACCTTATTCAATATTGTAATCTTGCTTTTCCGCAAACACACGCACAGAAAAAGAAAAACAAAAAAACAGAAATAATATAAAAAAATATACTTGATATTTGATTTTGAATTTGATCAATTGCAAAATACACATTCACACACATGTAATAATTTGCAAACATACATGAGACCACATTAAACAACAACTGTATTCAAGTAAAGTAGTAAAATATTTTCAAAAAATGCTACGCTGTGATATGCCATCATTATGTTTTCCATTGTAAACAGTCACAACGTGTTGGTTACCCGCTAAACTCAAAGTCAAATCAAAACAAGGTTTTCTGCCAAAATTTCGAACGTGTTAGAAGGAATTCAATTTTTTTTAAAAAATAATTAAAAATTACTTTGATCTTTCTTCTTAATAATAATATAAACATTTGGGAAAAAAGTTCGTTTTTATTAAGTTTGGGACCGTTTTTTATTCATACTATGCTGTGTTTTTTTTTTTTTTTTTTTTTTTTTTTTTTTGTAGCGATTTCAGTGACATAACAGTAACACACTGTGATACTCGTGTAACGCATGATTTTGCGTATTATCGTGTGACACCAAAATTTTCACTAATAGAAAATGATTTTATCATTTGTATCATGTGAGTTCTTATTTTTTGAGAGACCAAATTTACAATGGGCTACAATCTGCTCCTTCATGTCTTTTTATTCCCAGTTATAAAAATAAAAGGAAATAAAAGCATCGTTACGCATTACGTAAAAACGAGTCAGCTATACACAACATTAACAAACTCATATGTTTGAGTTGGGATCAAGTATGTATTTTTATTTTAATAACTATTTATTTACCTTTGTGTGCTAAAATAGAAATAAATAATAATCAAAATTGATTCTTTTTAGCAAGTAAAAAATATTATAATATCCTTCTGTTGTTTGACTTAATCCGCTGATCAGGAAATTATGCTTCTAGCCAAAAAAAATATATTGCAAAGCAAAGCAAATCTAAACACTTGGTGACACTTGTGAAACATTGAAAGTTGGGCGGGGGCACTTAGGTGCCGAGATATTTCTGAGGAGGTGTGGGGGCACTCAAGCAGCGTCTTCATTTTTACACCACTATCGTTTAACTTACGAATGAGTTTGAGCATGTTATTTCTTTACTGAATGAGAATGAATGAAAGAGATAAATATCCAGCAAGAATTGCAGAATAATTTATTCAGCATCTAACTTCAACATTTTAAACAGATGCTTCTGCTTCTTCTGTGTCTTTGTTCGTTGAAGTGCATATTTTTTCATGATTCAAAAATTTATCCATAATGCGGTGTTGGGTTTTTTTGTTTTTTTTATAGTTGTACGTGTTTGCACATGGATTTTTTTTTTCTTTTTTTTTTTTTTGTAAAATGATGTTTGGAAATACAATTGTGTTTCTCAGCTGTAAAAGGAATCGATTATGGGAGTGACAAAGAAAAACGTTTGGTTCGTTTGATCATTCGTATAAAAAAGAATCATTTCGTTGTTCAGTGGTGATTACTACAGATAGGGAAAGAAGAGTTCTAAATTGTTTTTCTACCAACCCCCCCCTATTCTTAAATTCTTTTTTACCAAATGCCGGCATTGCTAAACGAAAAAGAAAACGCAGAAAGAAAAAGTGATGATGATAAAAAATCTTATCAAAATCAGAGACTGATAAGTTTCATAAATTTTTGAATCTTATAAAAGTGGGGGTGGGCAACCGAGGGACCAGTCAAAATTCGGAGAGGGGGTTTGGTCCCCTTCAGCCCCCCTCGTAGTACCACTGAACTTAAAAAATGCAAATAGTGCATAATCACTACATCTCTGTTTTATAATACAATAGTAATATGAGAACACATACAATATTATTGCATATAGTGAAATAACTTTTAAAAAGATCCATTGTTTTCCTTTGACTGGGCAGAAGATTATCCCACAGTTTATTGCCATTGCTTTCTGCAGCAGACTGGTTGCCAGCCAAGGCTATAGAACCCAATCTGTCCTGTTATTTAATCCATAACTGGAAGGAAGATACAGATTAATACCTTTCCCAAGGGTATTTGCGCATAAGTGAATGCAATGAATTCAACTGGAATTTGAACTTGGCTACCCGATTTCTCTTTCCGAGCCGATATCCACTGCACCACAATGCACATCCGCTGAAGGAAAAACTTGAAACAACAGAAATTTTGTTCTACAGAAGGAAGCTGAACATTTGAGCAATGACAAGGTTTTTGAGAGTATGGAAATGAAAAGGAAACATACTTAACATCATGAAGAAACAGTTGAAGTTTCTGGAAAACATAAAAAGGAAGGTTAGTTTGGAGAATCTGATACTCACAGGACAGATAGAGGGAAAGAGAGACAGGGGAAAATAATGTGACATACTTGATGGACTTAAGCAAATGAGAAATTACTGTTAAATCCCATACTTGAAGATTAATCTACTAACTACGGTTAAGTCTGGCACAAGGTAAATGACTATTAGGAAAGTAATTAATATACAGTAGATGCCTACTAGAGGAATTACAGTTGATTTAAATAATTCCATACTAATTTAATAATTTAAGAAACATATTGAAGTCAGGCAAAACTTAAAAGGCTATTATCAAAGTATCAAACAATTTATTTCATGAGTTTAGCAAACTATCTACTCAGGAATTGTAGTAGACTGAAATAATTACATATAAATTTGTGAATTACAGTTATGTATGGCACAAGTTAAAAGAGTATTATTAAATTAACCAAATATAATTAATTTCAGTATTTTAGCAAAATTTTACTTAGGAATTATATTAGATTGAAATAATTTCATATATATATATATAATAATTAAAGTTAAGTCTGGCACAAATTAAAAAGAAAATGATCCAAGTTGTTAATATGCAATTCATTCCACAATTTTACAAAACTCTCTAATAAAAAATTATAGTAGACTGAAATAATTTCATATGAATTTACTAATAACATTTACATCTAGTACAAGCTAAAAGACTGTTATCAAAGTATTTAATATACAATTTATTTCAAGAGTTTAGCAAACTCTCTACTCTGGGATTATAGTAGACTAGCAGTATAGCCCAGCGTTGCTCTGGTATAATGAAAGCTTTAAAACTAATCCATGGTCCTGGAGCTCAGACTCTTTGGACATTGGCATGAAAGACTAAAAAGCAATAGTTGTTTCCAATTAAAGCGAAAACATAGACTGAAAGGAAAATGAATGGATGTAAGTCAAATTTTGATTTCCTGGTATCGCTATCAAATAAGTTTTTTCGTCATAAACTGAATTTTGAAGGCTAAATAAGTCTTCTGAGTAAATGGTATCATGGCTGAGACTAAGAATTACAATTATACCTACTTAGAGCCAAACCTGAAGCAAAAACTAAAATAAAAGGGCTGAAAAAATACAGACATACAGGCAGATAAACAGACACACACACAAATATCTTACCTTATATATATATATATATATATATATATATATTATCGATTTTCTGCACTATTGTAAGAACTGTAACCTTGAAACTTCTGAATATTGTTTCTTATGTCTTTGTCTATGAGTGTATCAAATTTGATTAAAAATGGACTACTCCTTCTATAACCCGATTTTTTTGATTATCAATTTTTGATACTTATCGGGGGTACCTTGACACAAAACCTAGCTAAGAACACTCGCAGACGCTTATAGTACAACTGTGTAAATTTTCAAGAAAATCGGTTCAGCCGTTTCGGAGTCTATAGGTAATAGAGACACACACACACACACACACACACACACACACACACACACACACACACACAGAGACAAAGTTCCATTTATAAATAAGTTTAGATTCTAATAATTTCATATGAGTTTACTATAGTTACGTGTGATACAATTTAAAAGATCATTATCAATGCATTTAATATAAGATTAATTTTAGAGCTTTACAAATATTCTTTACTCAGGAGTTAATTTAGATTAAAATAATTTCATATAAATTTACAAATTACATTTATGTCTGACACAATTTACAAAACAATTATCAAAGTAGTTAATGTACAATTCATTTGACAAATTCAAAAAACTCTCTACTCAGGAATTATAATAGATCGAAATAATTTCATATAAATTTACTAATTAGAGTTAAATCTGGCAGGAATTAAAAAATCTCCCACTTTATGACCAGTAGAAGCCTTAATCATTATTCCATTATTCCAACTATTATATTCAGTCAGTCAGTTAAGTGCCACACATGATACATGCTTGGGCAGTCATGTCTTGAAAAAGACATGACTGATGGGCAGAAGGTTATCCCACAGTAGGTTGCCATTACTTTCTGCCGTAGACCGGTTGCCAGCCAAGGCTATAGAACCCAATCTGTCCTGCTATTTAACTCATAGCTACAGGGAAAAGAAATGTATTATATTATTATGTAGTAATTAGTGGGGGATCAGTTTCCTATTGTTATGAAGTAATAAACTGATCCCCCACTTTATGACGAGTATAAGACTTAATCCTTATTCCAACTATTATGTTCAGTCAGTCCGTTAAGTGCCATATGTGATACACGCTTGGGCGATCATGTCTCAAAAGAGACATGACTGACTGGGCAGAAGATTTTTCCTACAGTAGGTTGCCATTACTTTCTGACCAAAGCTATAGAACCCAATCTGTCCTGTTATTTAACCCATAACTGGGGGAAGAGATGGATTAATATCTTCCCAAGGGTATTTGTGCGCAAATGAATGCAAGGAACTCAACTGGAATTCGAAATCAGCTCCTCGATTCCTCGTTCCAATGATCTGTCCTTAATTGTTTACTAAAGAGGCCTCTTTACTAAATAAATCACCTAACCTACTATAAATCTCAAGAAAAGCACATGAGAATATTTGTGGGGTCTGAGAGAGCTTCACAAATACTTCCTTGAGGTCAACTTCACCAACAAAGTCAAAGTTGATGATTTGGTTCTATTTAATAAAACCCTACCAAAACGATACTATTTTGGCTTCTAGATAGAGTTCTGGAGCTCATTACTACTCATGACATTAAAGTTTGATCTGTGTAGATCAAGAGATGTGATATAATGACTCAGACCCATTCAGTCAATCTTCTTTGTCCATTTGAATTGTTGTTAACACATTCTGCTTAACCAAACTTTTGAAAATTTATAATGAAAGGCCTGGGGTACTGAAGGAGTTTGTAGCTTCATGCCAGAATCCCAACCAACCTTCTGAATGCTATGCCCAGACTCTGAGGTGTGTCTGTAGTGAACAAAACAAGATCTAGATTTAAAATTCAAATGCTAAGCACTGACTTGAAGATTTTGTTAAATAAGAAGAAGATCGAATTTACAAACTTTGCTTAGCACATGTGCAAAAGCAAATCCAAAACAAATCATGTGAAATTTCGTACCTTGATGCAAAATGTTTTTCAGCCAATAGAAAACTAAGAAACATCTAAAAACAAAATTCAAATAATTTTTAATTATCAGAAACAAATTCTTTTACGGAACTTTTTGTGAGCTGACACAAAGTTTGTTTGTCATTCAATAGAAAGGCAGAATCACATCTGGGAGTGAATTCCAAATGACTTTTTCAAGCCCCACAAAAAAACAAGTTCGCCTGTGGCCAGAGAGAAGGAGGCGAGCCTATTAACATATCCCTTGACAAACGTCAAATGATCATTATTATTATCTCTCTCTTTTTCCCTCACCTCTTTATTCTCACCGTTCACCCATCTGCCTTTTCATAGTCTTGATAACCAAGCAGAACTCTTTAAGACTGAGTGAATACTTCAAAGATGTTCCTACCCAATGATAATGCTCATACATACATACACACATATGTTCCTGCCTACATACACATAAACTCATTCTTGCAAGGGCTACTATGAACATTTTAACAACCTTGTATCAACCAAAATAGATTAATTTTATTTGTAAAAAAACTTAATTGATTTATATGTATATAAACTTGTTTCAATTTACAATTTGATTTTCTTGTTTTATACCCCTCTAATTGTGGGCTATCTAACTAACAAGGCCAAATCAAACTAATCTGTTTCAACACACATACACTTCACTATAACTAGATAACCTACTATACTTCTTAACAGCTTATCAAAAAAGAAAACAGTCACTAGATGATCTTTATATCCTTTACTAACTACTGTTTTTAATTAATCGTTTAAATGTAACCATTTAGGTGCACCAAGTTCAAGATGCAAGAAAAAGATCAATCTAGTAAACTGTTGATTCTGGAAAACCTTCATAACATTAATTTTTTTCAAATTTGTTAATAATGAACTTAACAAACCTATAGCTGCATTCTTTTGTTTCCGAGAGAAAAATATAATAATTATGTTGCATGTTGACTATTGTGGCATGTGGGGCTTCCTTATTTGGCTCAGTTTAGCAGTAGCAGCAACAGAAGTAATTAGCAAGAAAGAACTGGATGTCCTAGAAATCATAAAAATGCTGACTGAACTTTATTTGCTCTCTTTTTTTATTTTTCCTTTCAGTGGCCTCTAACTTCAAGGCCAGCTCTTCTCTCTCTCTCTTTTTTTTTAAAAGCTGCTACCTTCAAGATCAGCTTGAAGGATTACACACAACTCTTGTTGCAGAAGACTTGTGATAGTCCTATCAGTCTGACAATTAAATTTCTCATAAAATTTCTCATTTTCCTCATGAGAACTAGCAGACAAATCACTCTCTGAAACATCTACTCTCAGGAAGAACTTTGTTTACTGGCAAACTTAATATTTTTTCCTTGCATAATGCAATTATTTTACACTCTATTTTGACCATGAATAAAAATTGTTTAACAGTTATTTTGAGCGTTGCCTTTGTTTGTTCCACTCTATGCACTGACAAGTGCACACACACACACACACAGACACACACACACACACACACACACACACACACACACACACACACACACACACACACACACACACACACACAGAGTCGGGAAAATCCCTACAAATAGCTTGTAATCTATTATGCTACTCCTACCTGTACCAGATTCGGCATCCACCCTGGTCAGTTTGTGTTGACTTCCTCTTATGGAGAAAGATTTGTTGGGATTTGTTTAAGGACAGGGTCCCAAGACCTACCCTGTATAGACCTCAGGCATTTTAATTATCCTGCAACAGGTTGCCAATACCTGCTGTGGTAGACTGGTTGCCAGCCAAGGCTATAGAATCCAATCTATCATGTTATTTAACTGATAACTGGAGGGAAGGGATTGATTAATACCTTTCTCAAGGGTATTAGCGCGTAAGTGAATGCAGGGCATTCAAATTCAACATCCCGATTTCTCTTTCCAAGCCAATATCCACTGCACCACAGCACACATCTATCAAGGAACACTTACAGCACCTGGTATTTCCAAGTGGTCACCTGTCTAAGTACTGACCAGGCTCAGCATTGCTTAACTTCAGTGATTGGACGAGAACCGGTGTATTCAACATGATATGACTGTAAACTATTATTCTATATACCCAGGCATTTAATTATGTTGTTCTAACTGAAGATAAAATTGTCAAAAAAATGAACATAGAACTACCTATTTTACTTGGAGCAAATAACTTGTAAGTCATTATATGACACTTCAGCAAATAACTCATAAGTCATTATTTGACACTTGATCAAATACCTTGTTAGTTATTATTTGATACATGAGCAAATAACTTGTAAGTCATTATATGACACTTCAGCAAATAACTCGTAAGTCATTATTTGACACTTGATCAAATACCTTGTTAGTTATTATTTGATACATGAGCAAATAACTTGTAAGTCATTATATGACACTTCAGCAAATAACTCATAAGTCATTATTTGACACTTGATCAAATACCTTGTTAGTTATTATTTGATACATGAGCAAATAACTCGTAGGTCATTATATGACACTTCAGCAAATAACTCGTAAGTCATTATTTGACACTTGATCAAATACCTTGTTAGTTATTATTTGATACATGAGCAAATAACTTGTAAGTCATTATATGACACTTCAGCAAATAACTTGTAAGTCATTATTTGACACTTGATCAAATACCTTGTTAGTTATTATTTGATACATGAGCAAATAACTTGTAAGTCATTATATTGACATGTGAGCAAATACCTTGTAAACCAATATTTGACTCTTGTGGAAATACCTTGTTAGTCATAATTTGACACATGAGCAAATAATTTTGAAACATTATTTGATACTTGAACAAATACTTTGTTTGTTATTATTTGATACATGTGTAAATAACTTGTAAGTCAATATTTGACACTTGATCTAATACCTTGTTAGGTATTATTTGATACACGAGCAAATAACTTGTAAGCCATTATATTGACATGTGAGCAAATACCTTGTAAACCAATATTTGACACTTATGGAACTACCTTGTTAGTCATAATATGACACATCAGCAAATAATTTAGAAGCATCATTTGATACTTGAACAAATACCTTGGAAGCATTTATTTGACAACTAAGCAAACACCTTGAATTCATTATTTGAGTCATGATCAAATGACACTGAATCCATTATTGGACATTTGAGCAAATACCTTCAAATACATTATTTTACACTTGAGCAAATATGTTGTAAGATATTATTTGACACCTAGCAAATACATTTGAAGTCATTATTTGACACATGAGCAAAAAAATTGCAAGCCATTATTTGACACTTGAGTAAATACTTTGGAAGCCATTATTTGACACTTGAGCAAATACCTTAAAAGCCATTATTAGAAACATGAGTAAACACCTTAGAAGCCATCATTAGACACTTGAGAATATACCTTGGAAGCCATTATTTGACACTTGAGCAAATAGCTTTTAAATAATTATTTGCACATGAGCAAATTCCTTGACAGACATTATTTTTCACTGGGGCAAATAACTTAGAAACCATTATTTGACACTTGAGCAAATACCTTTGAAGCCATTTTTGATACTTAAACAAAAAACTAGAATACCATTCTTTGACACTCAAGTAAACACTATGAAAGCCAGTATTTGACACTTGATCAAATACCTTCTAATTCATTATGTCACACTTGATCAAAAACTTGTAAGTTATTATTTGACACTTGCACAAATACTTTGAAACCATTATTTAACACTTGAGGGAACACTTTTAAAGCTATTATTTGACACTTGAGCAAATACCTTAGAAGTCATTTTTTGACACTTGAGCAATAACATTGTAAACCATTATTTGACACTTTAGATAATAGTATGTAAGACATTATTTGATAATTGAGCAAATCGCATGTATGTCATTATTTGAAACATGCACAAGAAGTTCAGAAGCTATTATTTGAGACATCAGCAAAAAACTTGGAAGCCATTACTTAACACTTGAGCAAACAACTTAGAAATTCTTCTTGAGCAAACACCTTGTAAGCCATTTTTGACACTTGGCAAATACTTCATAAGCTGTCATTTGCCACATGGACAAACACCTTGTAAACAATTATTTGACACTTGATCAAATACTTTAGAAGTTATTATTTGACACTTTAGGAAATAACTGGGTACTCATTATTTGACAATTGATATGACATTACCCATCAACATGTCATAGTCACAAAAAGATTTTGAAATTTCTGATATTTTTATCAATACTTACTATATTATCAGGTTGATAAAAAAAGATACTATCTCTCAACGCACTATCAATAAAGTATGAATTCTGAAAATAAAGTCTGAAATTTTAGAATTTTCATTTGCAACAATGTTATTTGATATTATATCAAGTAAATATCTATTATTATCAGATAGAGTGCTATCTTTCAATTTACTATTCAGAACAGAGTCTGAAATTTTGCAACTATGTCACTTGATATTTAAGTTCAAGCAAATAACTATTATCTCCCAATGCAAAAAAAATTATGCTAAATTCATCAAATAAATTCTATATAAACTACCTCAATAATAGTTTTTATAACGTGCTGGCCTTAACTGTAATTAGTTCATTCATATGAAATTATTTCATTCTCCTCAAATTTCTGAGAAAAGAACTTGCTCTTCCTTTATAATGAATTGTATATTAACTAACTTGATAATTTGTGCCAGACTTATCTTACTTCAGTTCATATGAAATTATTTCAATCTATTACAATACCTCTGTAGAAAGATTAGTAAACTCCTGAAATGGATTGTATATTAATTACTTCAATAATCGATTTATTAAATTGTGTCAGACTTAACTTTAATTAGTAAATTTGTATGAAATTATTTCAATTTACTATAATTTCTTGTAAAAGACTTTGCTAACTTTGTGTAATGAATTCTATATTTTCTACTGTAATAATTTGTGCCAGACTTAGCTTTAATTAGTTCATTCATATGAAACTATTTCAATTTATTATAATTCTTGAGTAGAGAATTTGGAAAAATAGATAGCAAGGGATTATTTCTCATTTGAGCAAATTCTTTCAAAGCCAGTATTTGACACTTGAGTAAATAAATTTGAATCAATATTTAATAGCTAAGAAAAGACTGTTAAGAGATTATTTGACAGATGAGTAAATAAGTTCTTGTGCATAAATTGTCAGTTGAACAAATAACTTTTAAGCCTTTATTTGAAACTTGAGTAAATAACGTGGAAGTCATTATATGACATATGAGTAAATACTTTGGAAAACATTATTTGACACGTGACCAAATAACTGGAAAGCTATTCTTTGACACAAGGAAAAACCATGTAATACATTATTTGACACTATAGCAAACATCTTTGTAAGTAATTTATGTCGCCAGTCATTTGTAATGCCTAAAATTAATTGAAACACTTACTTTAAAAAATCCAGACTTTTCTCCTGTCCTCTTGCTTGTTTATCCAACATCAGGCCAATCAAAGTTTTTTTTTTCCAATTCTCCTATCTACCTCACAGACTTGCTTTTTATGCCTGCAGTGAGGGAACTAATATTTGCATACAAGACTCAATTCTCATTTGCATGAAACTTCTTATTTCATAAATTCAAACTGGTTTGAATTCTTATTTTTTCATTGTACATCTGCATGTGCAAAGTCAGAATAATCCATTTCACTATTAATGGTTATGATCTTTCAACAAGAGCTGACACACCAAGCAAATTTGCTTTGCAGGAGGTAAGTCTTCTCATTCCTCACAATCTTAGAAGCCATTATTTGACACTTGAGCAAGCAACTTGGAAGCCATAATATTACACTTGAGCAAGCAACTTGGAAGCCATAATTTGACACTTGAGCAAGCAACTTGGAAGCCATTATTTGACAGTTGAGCAAGCAACTTGGAAGCCATAATATGACACTTGAGCAAGCAACGTGGAAGCCATAATATGACACTTGAGCAAGCAACTTGGAAGCCATAATATGACACTTGAGCAAGCAACTTGGTAGCCATAATATGACACTTGAGAAAAATCCTTGTAAGTCATTATTTCAAACTTGAACAAATATCTTGAAAAATATTGTCATTTGAGCAAATATATTAGAAGTTATTGTTTGGCACTTGAGTAAATAAATATTAAGCCATTATTTAACACTTGAGTAAACACCTGGGAAGCCTTTATTTCACATGGGAGCAAACAATTTATGAGCCGTTATTTAACACTTGATCAAATCATTTTTAAGCTGCTATTTGACACTTGAGAAAATAACTTAAAAGATATTCTTTGACACTTAAAGAAATATATTATTAGGAAATATTTGATATATGGAGCAAATAACTCATACAAAATTATTTGACATGTGAGCAAATACTTTAAAAATTGTCATTTGAAACTGCAAAGAATGCCTTGTGAGCCATTAGTTGACACTTGAGCAAATAACTTTTAAGCCATTATTTGGTACTTAAGTAAGTAACTTGAGAGCCATTATTAGACAATGGAGCAGAAAAGTTAAAAAAGTTATTTCACACTTGAGGAAATACCTTGTTACCCACATTTGACATTTGGGGAAATAGCTTGTAAGCTATTATTTGACATGCGAGCAAATACCTTTCAAGTTGTCATTTGAAATTGCAAAGAATGCCTTGTAAGCCATTAGTTGACACTTGAGCAAACAGCAAACAACTTTTAAGCTATTATATTTGACATACCTGTGAATATATTTTTTGGCACTAAAACAAATAACTTGGAAGCCATTAATTAACACTTGAGCAAAAATATTGTAAACAATTATTTAACACTTGAGTAAATACATTAAAAGCCATTATATGACACTGGAGGAAATACATTGTAAACCATTATTTGACACCTTTGCAAATAGATCGTTAGACATTATTTTCCATTTGAGCGAATAACTTGAAAACTATAATTTGATACTTGATCAAACAGCTTGTGAGCCATTATTTGACACATTTGCAAATACACATAAAGTCATTATTTGATACTCAAGCAAAAAACTGGCAGTCATTATATGACACTTGAGAAAGTGCTTTGGAAGCCATTATTTGACAATTGAGCAAATAACTGGGAATCAATTATTTAACACTTAAGAAAACACCATAGAATCCATTATTTAACATTGAGTGAGAACATCTAAGCTCTTATTTGGGATATGAGCAAACTACTTAGAAGCCATTACTTGACACTTGAACAAATGCCTTAAAAAGCCATTGCTTGACACATCAACAAATGCCTTAGTAGCCATTACTTGACACTTGAACAAATGTCTTAGAAGCCATTACTTGACACTTGAACAAATGCCTTTAGAAGCCATTACTTGACACTTGAACAAATGCCTTAGAAGCCATTTGACACTTGAACAAATGCCTTAGAAGCCATTACTTGAACACTTGAACAAATGCCTTAAAAAGCCATTGCTTGACACATCAACAAATGCCTTAGTAGCCATTACTTGACACTGAACAAATGCCTTAGAAGCCATTACTTGACACTTGAACAAATGCCTTAGAAGCCATTACTTGACACTTGAACAAATGCCTTAGAAGCCATTACTTGACACTTGAACAAATGCCTTAGAAGCCATTACTTGACACTTGAACAAATGCCTTAGAAGCCATTACTTGACACTTGAACAAATGCCTTAAAAGCCATTGCTTGACACATCAACAAATGCCTTAGAAGCCATTACTTGACACTTGAACAAATGCCTTAGAAGCCATTACTTGACACTTGAACAAATGCCTTCAGGCTGGCCATTTGACACTTGAACAAATGCCTTAGAAGCCATTACTTGACACTTGAACAAATGCCTTAGAAGCCATTACTTGACACTTGAACAAATGCCTTAGAAGCCATTACTTGACACTTGAACAAATGCCTTAAAAGCCATTGCTTGACACATCAACAAATGCCTAGCAGCCATTACTTGACATTGAACAAATGCCTTGTGGCTTCATTACTTGACACTTGAACAAATGCCTTAGAAGCCATTACTTGACACTTGAACAAATGCCTGTGAAGCCATTACTGACACTTGAACAAATGCCTTAGAAGCCATTACTGACACTTGAACAAATGCCTTAGAAGCCATTACTTGACACTTGAACAAATGCCTTAGAAGCCATTGCTTGACACATCAACAAATGCCTTAGAAGCCATTGTTTGACACATCAACAAATGCCTTAGTAGCCATTACTTGACACTTGAACAAATGCCTTAGAAGCCATTACTTGACACTTGAACAAATGCCTTAGAAGCCATTACTTGACACTTGAACAAATGCCCTAGAAGCCATTACTTGACACTTGAACAAATGCCTTAGAAGCCATTACTTGACACTTGAACAAATGCCTTAAAAGCCATTGCTTGACACATCAACAAATGCCTAGTAGCCATTACTTGACACTGAACAAAATGCCTTAGAAGCCATTACTTGACACTTGAACAAATGCCTTAGAAGCCATTACTTGACACTTGAACAAATGCCTTAGAAGCCATTACTTGACACTTGGAACAAATGCCTTAGAAGCCATTACTTGACACTTGAACAAATGCCTTAAAAGCCATTGCTTGACACATCAACAAATGCTTTAGTAGCCATTACTTGACACTTGAACAAATGCCTTAGAAGCCATTACTTGACACTTGAGCAAACTACTTAGAAGCCATTACTTGACACTTGAACAAATGCCTTAGAAGCCATTACTTGACACTTGAACAAATGCCTTAGAAGCCATTACTTGACACATCAACAAATGCCTTAGTAGCCATTACTTGACACTTGAACAAATGCCTTAGAAGCCATTACTTGACACTTGAACAAATGCCTTAGAAGCCATTACTTGACACTTGAACAAATGCCTTAGAAGCCATTACTTGACACTTGAACAAATGCCTTAGAAGCCATTACTTGACACTTGAACAAATGCCTTAGAAGCCATTACTTGACACTTGAGCAAAATATGTGTAAGCCATTATAGTGTTTTCACCATTTTGCATGAAGATTTGTTAATGAGAAAGCTGTGTTCAAAGTGAGTGCAGTGTTTGCTCACAGTCAATCAAAATCAACAATGCATCAATGATTCAGAGTATTGTTTGCAGCTATTTCAACACAACAAGAGGTAGTTTTTGTGTAAATATGTGACAATGGATGAAACATGGATCCACCACTTCACTTCAAAGTTAAAGCAGCAGCCAGCTGAGTAGACAGCAGCAGGTGAAAGTGGTCCAAACAACCAAAGATGCAAACATCAGGTTTGGATGCAAGGTATTTTGTTTATCGATTACCTTGAGAAAAACATAACTATCAATAGATAATATTATATAGCATTATTAGTGCATTTGAAGGAATAAATTGCCAAAAACAGCCACAAATGAAGAAGAAAAAGTGATCTTTTACCAAGACAGCACTCTGTGTCACAAGTTAATCACAATGATGGTAAAACTACATGAATTGCACTTCAAATTGATTCAACATCCACCCTATTCTCCAGATCTGGCCCCCAGTAACTACTGACTGTTTGTAGATAATCAAAGGGAATGCTCCAGGGAAAGATTTGTTTTTATTTAAGAAGTGATATCAAAAACAGAGGTGTATTTTGAGGCCAAAGACCAATTGTTCTACAAAAAGGACATCAAATTGTTACAGAAGTATTGGAGTCAGTGTATCACCTTAGAAGGAGACTATGTTGATGAATAAAGTTGATTTTTGCCTAAAAGTTGTTGTTTTATTAGTTAGGCTTGGGATTTATGGAGTGATGTGTGAAATCAATATGTAAGATATACACAAATAAATATGATGCAATTAATTGACAATTGAAGAAATACCTTGGAAACCATTGTTTGACACAAGCAAATATCTTTGAAGCCATTATTTGACACTTCAGCAAATAACTATTAAGCCATTATTTGACATTTGAGCAAACCATTGTAAACCATTATTTGACATTTGAGTAAATAGCTTCCAAGGTATTTACTGAAATGCCAAATAATGAATTACTAGCTATTTGCTAAAGTCTCAAATAATGGATAAAAAGCTATTTGCTAAAGTCTCAAATAATGGATTAAAAGCTATTTGCTAAAGTCTCAAATAATGGATTAAAAGCTATTTGCTAAAGTCTCAAATAATAGGCTACTTAAAAGTCTATTTGGCTTTAAAGTCTCAAATAATGGATTAAAAGCTATTTGCTAAAGTCTCAAATAATGGATTAAAAGCTATTTGCTAAAGTCTCAAATAATGGATTAAAAGCTATTTGCTAAAGTCTCAAATAATGGATTAAAAGCTATTTGCTAAAGTCTCAAATAATGGATTAAAAGCTATTTGCTAAAGTCTCAAATAATGGATTAAAAGCTATTTGCTAAAGTCTCAAATAATGGATTAAAAGCTATTTGCTAAAGTCTCAAATAATGGATTAAAAGCTATTTGCTAAAGTCTCAAATAATGGATTAAAAGCTATTTGCTAAAGTCTCAAATAATGGATTAAAAGCTATTTGCTAAAGTCTCAAATAATGGATTAAAAGCTATTTGCTAAAGTCTCAAATAATGGATTAAAAGCTATTTGCTAAAGTCTCAAATAATGGATTAAAAGCTATTTGCTAAAGTCTCAAATAATGGATTAAAAGCTATTTGCTAAAGTCTCAAATAATGGATTAAAAGCTATTTGCTAAAGTCTCAAATAATGGATTTCAGGGTATATGCTTAAGAATCAGATAATGGCTTGCAATGTGTTTCTTTAAGTGTTAAATATTGGCTTCAAATTTATTTGCTAAAGTGTTGAATAATGATTTCTAAGGTATTTGATCAAATGTCAAATGATAGTTTACTATGGATTTATTTAAGTCCTAGATAATGTATTACTAGCTAATTGTTCAAATGTCAAATACTTAAGCAAACCTTGTAAACCATTATTTGACATTTGAGTAAACAATTATTTCACATGTGAGCAAATACCTTTCAAGCCATTATTTGACACTTGAGGAAATGGTTTTAAAGCAATTTACACTTGTGCAATTACTTCCCAGTATTTATTTTACACTTGATCAAGACATCATTGGAGGAAATACATTGGAAGACATTAGTAGATATTTGAGCAAATAAATTTTAGCCCACTATTTGACATTTGAGCAAATAACTTTGAAGCCATTATTAGATACTACAGCAAATAACATTTTAGCCATTATGTGATACTTGATATATTTGTAAGTGATTATATTATACATGAAGAAATAGATAATAAGCAATCATTGACACTTTAGTAAATATTTTGGAAGAAAATATTTGACACTTGAATAAATACTTTGGGAAATATTTTTGACAGCAGAGTAAACAAATTTAATCCATTATTTGACACTTGAGGAAATAGCATGTGAGCTATTTATTTGTCATTTCTTGAAATAACATGTAGGCCATTATTTGACACTCAAGAAAATAACTTTCAAACTCTCATATGATACTTCAGTAAATAACTTGTTAACTATTATTTGATGCTGGAGCAAATAACTTTTAAACTCTTATATGATACTTCAGTAAATAACTTGTTAAATATTATTTGACACTTGAGCAAATAACATTTAAACTCTCATATGATACTTCAGTAAATAATTTGGTAACTATTATTTGACACTTGAGCAAATAAATTTCAAACTCGCATATGATACTTCAGTAAATAATTGTTAAATATTATGTGATGCTTGAGCAAATAACTTTTAAACTCTCATATGATGCTGACTATTATTTGACACTTGAGAAAATAACATTTAAACTCTCATATGATACTTCAGTAAATAATTCGGTAAATATTATTTGACACTTGAGCAAATAACTTTCAAACTCGCATATGATACTTCAGTAAATAAATTGTTAACTATTATTTGACAATTGAGCAGATAACATTTAAACTCTCATATGACACTTCAGTAAATAACTTGCAAACAATTATTTGATGCTTGAGCAAATAACTTTTAAACTCTGATGTGATACTTCAGTAAATAACTTATTAACTATTATTTGACACTTGAGCAAACAACTTTAAAAATCTCATATGATACTTAAGTAAATAACTTGTCAACTATTATTTGATGCTGGAGCAAATAACTTTTAACCTCTTATATGATACTTCAGTAAATAATTGTTAAATATTTTGTGATGCTTGTGCAAATAACTTTTAAACTCCCATATGATACTTCAGTAAATAAATTGGTAAATATTATTTGACAATTGAGCAAATAACTTTTAAACTCTCATATGATACTTCAGTAAATATATTGTTAAATATTATTTGATGCTTGAGCAAATATCTTTTAAACTCTCATATGATACTTTAGTAAATAAATTGTTAACTATTATTTGACACTTGAGCAAATAACATTTAAACTCTCATATGATACTTTAGTAAATAAATTGTTAAATATTATTTGACAATTGAGCAAATAACTTCTAAACTCTCATATGATACTTCAGTAAATAACTTGTTAACTATTATTTGATGCTTGAGCAAACACCTTTTAAACTCTCATATGATATTTCAGTAAATATATTGTTAACTATTATTTGACACTTGAGCAAATAACTTTTAAACTCTCATATGATATTTCAGTAAATAACTTGTTCAATATTATTTGATGCTTGAGCAAATACTTTTTAAAATCTCATATGATACTTCAATAAATAAATTGTTAACTATTATTTGACACTTGAGCAAATAACTTTTAAACTCTCATATTATACCTCAGGAAAAAACTTGTTAACTATTATTTGATGCTTGAGTAAATAACTTTAAACTCTTATATGATACTTCAGTAAATAACTTGTAAGCAATTGTTTGATGCTTGAGCAAATAACTTTAAAATTGTCATGTGATACTTCAGTAAATAACTTATTAACTATTATTTGATACTTGAGCAAATATCTTTTAAACTCTCATATGATACTGCAGTAAATAAATTGTTAACTATTATTGGACACTTGAGCAAATACCATTTAAACTCTCATATGATACTTCAGTAAATAAATTGTCAAATATCATTTGACAATTGAGCAAATAACTTCTAAACTCTCATATGATACTTCAGTAAATATATTGTTCACTATTATTTGATGCTTGAGCAAACACCTTTTAAACTCTCATATGATACTTCAGTAAATAAATTGTTAACTATTATTTGACACTTGAGCAAATAACATTTAAACTCTCATATGATACTTCAGGAAATAACTTGTTCAATATTATTTGATGCTTGAGCAAATACCTTTGAAAATCTCATATGATACTTCAGTAAATAGTTAACTATTATTTGACACTTGAGCAAATAACTATTAAACTCTCATATTATACTTCAGGAAATAACTTGTTAACTATTATTTGACACTTGAGCAAATAACATTTAAACTCTCATATTATACTTCAGGAAATAACTTGTTAACTATTATTTGACACTTGAGCAAATAACATTTAAACTCTCATATTATACTTCAGGAAATAACTTGTTAACTATTATTTGATGCTTGAGCAAATAACTTTTAAACTCTCATGTGATACTTCAGTAAATAACTTATTAAATATTATTTGATACTTGAGCAAACAACTTTAAAAATCTCATATGATACTTAAGTAAATAACTTGTCAACTATTATTTGTCACTTGAGCAAATAACTTTTAAACTCTCATATGATACTTCAGTAATTAAGTTGTTAATTATTATTTAACACTTGAGCAAACAACTTTAAAAATCTCATATAATAATTCAGTAAGTAACTTATTAACTATTATTTGACACTTGAGCAAATAACTTTTAAAATCTCATATGATAATTCAGTACATAACATGTCAGCTATTATTTGACACTTGAGCAAATATCATTGAAACTCTCTGATGATACTGCAGTAAATTACTTGTTAATTATTATTTGTCACTTGAGCAAACAACTTTAAAAATCTCATATGAAACTTCAGAAAACATATTGTTAACTATTATTTGATGCTTGAGCAAATATCTTTTAAACTCTCATATGATACTTCAGTAAATAACTTGTTAAATATTATGTGATGCTTGAGCAAATATCTTTTAAAATCTCATATGATACTTCAGTAAATAAATTGTTAATTATTATTTGACACTTGAGCAAATAACTTTTAAACTCTCATATGATACTTCAGTAAATATATTGTTAACTATTATTTGATGCTTGAGCAAATATCTTTTAAACTCTCATATGATATTTCAGTAAATAACTTGTTCAATATTATTTGATGCTTGAGCAAATACTTTTTAAAATCTCATATGATACTTCAATAAATAAATTGTTAACTATTATTTGACACTTGAGCAAATAACTTTTAAACTCTCATATTATACCTCAGGAAAAAACTTGTTAACTATTATTTGATGCTTGAGTAAATAACTTTAAACTCTTATATGATACTTCAGTAAATAACTTGTAAGCAATTGTTTGATGCTTGAGCAAATAACTTTAAAATTGTCATGTGATACTTCAGTAAATAACTTATTAACTATTATTTGATACTTGAGCAAATATCTTTTAAACTCTCATATGATACTGCAGTAAATAAATTGTTAACTATTATTGGACACTTGAGCAAATACCATTTAAACTCTCATATGATACTTCAGTAAATAAATTGTCAAATATCATTTGACAATTGAGCAAATAACTTCTAAACTCTCATATGATACTTCAGTAAATATATTGTTCACTATTATTTGATGCTTGAGCAAACACCTTTTAAACTCTCATATGATACTTCAGGAAATAACTTGTTCAATATTATTTGATGCTTGAGCAAATACCTTTGAAAATCTCATATGATACTTCAGTAAATAGTTAACTATTATTTGACACTTGAGCAAATAACTATTAAACTCTCATATTATACTTCAGGAAATAACTTGTTAACTATTATTTGACACTTGAGCAAATAACATTTAAACTCTCATATTATACTTCAGGAAATAACTTGTTAACTATTATTTGACACTTGAGCAAATAACATTTAAACTCTCATATTATACTTCAGGAAATAACTTGTTAACTATTATTTGATGCTTGAGCAAATAACTTTTAAACTCTCATGTGATACTTCAGTAAATAACTTATTAAATATTATTTGATACTTGAGCAAACAACTTTAAAAATCTCATATGATACTTAAGTAAATAACTTGTCAACTATTATTTGTCACTTGAGCAAATAACTTTTAAACTCTCATATGATACTTCAGTAATTAAGTTGTTAATTATTATTTAACACTTGAGCAAACAACTTTAAAAATCTCATATAATAATTCAGTAAGTAACTTATTAACTATTATTTGACACTTGAGCAAATAACTTTTAAAATCTCATATGATAATTCAGTACATAACATGTCAGCTATTATTTGACACTTGAGCAAATATCATTGAAACTCTCTGATGATACTGCAGTAAATTACTTGTTAATTATTATTTGTCACTTGAGCAAACAACTTTAAAAATCTCATATGAAACTTCAGAACACATATTGTTAACTATTATTTGATGCTTGAGCAAATATCTTTTAAACTCTCATATGATACTTCAGTAAATAACTTGTTAAATATTATGTGATGCTTGAGCAAATATCTTTTAAAATCTCATATGATACTTCAGTAAATAAATTGTTAATTATTATTTGACACTTGAGCAAATAACTTTTAAACTCTCATATGATACTTCAGTAAATATATTGTTAACTATTATTTAACACTTGAGCAAATAACTTTTAAACTCTCACATGATACTTCAAGAAATAACTTGTTCAATATTATTTGATGCTTGAGCAAATACCTTTTAAAATCTCATATGAAACTTCAGTAAATAACTTGTAAACAATTGTTTGATGCTTGAGCAAATAACTTTTAAACTCTCATGTGATACTTCAGTAAATAACTTGTAAACAATTGTTTGATGCTTGAGCAAATAACTTTTAAACTCTCATGTGATACTTCAGTAAATAACTTATTAATAATTATTTGATACTTGAGCAGATAACATTTAAACTCTCATATGATACTTCAGTAATTAAGTTGTTAATTATTATTTAACACTTGAGTAAAGAACTTTAAAAATCTCATATAATAATTCAGTAAATAACTTATTAACTATTATTTGACACTTGAGCAAATAACTTTTAAAATCTCATATGATAATTCAGTAAATAACATGTCAGCTATTATTTGACACTTGAGCAAACAACTTTAAAAATCTCATATGATACTTCAGTAAATATATTGTTAACTATTATATGATGCTTGAGCAAATAACTTTTAAACTTTTATATGATACTTCAGTAATTAACTTGCGAAATATTATTTGACACTTGAGCAGACAACTTTAAAAATCTCATATGATACTTCAGTAAATAACTTGTTAACTATTGTTAACTTGTTAACTATTTTTTGACACTTGAGCAAATATCATTGAAACTCTCTAATGATACTTCAGTAAATTACTTGTTAAATATTATTTGACACTTGAGCAAGCAACTTTGAAAATTGCATGTGATACTTCAGTAAATAACTTGTTAACGATTATTTGACGTTTTAGCAAATATCATTCGAACTCTCATATGATACTTCAGTAAATAACTAGTTAACTATTATTTGATGCTTGAGCAAGTAACTTTTAAACTCTCATATGATACTTCAGTAAATAACTTGTTAACTATTATTTGACACTTGAGCAAATAACATTGAAACTCCTATATGATATTTCAGTAAATAATTTGTTAAGAATTATTTGACACTCGAGCAAGTAACATTGAAACTCTCATATGATACTTCAGTAAATAAGTTGTTAAGAATTATTTGACACTTGAGCAAATAACTTCAAAAATCTCATATGATACTTCAGTAAATATATTGTTAACTATTATTTGACACTTGAGCAAATAACTTTTAAACTCTTATATGATACTTCAGGAAATTACTTGTTCACTATTATTTGATGCTTGAGCAAATAACATTTAAACTCTCATATAATGCTCTAATAAATAACTTTTTAACTATTATTTGACACTTGAGCGAACAACTTTAACAATCTCATAGGATACTTCAGTAAATAATTGTTAACTGTAATATGATGCTTGACCAAATAACTTTTAAACTCTCATATTATACTTCAGTAAATAACTTGTTAACTGTTATTTGACACTTGAGCAAATAACTTTTAAAATCTCATATGATAATTCAGTAAATAACATGTTAGCTATTATTTGACACTTGAGCAAATAACATTTCAACTCTCATATGATACTTCAGTAAATAACTTGTTAACAATTATTTGACACTTGAGCAAATAACTTCAAAAATATCATATAATACTTCAGTAAATATATTGTTAACTATTATTTGACACTTGAGCAAATAACTTTAAAAATCTCATATGATACTTAATTAAATAACTTGTCAACTACTATTTGATGCTTGAGCAAATAACTTTTAAACTCTCATATGATACTTCAGTAAATAACTTGTTAATTATTATTTGACACTTGAGCAAATAACTTTTAAACTCTCATATGATACTTCAATTTATATCTTGTAAACAATTATTTGATGCTTGAGCAAATAACTTTTAAACACTCATATGATACTTCAGCAATTAATTTGTCAATTATTATTTGATATTTGAGCAAACAACTTAAAAATCTCAGATGATAATTCAGTAAATAACTTATTAACTATTATTTGACACTTGTGCAAACAACTTTCAAAATCTCATATGATACCTAAGTAAATACCTTGTCAACTATTATTTGATGCTTGAGCAAATAACTTTTATACTCTCATATGATAATTCAGTAAATAACATGTTAGCTATTATTTGACACATGAGCAAATATCTTTGAAACTCTCTCATGATACTGCAGTAAATTACTTGTTAATTATTATTTGACACTTGAGCAAACAACTTCAAAAATCTCATATGATACTTCAGTAAATATATTGATAACTATTATTTGACACTTGAGCAAATCACTTTTAGACGCTCATATGATACTTCAGTAAATAACTTGTTAACTATTATTTGATAATTGAGCAAATAACTTTTAAACTCTCATATAATACCCTAAAAAATAACTTTTTAACTATTATTTGACACTTGAGCGAATAACTTTTAAACTCTCATAGGATACATCAGTAAATAACTTGTTAACTATTATTTGCCACTTGAGCAAATAACATTGAAACACTCATATGATACTTCACTAAATAATTTGATAACTATATATTTGACACTTGAGCAAACAAGTTTAATAATCTCATATGATACTTCAGTCAATAAATTAAATAAACTACTATTTGACACTTGAGAAAATAACTTTTAAACTCTCATATGATACTCCAGTAAATAACTTGTTATCGATCATTTGACAATTCAGCAAATAACTTTTAGACTTTTATATGATACTTCAGTAAATAACTTGGTAACTATCATTTGATGCTTGAGCAAATAACTTTTAAACTCTCATATTATACTTCAGTAAATAACTTGTTAACTATTATTTGATGCTTGAGCAAATAACTTTTAAACTTTTATATGATACTTCAGTAATTAACTCGTGAAATATTATTTGACACTTGAGCAGACAACTTTAAAAATCTCATATGATACTTCAGTAAATGACTTGTTAACTATTGTTAACTTGTTAACTATTTTTTGACACTTGAGCAAATATCATTGAAACTCTCTGATGATACTTCAGTAAATTACTTGTTAAATATTATTTGACACTTGAGCAAACAACTTTAAAAATCGCATATGATACTTCAGTAAATAACTTGTTAACGATTATTTGACGTTTTAGCAAATATCTTTCGAACTCTCATATGATACTTCAGTAAATAACTTGTTAACTATTATTTGATGCTTGAGCAAGTAACTTTTAAACTCTCATATGATACTTCAGTAAATAACTTGTTAACTATTATTTGACACTTGAGGAAATAACATTGAAACTCCTATATGAAACTTCAGTAAATAATTTGTTAAGAATTATTTGACACTCGAGAAAATAACTTTCAAACTCTCATAAGATACTTCAGTAAATAACTTGTTAACTATCATTTGACACTTAAGCTAATACCTTTTAAACTCTCATATGGAACTTCAGTATATAACTTTTTAAATATTATTTGACACTTGAGCAAACAACTTTAAAAATCTCATATGATACTTCCATAAATAACTTGTTAACAATTATATGACACTTCAGCAAACAACTTTAAATATCTCATTTGCTACTTCAGTAAATAATTTGTTAACTATCATTTGACTCTTGAGCAAATAACTTTTAAACTCTCATATGATACTTCAGTAAATATATTGTTAACTATTATTTAACACTTGAGCAAATAACTTTTAAACTCTCACATGATACTTCAAGAAATAACTTGTTCAATATTATTTGATGCTTGAGCAAATACCTTTTAAAATCTCATATGATACTTCAGTAAATAAATTGTTAACTATTATTTGATGCTTGAGTAAATAACTTTTAAACTCTCATATGAAACTTCAGTAAATAACTTGTAAACAATTGTTTGATGCTTGAGCAAATAACTTTTAAACTCTCATGTGATACTTCAGTAAATAACTTGTAAACAATTGTTTGATGCTTGAGCAAATAACTTTTAAACTCTCATGTGATACTTCAGTAAATAACTTATTAATAATTATTTGATACTTGAGCAGATAACATTTAAACTCTCATATGATACTTCAGTAATTAAGTTGTTAATTATTATTTAACACTTGAGTAAAGAACTTTAAAAATCTCATATAATAATTCAGTAAATAACTTATTAACTATTATTTGACACTTGAGCAAATAACTTTTAAAATCTCATATGATAATTCAGTAAATAACATGTCAGCTATTATTTGACACTTGAGCAAACAACTTTAAAAATCTCATATGATACTTCAGTAAATATATTGTTAACTATTATATGATGCTTGAGCAAATAACTTTTAAACTTTTATATGATACTTCAGTAATTAACTTGCGAAATATTATTTGACACTTGAGCAGACAACTTTAAAAATCTCATATGATACTTCAGTAAATAACTTGTTAACTATTGTTAACTTGTTAACTATTTTTTGACACTTGAGCAAATATCATTGAAACTCTCTAATGATACTTCAGTAAATTACTTGTTAAATATTATTTGACACTTGAGCAAGCAACTTTGAAAATTGCATGTGATACTTCAGTAAATAACTAGTTAACGATTATTTGACGTTTTAGCAAATATCTTTCGAACTCTCATATGATACTTCAGTAAATAACTAGTTAACTATTGTTTGATGCTTGAGCAAGTAACTTTTAAACTCTCATATGATACTTCAGTAAATAACTTGTTAACTATTATTTGACACTTGAGCAAATAACATTGAAACTCCTATATGATATTTCAGTAAATAATTTGTTAAGAATTATTTGACACTCGAGCAAGTAACATTGAAACTCTCATATGATACTTCAGTAAATAAGTTGTTAAGAATTATTTGACACTTGAGCAAATAACTTCAAAAATCTCATATGATACTTCAGTAAATATATTGTTAACTATTATTTGACACTTGAGCAAATAACTTTTAAACTCTTATATGATACTTCAGGAAATTACTTGTTCACTATTATTTGATGCTTGAGCAAATAACATTTAAACTCTCATATAATGCTCTAATAAATAACTTTTTAACTATTATTTGACACTTGAGCGAACAACTTTAACAATCTCATAGGATACTTCAGTAAATAATTGTTAACTGTAATATGATGCTTGACCAAATAACTTTTAAACTCTCATATTATACTTCAGTAAATAACTTGTTAACTGTTATTTGACACTTGAGCAAATAACTTTAAAATCTCATATGATAATTCAGTAAATAACATGTTAGCTATTATTTGACACTTGAGCAAATAACATTTCAACTCTCATATGATACTTCAGTAAATAACTTGTTAACAATTATTTGACACTTGAGCAAATAACTTCAAAAATATCATATAATACTTCAGTAAATATATTGTTAACTATTATTTGACACTTGAGCAAATAACTTTAAAAATCTCATATGATACTTAATTAAATAACTTGTCAACTACTATTTGATGCTTGAGCAAATAACTTTTAAACTCTCATATGATACTTCAGTAAATAACTTGTTAATTATTATTTGACACTTGAGCAAATAACTTTTAAACTCTCATATGATACTTCAATTTATATCTTGTAAACAATTATTTGATGCTTGAGCAAATAACTTTTAAACACTCATATGATACTTCAGCAATTAATTTGTCAATTATTATTTGATATTTGAGCAAACAACTTAAAAATCTCAGATGATAATTCAGTAAATAACTTATTAACTATTATTTGACACTTGTGCAAACAACTTTCAAAATCTCATATGATACCTAAGTAAATACCTTGTCAACTATTATTTGATGCTTGAGCAAATAACTTTTATACTCTCATATGATAATTCAGTAAATAACATGTTAGCTATTATTTGACACATGAGCAAATATCTTTGAAACTCTCTCATGATACTGCAGTAAATTACTTGTTAATTATTAATTGACACTTGAGCAAACAACTTCAAAAATCTCATATGATACTTCAGTAAATATATTGATAACTATTATTTGACACTTGAGCAAATCACTTTTAGACGCTCATATGATACTTCAGTAAATAACTTGTTAACTATTATTTGATACTTGAGCAAATAACTTTTAAACTCTCATATAATACCCTAAAAAATAACTTTTTAACTATTATTTGACACTTGAGCGAATAACTTTTAAACTCTCATAGGATACATCAGTAAATAACTTGTTAACTATTATTTGCCACTTGAGCAAATAACATTGAAACACTCATATGATACTTCATTAAATAATTTGATAACTATATATTTGACACTTGAGCAAACAAGTTTAATAATCTCATATGATACTTCAGTCAATAAATTAAATAAACTACTATTTGACACTTGAGAAAATAACTTTTAAACTCTCATATGATACTCCAGTAAATAACTTGTTATCGATCATTTGACAATTCAGCAAATAACTTTTAGACTTTTATATGATACTTCAGTAAATAACTTGGTAACTATCATTTGATGCTTGAGCAAATAACTTTTAAACTCTCATATTATACTTCAGTAAATAACTTGTTAACTATTATTTGATGCTTGAGCAAATAACTTTTAAACTTTTATATGATACTTCAGTAATTAACTCGTGAAATATTATTTGACACTTGAGCAGACAACTTTAAAAATCTCATATGATACTTCAGTAAATGACTTGTTAACTATTGTTAACTTGTTAACTATTTTTTGACACTTGAGCAAATATCATTGAAACTCTCTGATGATACTTCAGTAAATTACTTGTTAAATATTATTTAACACTTGAGCAAACAACTTTAAAAATCGCATATGATACTTCAGTAAATAACTTGTTAACGATTATTTGACGTTTTAGCAAATATCTTTCGAACTCTCATATGATACTTCAGTAAATAACTTGTTAACTATTATTTGATGCTTGAGCAAGTAACTTTTAAACTCTCATATGATACTTCAGTAAATAACTTGTTAACTATTATTTGACACTTGAGGAAATAACATTGAAACTCCTATATGAAACTTCAGTAAATAATTTGTTAAGAATTATTTGACACTCGAGAAAATAACTTTCAAACTCTCATAAGATACTTCAGTAAATAACTTGTTAACTATCATTTGACACTTAAGCTAATACCTTTTAAACTCTCATATGGAACTTCAGTATATAACTTTTTAAATATTATTTGACACTTGAGCAAACAACTTTAAAAATCTCATATGATACTTCCATAAATAACTTGTTAACAATTATATGACACTTCAGCAAACAACTTTAAATATCTCATTTGCTACTTCAGTAAATAATTTGTTAACTATCATTTGACACTTGAGCAAATAACTTTTAAACTCTCATAAGATACTTCAGTAAACAACTTGAGGCTTGAGCAAAAAACTTTAAAAATCTCATATGATACTTCAGTGAATATCTTGTTAACTATTACTTGATACTTGAGCAAATAAAATTTAAACTCTCATATGATACTTCAGTAAAGAACTTGTTAACTATTATTTGACACTTGAGCAAATAACATTTAAACTCTCATATAATTCTCTAATAAATAACTTTTTAGCTCTTATTTGACACTGGATCAAACAACTTTTAAACTCTCATATGATACTTCAGTAAATAAATTGTTAACTATTATTTGACACTTGAGCAAATAGCATTGAAAATCTCATATGATACTTCAGTAAATAACTTGTTAACTATTTTTTGACACTTGAGCAAATATCTTTTAAAATCTCATATGATAATTCAGTATATATATTCTGAACTATTATTTGACACTTGACCAAATAACATTTAAACTCTCACATGATACTTCATTAAATAACTAGTTAACTATTATCTGACACTCGAGCAAATAACTTTTAAACTCTCATATGTTATTTCAGTAAATAACTTCTTAACTATTATTTCATGTTTCGGCAGAGAACTTTTTAACTCTCATAAGATACTTCAGTAAATAACTTGATGCTTGAGCAAATAACTTTAAAAATCTCATATGATACTTCAGTAAATAATTTGTTAAGAATTATTTGACACTCGAGCAAATAACTTTTAAACTCTCATATGATACTTCAGTAAATAAGTTGTTAACTATTATTTGACACCAGAGCAAATAACTTTTAAACTCTCATATGATACTTTAGTAAATATCTTGTTAACCGTTATTTGACACAGGAAATAACTTTTAATCTCTCATATGACATTTCAGTAAATAACTTGTTAATTATTATTTGATGCTTGAGCAAATAACTTTTAAACTCTCATGTGATACTTCATTAAATAACTTATTCACTATTATTTGACACTTGAGCAAACAATATTAAAAATCTCATATGATACATCAGCAAATATCTTGTTAACTATTATTTGATGTGTGACCAAAAACTTTTAAGCTCCCTTATGACACTTCAGTAATTAACTTGTTAACTATTATTTGACACATGAACAAATAACATTGAAACTCTCATATGATACTTCAGTAAATATATTGTTAACTATTATTTGACACTTGAGCAAATAACTTTTAAAATCTCATATGATAATTCAGTAAATATCTTCTGAACTATTATTTGACACTTGAGCAAACAACATTTAAACTCTCATATGATACTTCAGTAAATAACTAGTTAACTATTATTTGACACTTGAGCAAATAACTTTTAAGCTCTCATATGATATTTCAGTAAATAACATCTTAACAATTATTTCATGTTTCGGCAAATAACTTTTAAACTCTCATAAGATACTTCAGTAAAAAACTTGATGCTTGAGCAAATAACTTTAAAAATCTCATATTATACTTCAGTAAATAACCTGTTAACGATTATTTGATGTTTTAGCAAATATCTTTTGAACTCTCATATGATGCTTCAGTAAATAACTTGTTAACTATTATTTGATGCTTGAGCAAGTAACTTTTAAACTCTCATATGATACTTCAGTAAACAACTTGTTAACTATTTTTTGACACTTGAGCAAATATCATTGAAACTCTGATGATACATCAGTAAATCAATTGTTAACTATTATTTGACACTTGAGCAAACAACTTTAAAAATCTCATATGATACTTCAGTAAATAACTTGTTAACTATTTTTTGACACTTGAGCAAATATCATTGAAACTCTGATGATACATCAGTAAATCAATTGTTAACTATTATTTGACACTTGAGCAAACAACTTTAAAAATCTCATATGATACTTCAGTAAATAACTTGTTAACTATCATTTGACACTTGAGCAAATAACTTTTAAACTCTCATATGATACTTCAGTAAATAACTTGTTAACTATTATTTGACACTTGAGCAAATAACATTGAAACTCCTATATGAAACTTCAGTAAATAATTTGTTAAGAATTATTTGACACTCGAGAAAATAACTTTCAAACTCTCATAAGATACTTCAGTAAATAACTTGTTAACTATCATTTGACACTTAAGCTAATACCTTTTAAACTCTCATATGGAACTTCAGTATATAACTTTTTAAATATTATTTGACACTTGAGCAAACAACTTTAAAAATCTCATATGATACTTCCATAAATAACTTGTTAACAATTATATGACACTTCAGCAAACAACTTTAAATATCTCATTTGCTACTTCAGTAAATAATTTGTTAACTATCATTTGACACTTGAGCAAATAACTTTTAAACTCTCATAAGATACTTCAGTAAACAACTTGAGGCTTGAGCAAAAAACTTTAAAAATCTCATATGATACTTCAGTGAATATCTTGTTAACTATTACTTGATACTTGAGCAAATAAAATTTAAACTCTCATATGATACTTCAGTAAAGAACTTGTTAACTATTATTTGACACTTGAGCAAATAACATTTAAACTCTCATATAATTCTCTAATAAATAACTTTTTAGCTCTTATTTGACACTGGATCAAACAACTTTTAAACTCTCATATGATACTTCAGTAAATAAATTGTTAACTATTATTTGACACTTGAGCAAATAGCATTGAAAATCTCATATGATACTTCAGTAAATAACTTGTTAACTATTTTTTGACACTTGAGCAAATATCTTTTAAAATCTCATATGATAATTCAGTATATATATTCTGAACTATTATTTGACACTTGACCAAATAACATTTAAACTCTCACATGATACTTCATTAAATAACTAGTTAACTATTATCTGACACTCGAGCAAATAACTTTTAAACTCTCATATGTTATTTCAGTAAATAACTTCTTAACTATTATTTCATGTTTCGGCAGAGAACTTTTTAACTCTCATAAGATACTTCAGTAAATAACTTGATGCTTGAGCAAATAACTTTAAAAATCTCATATGATACTTCAGTAAATAATTTGTTAAGAATTATTTGACACTCGAGCAAATAACTTTTAAACTCTCATATGATACTTCAGTAAATAAGTTGTTAACTATTATTTGACACCAGAGCAAATAACTTTTAAACTCTCATATGATACTTTAGTAAATATCTTGTTAACCGTTATTTGACACAGGAAATAACTTTTAATCTCTCATATGACATTTCAGTAAATAACTTGTTAATTATTATTTGATGCTTGAGCAAATAACTTTTAAACTCTCATGTGATACTTCATTAAATAACTTATTCACTATTATTTGACACTTGAGCAAACAATATTAAAAATCTCATATGATACATCAGCAAATATCTTGTTAACTATTATTTGATGTGTGACCAAAAACTTTTAAGCTCCCTTATGACACTTCAGTAATTAACTTGTTAACTATTATTTGACACATGAACAAATAACATTGAAACTCTCATATGATACTTCAGTAAATATATTGTTAACTATTATTTGACACTTGAGCAAATAACTTTTAAAATCTCATATGATAATTCAGTAAATATCTTCTGAACTATTATTTGACACTTGAGCAAACAACATTTAAACTCTCATATGATACTTCAGTAAATAACTAGTTAACTATTATTTGACACTTGAGCAAATAACTTTTAAGCTCTCATATGATATTTCAGTAAATAACATCTTAACAATTATTTCATGTTTCGGCAAATAACTTTTAAACTCTCATAAGATACTTCAGTAAAAAACTTGATGCTTGAGCAAATAACTTTAAAAATCTCATATGATACTTCAGTAAATAACTTGTTAACTATTATTTGACACTTGAGCAAACAACTTTAAAAATCTCATATTATACTTCAGTAAATAACCTGTTAACAATTATTTGATGTTTTAGCAAATATCTTTTGAACTCTCATATGATGCTTCAGTAAATAACTTGTTAACTATTATTTGATGCTTGAGCAAGTAACTTTTAAACTCTCATATGATACTTCAGTAAACAACTTGTTAACTATTTTTTGACACTTGAGCAAATATCATTGAAACTCTGATGATACATCAGTAAATCAATTGTTAACTATTATTTGACACTTGAGCAAACAACTTTAAAAATCTCATATGATACTTCAGTAAATAACTTGTTAACTATCATTTGACACTTGAGCAAATAACTTTTAAACTCTCATATGATACTTCAGTAAATATCTTGTTAGCTATTATTTGATGCTTGAGCAAATAACTTTTAAACTCTTATATGATACTTCAGTAATAAACTTGTTAACTAGTATTTGACACTTGAGCAAATAATTTTTAAAATCTCATATGATAATTCAGTAAATAACATGTTAGCTATTATTTGACACTTGAGCAAATATTTAAACCCTCTCATGATACTGCAGTAAATTACTTGTTAATTATTATTTGTCACTTGAGCAAACAACTTTAAAAATCTCATATGATACTTCAGTAAATAACTTGTTAACTATTATTTGACACTTGCGCAAATAACTTTTAAACTCTCATATGAAACTTCAGTAAATAACTTGTAAACAATTATTTGATGCTTGAGCAAATAACTTTTAAACTCTCATATGATACTTCAATTAATAACTTGTAAACAGTTATTTGATGCTTGAGCAAGTATATTATAAGACCCTTTTTGAGATTTGTGGAAATAACTTAAAAGTCATCATTTGTCACTTGAGGAAATACCTTGTAATCCATTATTTAAGGAAATCTGTTGAAAGTATTTTTTAAGTCTTGGCAAAAATCCCTTGTTAGCCATTAATTAACACTTGAACAAATATCGTGCAACATATTTTCTGACACCTGAGCAAATACATAGTAACCATTATTTAGCATTTGAGCCAAATACCTTCAAAATATTACTTGACACTTGAGCAAACAAACTTGAAGCCAATATCTGAGACTTAAGGAAACACCTTACAAGATATTATATTGCACTTGATCAGATGTATTTAAAGCCATTATTTGACACTTGAACAAGTAAATTATATGCAACTATTTGACATTTGAACTAATAGCTTTTAAACCAATGACAACCGAGCAATTATTTTACGTCATTATTTTACACTTGGAAGACATTATTTAACATTTGAGCAAATACATTTGAATCCATTTTTTGACAACTGAGCAAAAAATTTTAAGCTATTATTTGACAGTTGAACAAATATCTTAGAAGACATTATTTGACATTAGTGCAAATAATTAATGTCATTATTTGACATTTGAACAATATGCTAGTAAAACATTATCTAGGACTTAAATAAATCAATAGTAAGCTATCATTTGACAGTTGAACAAATATCTTAGAAGACATTATTTGACATTAGTGCAAATAATTAATGTCATTATTTGACATTTGAATAATATGCTAGTAAAACATTATCTAGGACTTAAATAAATCAATAGTAAGCTATCATTTGACATTTGATCAAATACTTTAGAAATCATTATTCAACACTTTAGAAAATAAATTTAAGCCAATATTTGACACTTAAAGAAACACATTGCAAGACACTATTTGACTCTTAAGTATATACCCTGAAATCCATTATTTGAGACTTTAGCGAATAGCTTGTATGCTATTATTTGACAGTTTAGCAAATAGCTTTTATGTCAGTATTTGACATTTCAGCAAATAGCTAGTACTTCATTATTTGGCATTTGAATAAATACCTTGGAAGCCATTATTTGACATTAGTGCAAACAACTAATAAGTCATTATTTGACACTTGAGCGAATACCTGACACATAATTTGACACTTGCACAAAAAGCTTTTGAGCCATTAACACTTGAGCAATTACTTGTAAGTTATTATTTGACACTTGAGTAAATATGTGAGAAGACATTATTTGACAATTGAGTAACTATCTTGGAGGCCACTGTTTGACACTTGAGCAAATAACTTTCTTTTTTAATTGTTTCACCCCAAGCAAGGTGGTTCTGTACCTGATGTGCAGGGGGTTATATAAGGTAAAAGTTTTGACAGTAGAAGAGTGAAGAGAAAGACAGACCAATTATGGGGGTATCAGAAAAAGGGCAAGAGAAGGATGGGAACACAGGTGTGAAGACAGTTGCAAAGATAGAGTGAAAGGAAAAATATACAGGGTGATGTAGAAAGAACTAGTGTCAAGTGGATAAGAGATGGGTATTGACATTACATTTAAATTCCTGGAGGTTGTAGCTGTCAGGAAAGCAAGTATATGGAAGGGAGTTCCACAGGCAGGAAGTGCAAGAAAAGAAGCCCACTTGAGTAGAATTGTTGACTGCATTTGTTGATCTAACTGTAAATGGGTGGGACCTTGTTGCCAGTCTGATTGCACGAGTAAATTTTTGTGGCGGGAACACTAGTGACTTAAGCCATGTCCAGCCAGTGAAAAAGTGGCTGGAGCCAAGCTGCCAGGTCAGGATATATCACATTATAGATTCTCCTTTGGAGCCTGTCAAGAACATTGAGATGAACAGCAGGGCCTTATATGACAGCAGTATTCCATGCACAGATGGCTGATTTGTGCAAGATGGATTCAGGTGGAAAAAAATTCCTGACCCGACACAGTGACCCAACCTTCTTTGCAGTGGATTTGGCTATTGACTCACTGTACTGATTCCATTTGAGTTTAGAAGATAAGGTAAGGCCGAATAGGTGCAGTATGTTGCTTTCAGGGAAACTCACTTGGTCCATGCTTATGAGGGAGGGGGACATGATAGGTTGCCGGTGATGGTTGACAGATAACAGTTTAATTTTAGAAGCATTGAAATTTACAAGCTACTTCTTGCCTCATTCCACGACTGAGTGTAGATCCTTCTCAAGACCAGCAGCAAGGTTATGCATGTCCACCTCGCTGGATTTCTTACTGATGCAGGAGTAAATTGTGGTGTCATCTGCATAGATACCTACTTGGGGCTTGATTACATCTGGGAGATCATTTATGAAGATCAGAAAGAGTGTCAAGCCTAGGATAGAGCCCTGGGGGACACCAGCATTCGTGCAGTAGAATGTGGAGGCCAAATAACTTAGAAGACATTTTTTGACACTAGAGAAAATATCTTGTCAGCCATTTTTTGATACTTGAGAAAATATATTGTAAGAAATTATCTGACACTTCAACAAATAGATAGTAAGCTATTATTTGACACTGCAGCAAATAATCTTAAAAACAATATTTGACACTTGAGCAAACACAGAGGCCATTATTTGACACTAGAGAAAATAACTTTTCCTTCATTATTTAACAGTTGACGAAATAGCTTGCAAGCAATTATTTGACATTTAAGGAAATAACATGGAAGCCATTATTTGACAATTTAGCAAATATATTATAAGCCATTTTTTTGACAATCGAGCAAGTACCTTTGAAGCCATTATTTGTTACTCAAGCAAACAGCAAATAGATAGTAAATCATAATTGGATATGTGAATAAAGACCACGGAAGACATTATTTGACACTTTAGCAAATAAATGTGAAGACAATATTTGACATTTAAGGAAACGCTTTGCAGTATATTTTTGACACTTGAGCAAATACCTTGGAAGTCCTCATTTGACACTTAAAGAAATAACTTTTAGGCTATTTTTTGACACTTGCTTTTAAGCCATTGACACAGGAGCAATTACTTGTAATTCATTATTTGACACTTGAGCATCTCTCTTAGAAGACAGTATTTGACATCTGAACAAATAACTTGTAAGCCATTATTTGACATATTAGCAAATGTATTAGATGCCATTACTTGAAACCAGAGCAAATGAATATTGAGCCATCATTTCAGATTTGAGCAAATGCTTGAATGCTATTATTTGACACTTGAGCAAATAACTTTTAAGCCACTGACACTTGGGCATTTAACTGTAAGTCATTATTTGAGCAAATACATTGGAAAATATTGTCAGTTGAGCAAATACCTGGGAAGAAACTATGTTATAGTTGAGCAAATACCTTGTAAGCTATAATTTCAGACTTGAGGAAATACAGAGTAAAAGATTATAAGACACTTGAGCAAATAAATGAAATGTGTTATTTGGCACTTTGATCTAATTTATGCTATATTCAACACTTGTGCAAATAGCTTGTAACCCACTATTTGATATTTAAGCAAATATCTTAAAAGTCAGAATTTCTCATTTACTACCTTGTAAGCCGCTATTATGAAATTAAGCAAAGACATTGTAACTAATTATTTGACAAATAAGCTAATAACTTTTATGCCATTGATAGACTTTTGATAAAATAACATTTAAGAAATTATTTGGAACTTAAGCAAACAGCTTGTAAAATATTATCTGACATTTGAGCTAATGTCTTGGAAGTCATTATGTTAGTCTTTGAGCCATTGTATGACATTTAAGCAAGATGCAAGGAATTACTAGGAACAAAAGAGAATGAGAAGCCTCTAATGAGGAGAATGAACAATAAAAGAACAGAATTCAGGAAGACAGGAAATGGCAATAATGCCACTAAAATGCAAGGGATTACTAGGAACAAAAGAGAATGAGAAGTCTTTAATGAGGAGAATGAACAATAAAAGAACAGGATTCATGAAGACAGGAGATGGCAATAATGCCACTAACATGCAAGGGATTACTAGGAACAAAAGAGAATGAGAAGTCTTTAATGAGGAGAATGAACAAAAAAAAAGCAGGATTCAGATTGACAGAAGATGGCAATAATGCCACTAACATGCAATCAATTACTGGAAATGAAAGAGAATGAAAAGTTTTATTAGTAGAAATATCAATAAAAGGACTGGATTCAGAAAGACAGAAGATGGCAATAATGCCACTAAGATGCAACAGATTACTAGGAATGAAAGAGAATGAGAAGCCTTAATGAGGAGAAAGAACAATAAAAGAACAGGATTGAGGAAGTCAGGAGATGGCATTAATGCCACGAAGATGCAAGGGATTACTAGGAACGAAAGAGAATGAAAAGTCTTTAATGAGGAGAAAGAACAATAAAAAACAGGATTCAGGAAGACAATAGATGGCAATAATGTCACTAACATGCAATTAACTACTGGGAATTAAAGACAATAAAAATTCTTTAATGAGTAGAATGAAAAATAAAATAACAGGATTCAGGAAAACAGGAGATGGCAATAATGCCACTAAGATACAACGGATTACTAGGAACGAAAGAGAATGAGAAGTCTTTAATGAGGAGAATGAACAATAAAAAAACAGGATTGATGAAGACCGGAGATGGCAATAATGCCACTAAGATGCAAGGGAATACTAGGAATGAAAGAGAATGAGAAGTCTTTAATGAGGAGAAAGAACAATAAAAAACAGGATTGATGAAGACCGGAGATGGCAATAATGCCACTAAGATGCAATTAATTACTGAGAATTAAAAACAATAAAAAGTCTTTAATGAGGAGAAAGAAACAATAAAAACAGGATTCAGGAAGACAGGACATGGCAAAAATGCCACTAAGATGCAATTAATTACTGAGAATTAAAAACAATAAAAAGTCTTTAATGAGGAGAATGAACAATAAAAGAACAGGATTCAGAAAGACAGGAGATGGCAATAATGCCACTAAGATGCAAGGGAAAACTAGGAATTAAACCCAAAAAAATCTTTAATGAGGAGAATGAACAATAAAAGAACAGGATTCAGAAAGACAGGAGATGGGAAAAAGGCCACTAAGATGCAAGGAATTACTAGGAACAAAAGAGAATAAAAAATTTTTAATGAGGAGAATGAACAATAAAAGAACAGGATTGAGGAAGACAGGAGATGGCAATAATGCCACTAAGATGCAACGGATTAGTAGGAAAAAAAGAGAATGAGAAGTCTTTAATTAGGAGAATGAACAATAAAAAAAAAGGATTCAGGAAGACAGGAGTTGGCAATAATGCCACTAAGATGGAAGGGATTACTAGGAACAAAAGAGAATGAGAAGTCTTTAATGAGGAGAATGAACAATAAAAGAATAGGCTTCAGGAAGATAGAAGATGGCAACAATGCCACTAAGATGCAAGGGGTTACTAGGAACAAAAGAGAATGAGAAGTCTTTAATGAGGAGAATGAACAATAAAAGAATAGGATTCAGGAAGATAGAAGATGGCAATAATGCCACTAAGATGCAAGAGATTACTAGGAACAAAAGAGAATGAGAAGTCTTTAATGAGGAGAAAGAACAATAAAAGAACAGGATTCAGGAAGACAGGTGATGGCAATAATGCCACTAAGATGCAAGGGTTTACTAGGAACGAAAGCGAATGAGAAGTCTTTAATGAGCAGAAAGAATTATAAAAAACTAGGATTGAAGAAGACAGAAGATGCTGATAATTGCACCAATGATGTAAGGAATTCTTAGGAAGGAAAGAGAATAAGAAGTCTTTCTTGAGGAGAAACAACAATAGAAGAACAGGATTCAGGAAAAAAGAATATGGTGATAATTTCACTATAGTATTAATGTGTTAATGGGAGTGGAAAAAATTTGTTGTTTTTACTGAGTAGGAAGAACAATAGTAGTGCAATGTTTAGATAATGGCAATATTGCAGTAGATATAAATGTCAACTGCAAAAGGAAAACAATGTTATCTTTTATGTGAATATAGGATAATCAAAGAACAGGTTTTAGAAAGACAGCCGATAATGCCAGTATGATTTAATCTTAATAAAATGTCATCTATATAATTAAAATAAGAAGAATTTGTTGTAAAATATTGCTGAATGGACCAGTTTCTATAAATTCTTAATATACAAAATTCAAAATGCTACTAACATAGAAACTTACCAGTAAACAATATTTTTTTTTAAATTTTTTTATCCCAAGCAAGGTGGCACCCCCCACTGATATGCAGGGAGCTACATTAGTTAAAGTTTTGGCAGGAGGAGAATGAAGACAAAGACAATCCACTTACAGGGGTGAAAGAGGAAAGGGCAAGAGAAGTATATGAGTGAAGACTGTTTATAAGGTAAAGAGAAATGAAAACAACAAATTACACGGGTCATGTAGAAAAGGCTGGAGTTAAGTGAATAAGAGATGGGAATTGACTTTGCATTTAAATTTCTGGAGGTTGTAGCCATCAGGAAAGCAAGTATATGGAAGGGAATTCCATAGGTGGGAAGCGTGAGAAATAGAAATTGTTATCAAAGGTGAAAAAAATAATATATATGGTCAAGTATCCCATATTACATGGTCTACCTAGGTCAACTGCTGATATTTAAAAGAGCTATGTACTGTGGATGTTGTCAAAATAATGTATAATAAAAAAATTAACTATCTGGATAGTGCAACAACAGATAATGCAAAATTTGACATGAAAATGCAGATGCTAATATTAGCTGTTTCCTTATAAAGAAATATTTTGGTACTCATTTCTTGAGCAGTGTTTCACCCAGAGAGTAATCCAAATAAAGCTATGTCTAAGAATGGACCCTCACCTTCAGAAAATCAGGCAGGATTCCAACCATGCTTATGCAGGGTCTAAGCGAAATTAAAAAATTCCAACATTAAAAATGAGTATTGTGCCAGTGGGGAGGTTACTAGTAGATACCCAGTGCTACTTATGTTATGCTCATCTTCACTCTATAGCCATAGGTGATGATCAAAGTGTAATAACTGTTCTCTGGTCATGGTAATATTTGCTATTTTCTTATAAGGAAATATTAAAATTTGGACATTCAATTTGTCATTGCTACTCAACTTTTGCTTTTCTTCATTCCGTGGCCACCTGTCTGGGATCAAAGTGTAGTATCTGTTCACATCTGTTCTAACAGTAACAGCAATATCAGTCATTTCCTTATAAAAAAATATTTAGCACGCATTGCCTGAGAAACTAGTGTTTCTTTTGGTTGGTTGGTTGGTTGGTTGGTTGGTTGGTTGGTTGGTTGGTTTTCTGGTTGGTTGGTTGGCTGGTTGGTTGGTTGGTTGGTTGGTTGGCTGGCTGGCTGATTGGTTGGTTGGTTGGTTGGTTGGTTGGTTGGTTCATTTAACAAACATATCAACCTTCATTAGCTCATTTAATGCTGGAAATCTTTTTTGATTTGTTTTATTTAGTGTATTTGTTTAATTGTTTTTGTTTTGCAAGATTCATTGAGATTTGTTTTAAGGGCAGGGTCCCCAAGTCCTACCCTTGTTATTTAACCCATACCTGGAGGGAAAGAATGGATTAATACCTTTCCCAAGGGTACCAGTGCTTAAGTGAATGCAGAGTATTCAACTGGAATTTGAACTTGGCTCACTGATTTCTCTTTCCGAGTCGATATCCACTGTACCACAATGTACATCTGTCCATAAATGCTTACAACCCCTGGTATTCCCAAGTGGTCACCCATCTTAGTACTGACCAGGCTCAATGTTACTTAACTTTGGTGATCGAGTGAGAACCTGTGTATTCAATGTGATATGGCAGTAAGCACGCACATCCGTCACTAAACGCTTCCAGCACCTGGTATTCCCAAGTGGTCACCCATCTAAGTACTGACCAGGCTCAACACTGCTTAACTTTGGTGATTGAGTGAGAACCGGTGTATTCAACGTGATATGGCAGTAAGCACACACATCCATCACTAAACACTTACAGCACCTGGTATTCCCAAGCGGTCACCCATCTAAGTACTGACCAGGCTCAACACTGCTTAACTTTGGTGATCAAGCAAGAACCAGTGTATTCAACATGATAGGCCATAAGCCGTTTCTTTTGGTTAAAATTTATAAAATCTTTTTCTTAAAAATGTTTCAGGAAAATAAGTTTCCCAAGTCTTCTGACTACTGTTCATACTTTCCAGGATTGATAAGTTTTTCCTTCCTTTTGTTTGAAGTTGTGTGGAACATCCACATCTTGATTATTTTCTTTTTGAGTTACATGTGCTATCCATTTAAGCTCTTTCAGCTGTTGAAAATCCTCAAGTGAATTGCTTTCTGTCATCTGCTACAGTTATTTGTTCATCTTCTTAATTTCTGTTCTTTTATTGTCTTTTCTCTTCACTAAAATCCCTCTCTTTCACTCTCAGTACATCTTGTATCTTATTGGTATTCTCACCTTCAAATAACTTATAAAAATCTTGATTTCATCATTCATTATTAAATTAACTTCTACAGTTGTATTATGCATCTTTCATTACCTGTTTATATCTATTCTTATACCAATGTTTAACCAATACAAGGCCCAATAGGCACTCGAAGTAGAGAGTTATGGGGTGATTTTGTGATAAAGACATAAAAATGTACATATTATTATGATATGTAGGATAGATAATCAGTCAGTTAAGTGCAATATGTGATACATGCTTGGCCGCTCATGTCTTGAAAGAGACATGATTGACTGGGCAGAAGATTATTCTGCAGTAGGTTGCTATTACTTTCAGCAGTAGACTGGTTGACAGCCAAGGCTATAGAACCCAATCTGTCCTGTTATTTGACACATAACCACAGGAGGAAGAGATATATTATATCATTAAGTAGTAATTAGTGGGGAATCAGTTTATTAATTCATAACAATATAAAACTGATCCCCCATTTTATGCCAAGTTGAAGTCTTAATCATGATTCCAACTATTATATTCAGTCAATTGCCATACATGATATACACTTTGTGCGACCATGTCTCAAAAGAGACATGACTGACTGGGCAGAAGATTATCCAACAGTAAGTTGCCATTGTTTTCTGCGGTAGACTGGTTGCCAGCCAAGGTTATAGAACCCAGTCTGTCCTGTTCTTTAACCCATAACTGGAAGGAAGAGACAGATTAATACCTTTTTCCAAAAATATTTGTGTGTAAGTGAATGCAAGGAATTCAACTGGAATTTGAACTTTGCTCCCCCAATTTCTTGTTCTGAGTCAATATCGATATCTACTGAACCACGGCGCACATCCAGGATAGATAATATTTGACCTTAAACTTAAAGAGGTTAAGATTGCAGTGATCAGAAAATCTGTTTCACAAAATAAGATGTACTCGAAAAAAAAACTGCTTGAGTAGAACTTCCTTCTAATCAAAGGAAAACAAAGATATTCCTGTGTATGCAGGGTAATAGATCCTAACTGTGAAGGCCTAAACTAATAGAACCAAGGAATGTAGCTTGTTTAGACATCTGCTATGAAAATGGTGATAGAGTAATGAGAGACTTCACACCATATTTTGTCTGTGGGAAAAGGTTTAAAGGTGCAAAATAATTCATAGCACTCCAAGTGGATTTTGAACACTGTCAAGAATGGAGAGTGAGGATTGGAAGCATTCTTAACGATCATCGGGTTAACTCTCACAACAGACCTCAAGGGGAATGACTATATCAAACCCATAGCTAAATCCACTGCTAAGAAGTCAATGTATATATATATAAATATTGAATCCAAAGGTAAATCTGCTGCTAAGAAGGCCGGTTCTCTGTGTAGGGCCAGGAAGATTTTCCCATCTGAAACCGTCCTGTATATATAAATATACCATCCACCCTTGCACTGAATACTGCTGCCATATCTGTTTTGGTGTTCCTGCTATCCACCTTGGGGTGAATATATATATATGTATGTATATATATGTATATATGTATATATATATAAATATAGAATCCATAGCTAAATCTGCTGCTAAGAAGGTAGGTTCTCTGTGTAGGGCCAGGAAGATTTTCCCATCTGAAACCATCTGCCCTTGCATTGAATACTGCTGCTATATCTGGTGGGGTGCTCCTGCTATTCAACTAGGGGTCCTTGACAAAATCCAACGAAGAATCTGCAATGTGTTTGATCACAACTTGGCAGCTCAGATACAGTCACTTTCTCACCAGCGCAATGTGGCTCCCCGGTGTCTCTTCTACAAATACTTTCACGGCTTATGCTCTGATGAATCTAGCTCATTTATTTTTTTAAATTTTTTTTTTAATCATATCACCCCGAGCAAGGCGGTAATGCCACTGATGTGCAGGGAGCTATGTAAGATTGAAAAGATTGGAAAAGAGAAAGCTGGATACCACATCCTAAACAGGAAACAAAGGATGAGCCTCTTCACCTGTTCAATAGATGTGGGTGAAGTGTGAACCGGGTGATAGTTTAGTCTATCTACTCCAAATAAAAATAAAATATAAATAAAATGAAAAGGAGTGAAAAGATTGGGAAAGAGAAAGATGGAAACCACATCCTAAACAGGAATCAAAGGATGAGCCTCTTCACCCGTTCAATAGATGTGGGTGAAGTGTGAACCGGGTGATAGTTTAGTCTATCTACTCCAAATAAAAATAAAATATAAATAAAATGGAAAGGAGTGAAAAGATTGGGAAAGAGAAAGATGGAAACCACATCCTAAACAGGAAACAAAGGATGAGCCTCTTCACCCGTTCAATAGATGTGGGTGAAGTGTGAACCGGGTGATAGTTTAGTCTATCTACTCCAAATAAAAATAAAATATAAATAAAATGGAAAGGAGTGAAAAGATTGGGAAAGAGAAAGATGGAAACCACATCCTAAACAGGAAACAAAGGATGAGCCTCTTCACCCGTTCAATAGATGTGGGTGAAGTGTGAACCGGGTGATAGTTTAGTCTATCTACTCCGAATAAAAATAAAATATAAATAAAATGAAAAGGAGTGAAAAGATTGGGAAAGAGAAAGCCGGAAACCACATCCTAAACAGGAAACAAAGGATGAGCCTCTTCACCCATTCAATAGACGTGGGTGAAGTGTGAACCGGGTGATAGTTTAGTCTATCTACTCCAAATAAAAATAAAATATAAATAAAATGGAAAGGAGTGAAAATGATTGGGAAAGAGAAAGCCGGAAACCACATCCTAAACAGGAAACAAAGAATGAGCCTCTTCACCCATTCAATAGATGTGGGTGAAGTGTGAACCGGGTGATAGTTTAGTCTATCTACTCCAAATAAAAATAAAATATAAATAAAATGGAAAGGAGTGAAAATGATTGGGAAAGAGAAAGCCGGAAACCACATCCTAAACAGGAAACAAAGAATGAGCCTCTTCACCCATTCAATAGATGTGGGTGAAGTGTGAACCGGGTGATAGTTTAGTCTATCTACTCCGAATAAAAATAAAATATAAATAAAATGAAAAGGAGTGAAAAGATTGGGAAAGAGAAAGCCGGAAACCACATCCTAAACAGGAAACAAAGGATGAGCCTCTTCACCCATTCAATAGACGTGGGTGAAGTGTGAACCGGGTGATAGTTTAGTCTATCTACTCCAAATAAAAATAAAATATAAATAAAATGGAAAGGAGTGAAAATGATTGGGAAAGAGAAAGCCGGAAACCACATCCTAAACAGGAAACAAAGAATGAGCCTCTTCACCCATTCAATAGATGTGGGTGAAGTGTGAACCGGGTGATAGTTTAGTCTATCTACTCCAAATAAAAATAAAATATAAATAAAATGGAAAGGAGTGAAAATGATTGGGAAAGAGAAAGCCGGAAACCACATCCTAAACAGGAAACAAAGAATGAGCCTCTTCACCCATTCAATAGATGTGGGTGAAGTGTGAACCGGGTGATAGTTTAGTCTATCTACTCCAAATAAAAATAAAATATAAATAAAATGAAAAGGAGTGAAAAGATTGGGAAAGAGAAAGCCGGAAACCACATCCTAAACAGGAAACAAAGGATGAGCCTCTTCACCCATTCAATAGACGTGGGTGAAGCATGAACCGGGTGATAGTTTAGTCTATCTACTCCAAATAAAAATAAAATATAAATAAAATGGAAAGGAGTGAAAATGATTGGGAAAGAGAAATCCGGAAACCACATCCTAAACAGGAAACAAAGAATGAGCCTCTTCACCCATTCAATAGACGTGGGTGAAGTGTGAACCGGGTGATAGTTTAGTCTATCTACTCCAAATAAAAATAAAATATAAATAAAATGGAAAGGAGTGAAAATGATTGGGAAAGAGAAAGCCGGAAACCACATCCTAAACAGGAAACAAAGGATGAGCCTCTTCACCCATTCAATAGACGTGGGTGAAGTGTGAACCGGGTGATAGTTTAGTCTATCTACTCCAAATAAAAACAAAATATAAATAAAATGAAAAGGAGTGAAAAGATTGGGAAAGAGAAAGCCGGAAACCACATCCTAAACAGGAAACAAAGGATGAGCCTCTTCACCCGTTCAATAGATGTGGGTGAAGCGTGAACCGGGTGATAGTTTAGTCTATCTACTCCAAATAAAAACAAAATATAAATAAAATGAAAAGGAGTGAAAAGATTGGGAAAGAGAAAGCCGGAAACCACATCCTAAACAGGAAACAAAGGATGAGCCTCTTCACCCGTTCAATAGATGTGGGTGAAGCGTGAACCGGGTGATAGTTTAGTCTATCTACTCCAAATAAAAATAAAATATAAATAAAATGGAAAGGAGTGAAAATGATTGGGAAAGAGAAAGCCGGAAACCACATCCTAAACAGGAATCAAAGGATGAGCCTCTTCACCCATTCAATAGACATGGGTGAAGTGTGAACCGGGTGATAGTTTAGTCTATCTACTCCAAATAAAAATAAAATATAAATAAAATGAAAAGGAGTGAAAAGATTGGGAAAGAGAAAGCCGGAAACCACATCCTAAACAGGAAACAAAGGATGAGCCTCTTCACCCGTTCAATAGATGTGGGTGAAGTGTGAACCGGGTGATAGTTTAGTCTATCTACTCCAAATAAAAATAAAATATAAATAAAATGAAAAGGAGTGAAAAGATTGGGAAAGAGAAAGCCGGAAACCACATCCTAAACAGGAAACAAAGGATGAGCCTTTTCACCTGTTCCATAGACGTTATATATATATATATATATATATATATATATATATATATACTCCTGATTAAAAATTTTAAGACCACTTAAAAATCTTTAAAAATACATTTTTTTACAGATAGATTTTAAGCTCCTACCACTTAAGGTTTGCCCCCTATATATGAATTTACTCAAGCCAGAAGACTAGCAACTAAATCCCATCCTTTTACTGTGAAACAAATAAAATGTAAATGCAAATACTACTTGAACTGCTTCTTTTCTCGTACTTTCCCCATGTAGAATTCCCTTCCGTCTAGTTACTTCCTCAACAGCTACAATCTTTAAGAATTTAAATGTAAAGTCAATAGTCATCTCCTATCTCACTAATTTGCATACACTCTCTCATGCTTCTTTCTTCGTCCACTTTACTCTCATCAGTATTATCATCCTTCTCTTACCCACTTCTTGACACCCCCTATAACCTGTCACTCTTTCTCATAACTTTCCTTCTATGTAATCCCCTGCAAAACAGTGGCAGTAAAATGCCTTGCTTGGGTCATCTCCTATCTCACTAACCTGCATCCTCTTTCTCATGCTCCTTTCTCCGTCCACTCCACTCTCATCAGTATTCTCATACTTCTCTTACCCATTTCCTGACACCCCATGTAACCTGTCACTCTTTCTCATAACTTTCCTCACAACAGTGGAAGTAAAATGCCTTGTTTGGGATGATATGATTATAAAAAAAAACAGAATGGCAGTCTTGGACTTGCAAGATAAAGCAAGAGAAATAAAATGAAATAAATACTTGTCAAAAATAGAGGATAATTGATGAGTGAGTTTAAATGACTTACTTTTGGAAGGTCACTCAGTAACAACAGGTGCGTTTATTTGTAAAAATACAAAGGCAAACTGAGTCTTCCTGAATGTCTTATTTATGATTTGCAGCAGATTTCTGTGTTCATTCAAGCTTAAAATATGAAGAAATGTTTATTGGTTTGTGACTAGAATTAAATTGTCAGGATTTTAAATACATAATGACAATTGATCTTTGAATTGACATTTATAAAAGTTGATTTTATTTCAAGAATTGTAAACAAATAAGATTTGCATTCCTTTTTTCAAATCATTTGGGATATAATGGAATTCTTGATTTTTCTAGTTTTCACTTTGTTTTATAAACATTTCATAATTTTATCTTTTTATCAATAATTGGTTTAAAATATGTGCAGCTGCATGGACCTTCTGACTCCATTTTCATTCATCAATCTTTTTCTTTTACTCATTCTTTCTCTGCTTCATTCTTTTTCTTCATATTCTTGCTTCCAACACTTTTGTAGCATTCATATTTTTAGTTCTGTTTTGGGCCTCCCTATTTTTTCCTTTCTTTCTTTCTTTCTTTCTTTCATTCTTTCTAAAGATTTTTCAATCTTTCAAAACCTTTTAATTTATTTCCAAACCTTTCTATATTCTTCAACCTTTCTTTCTTTCTTTCTTTCTTTCTTTCTTTCTTTCTTTTTTCTAAAGATTTTTCAATCTTTCAAAACCTTTTTCTTTATTTCCAAATCTTTCTATATTATTTAACCTTTCTTTCTTTCTTTCTTTCTTTCTTTCTTCTAAATGTTTTTCAATCTTTCAAAACTTTTTTCTTTATTTCCAAACCTTTCTATAATCTTCAACTTTTCTTTCTTTCTTTCTTTCTTTCTTTCTTTCTTTCTTTCTAAAGATTTTTCAATCTTTCAAAACTTTTTCTTTATTTCCAAACCTTTCTATATTCTTCAACCTTTCTTTCTTTCTTTCTTTCTTTCTTTCTTTCTTTCTTTCTTTCTTTCTTTAAAGATTTTTCAATCTTTCAAAACCTTTTTCTTACGTTCTAAACCTTTATATATTCTTAAGCCTTTCTTTCTTTCTTTCTTTCTAAAGATTTTTCAATCTTTCAAAACCTTTTTCTTTATTTCCAAACCTTTCTATAATCTTGAACCTTTCTTTCTTTCTTTCTTTCTTTCTTTCTTTCTTTCTTTCTTTAAAGATTTTTCAATCTTTCAAAACCTTTTTCTTTATTTCCAAACCTTTCTATAATCTTCAACCTTTCTTTCTTTCTTTCTTTCTTTCTTTCTTTCTAAAGATTTTTCAATCTTTCAAAACTTTTTCTTATGTTCTAAACCTTTATATATTCTTAAGCCTTTCTTTCTTTCTTTCTTTCTTTCTAAATATTTTTCAATCTTTCAAAACTTTTTCTTTATTTCCAAACCTTTCTATAATCTTCAACCTTTCTTTCTTTCTTTCTTTCTAAAGATTTTTCAATCTTTCAAAACCTTTTTCTTACGTTCTAAACCTTTATATATTCTTAAGCCTTTCTTTCTTTCTTTCTTTCTTTCTTTCTTTCTTCTAAATATTTTTCAATCTTTCAAAACTTTTTCTTTATTTCCAAACCTTTCTATAATCTTCAACCTTTCTTTCTTTCTTTCTTTCTTTCTAAAGATTTTTCAATCTTTCAAAACCTTTTTCTTACGTTCTAAACCTTTATATATTCTTAAGCCTTTCTTTCTTTCTTTCTTTCTTTCTTTCTTTCTTTCTTTCTTTAAAGGTTTTTCAATCTTTCAAAACCTTTTTCTTTATTTCCAAACCTTTCTATATTCTTCAACCTTTCTTTCTTGCTTTCTTTCTTTCTAAAGATTTTTCAATCTTTCAAAACCTTTTTCTTACGTTCTAAACCTTTATATATTCTTAAGCCTTTCTTTCTTTCTTTCTTTCTTTCTTTCTTTCTTTCTTTCTTTCTTTAAAGGTTTTTCAATCTTTCAAAACTTTTTCTTTATTTCCAAACCTTTCTATAATCTTCAACCTTTCTTTCTTTCTTTCTTTCTTTCTAAAGATTTTTCAATCTTTCAAAACCTTTTTCTTACGTTCTAAACCTTTATATATTCTTAAGCCTTTCTTTCTTTCTTTCTTTCTTTCTTTCTTTCTTTCTTTCTTTCTTTCTTTCTTTCTAAAGGTTTTTCAATCTTTCAAAACCTTTTTCTTTATTTCCAAACCTTTCTATATTCTTCAACCTTTCTTTCTTTCTTTCTTTCTTTCTAAAGATTTTTCAATCTTTCAAAACCTTTTTCTTACGTTCTAAACCTTTATATATTCTTAAGCCTTTCTTTCTTTCTTTCTTTCTTTCTTTAAAGGTTTTTCAATCTTTCAAAACTTTTTCTTTATTTCCAAACCTTTCTATATTCTTCAACCTTTCTTTCTTTCTTTCTTTCTTTCTAAAGATTTTTCAATCTTTCAAAACCTTTTTCTTACGTTCTAAACCTTTATATATTCTTAAGCCTTTCTTTCTTTCTTTCTTTCTTTCTTTCTTTAAACATTTTTGTAGTGTTCAGACTTTCTTTCTTTCTTTCTTTTTTCTTTCTTTTCTTCTTTATTCTAAACATTTTTAATCTTTAAAAAATTTTTCTTTCTTTACAAACCTTTCTTTCTTTCTTTCTTTCTTTCTACTCTCTGTCTTTATTTATTTTTTATTTTTTCTTTCTAAACGTTTTTGCAGTTTTCAGCCTTTATTTTAATTTTTCTTTCTTTCTTTCTTTCTTTCTTTCTTCTAAATATTTTTCAATCTTTCAAAACTTTTTCTTTATTTCCAAACCTTTCTATAATCTTCAACCTTTCTTTCTTTCTTTCTTTCTTTCTAAAGATTTTTCAATCTTTCAAAACCTTTTTCTTACGTTCTAAACCTTTATATATTCTTAAGCCTTTCTTTCTTTCTTTCTTTCTTTCTTTCTTTCTTTCTTTCTTTCTTTAAAGGTTTTTCAATCTTTCAAAACCTTTTTCTTTATTTCCAAACCTTTCTATATTCTTCAACCTTTCTTTCTTTCTTTCTTTCTTTCTAAAGATTTTTCAATCTTTCAAAACCTTTTTCTTACGTTCTAAACCTTTATATATTCTTAAGCCTTTCTTTCTTTCTTTCTTTCTTTCTTTCTTTCTTTCTTTCTAAAGGTTTTTCAATCTTTCAAAACTTTTTCTTTATTTCCAAACCTTTCTATAATCTTCAACCTTTCTTTCTTTCTTTCTTTCTTTCTAAAGATTTTTCAATCTTTCAAAACCTTTTTCTTACGTTCTAAACCTTTATATATTCTTAAGCCTTTCTTTCTTTCTTTCTTTCTTTCTTTCTTTCTTTCTTTCTAAAGGTTTTTCAATCTTTCAAAACCTTTTTCTTTATTTCCAAACCTTTCTATATTCTTCAACCTTTCTTTCTTTCTTTCTTTCTTTCTAAAGATTTTTCAATCTTTCAAAACCTTTTTCTTACGTTCTAAACCTTTATATATTCTTAAGCCTTTCTTTCTTTCTTTCTTTCTTTCTTTCTTTCTTTCTTTCTAAAGGTTTTCCAATCTTTCAAAACTTTTTCTTTATTTCCAAACCTTTCTATATTCTTCAACCTTTCTTTCTTTCTTTCTTTCTTTCTAAAGATTTTTCAATCTTTCAAAACCTTTTTCTTACGTTCTAAACCTTTATATATTCTTAAGCCTTTCTTTCTTTCTTTCTTTCTTTCTTTCTTTCTTTAAACATTTTTGTAGTGTTCAGACTTTCTTTCTTTCTTTCTTTTTTCTTTCTTTTCTTCTTTATTCTAAACATTTTTAATCTTTAAAAAATTTTTCTTTCTTTACAAACCTTTCTTTCTTTCTTTCTTTCTTTCTTTCTACTCTCTGTCTTTATTTATTTTTTATTTTTTCTTTCTAAACGTTTTTGCAGTTTTCAGCCTTTATTTTAATTTTTCTTTCTTTCTTTCTTTCTTTCTTTCTTTTAAATATTTTTCAATCTTTCAAAACCTTTTTTCTATGTTCTAAACCTTTATATATTCTTAAGCCTTTCTTTCTTTCTTTCTTTCTAAACATTTTTGTAGTCTTCAGATTTTCTTTATTTCTTTCGTCATTTCTCTCTTTCTTTCTCTCTTTCTTTTTTTCTTATTTTCTTTCTTTCTTTCTAAACATTTTTCTGGTCTTTAGCCTTTCTTTCTTTCTTTCTTTCTTTCTTTCTTTCTTTCTAAACATTCTTGTAATCTTCATCCTTTTTTTATTTTTTCTTTCTTTATCTCTTTCTTTCTTTCTTTTTTCTTTCTTTCCCAACCTTTCTATATTCTACAGCATTTCTTTCTTTCTTTCTTTTTAAACATTTTCGTTCTTTCAAAACATTATTCTTTCTTTCTAAATCTTTCTGTATTCATTAGCCTTTCTTTCTTTCTTTCTTTTTTCTTTCTTTTTTCTTTCTTTCTTTCTTTCTACTCTCTGTCTTTATTTATTTTTTATTTTTTCTTTCTAAACGTTTTTGCAGTTTTCAGCCTTTATTTTAATTTTTCTTTCTTTCTTTCTTTCTTTTAAATATTTTTCAATCTTTCAAAACCTTTTTTCTATGTTCTAAACCTTTATATATTCTTAAGCCTTTCTTTCTTTCTATCTTTCTTTCTTTCTAAACATTTTTGTAGTCTTCAGCCTTTCTTTATTTCTTTCATTATTTCTCTCATACTTTCTCTCTTTCTTTTTTTCTTATTTTCTTTCTTTCTTTCTAAACATTTTTATGGTTTTCAGCCATTCTTTCTTTCTTTCTAAGCAAATTTGTAGTCTTCAGGCTTTCTTTCTTTCTTTCTTTCTAAACATTGTTCTTTCTTTCTAAAGCATTCTATATTCTTCAGGCATTCTTTCTTTCTTTCTTTCTTTTTTTCTTTCTTTCTTTCTTTCTAAACATTTTTGTAATCTTCAGCCTTTATTTCTTTCTTTCTCTCTTTCTTTTTCTGTTTTTCTTTTTTCTTTCTAAACATTTTTGTTGTTTTTTGTCTTTCTTTCTAAGTAATTTTTAGTTTTCAGTCTTTCTTTTTTCTTTTTCTCTCTCTCTCTCTCTTTCTTTCTTTCTTTCTTTGTAAACATTTTTGTTTTTTCAAAACATTTTTCTTCCTTTCTAAACCTTTCTATATTTATCAGTCTTTCTTTCTTTCTTTCTTTTTTCTTATTTTCTTTCTAAACATTTTCATTGTTATCAACCCTTATTTCATTTTTCTTTCTTTTTTCTTTCTTTCTAAACATCTTTGTAGTTTTTAGCCTTTCTTTTTTCTTTCTTTCTCTCTTTCTCGCTCTCTTTTTTCTTTCTTTCTTTCTTAACATTTTTTTAGTTTTCAGCTTTATTTCGTTTTTTCTTTCTTTCTTATTAATTTTCTGCATTTTTCCTTTATCCTGACTAAAAAAAATCTTTTTTTCCATCAGAAAACATTTTAAAAGATATCATTTTCACTCCAACTCTTCATTCAAGGTCATATTGGACACTTATTTAAGATCATTAATTTTGTCATTAAATTTAATATTTCTCAATAGATGCTTGTCTTCATTTTTCATTCTAAGCATCTTCTTTTTTTACCTGCTTCAAAAAGAAGGGAGAATGTTTTTATTGCCTCTTTTGCACATTCTCATTATCGCCAAATTCTTATTTCTAAAAAACTGGTACCTGTTGTTTTATTCCTGATTAATAATTGTGAATTGTTAATAAAAAAATCTCAACTTACAAATAAGTTAGTATTTATTTTTCAAGAAATGAAGCCATCTTATTTGAAAATAGGCAGTAATAATTCTGATCAAAATTTAGAAAGTTAAATTTTTTTCAATTTTCAATATGACAGACAATAATTTTCTGCTTCTATTGAGTTCACTAAATATATATGGGTTGCCTCTACATACAACATTAAAACAAACATTAAAATAAATAAATAAAGCCTTCTAGCCATAAGTAAAAAAGAATATAACTGAAAATTTATTTTGAAAGTGCAAATGCTAACAAAGTGTTACATAATTTACTCTCCTTCTTTGATAAGAAAAGTTTGTGGATATTACATAATCTACACATAATCTGCAAGTTAGGATATAGTGGGGGTGTTCTTTCTTTTGAAGGGTAGTTGTATATTGTTGCAGATTAACAGAATTTGGCCTCATTGTAGATAGCCCACTATAAGTCATAAAAAGATTATAAATCAAGAAAAGCAAATTGAGTTGAGAAACAACATTTTATATATACACATATCAATTAAGGTTTTTACAATTAAAGTAATCCTTTACATATGGGTCCAATGGACATTAAAATGTTCATGGCAATAAAATGCTGAAAAGAGAATTAATGCTTAGGTATGTAGGAGCTTTGTAAGTTAGGAATGTCTTTGATGTATCTGCTCCTTAGGTCAGTAAGTAGTTTTGAGACAAGGAAGAAGGAAGCAAGCATAGTAAGCCGCTTGATGTTGATCAAGGGAGATACTAATTACACTCGTCTCTCTTGAGTCTGTCTGTCTGGTGATGCTTTTTGTATTGGCTTTTTATATCTTCTCTTTGCATAGCAGCAGATCATTTTACACTTGTATTTAATTCTGGGCTTCCCATTGGCCGATAAATAAAATTTGTGTAAGCTCGCGAACTAGAATTTAATATTTAATTAATTTTTAGTTTTCATCCAGAACATCTGCGCTAGACCAGCTGCACACCAATGTGTTTTGTTCATTTGCTTTTTGGTTGTGAGAGTACAAACTTCTGGTCCCTTGCTTTGCTCAGTCAATATAACCACATAACTTTCGCCCCAGAAAACGGAGTTGTTTTTTTTTTGTTTTGGCATCTGTTGTCACTTCTCTTTTTTTTTTTCAAATAGTATTTTTCATTTTGTTTTGCAGTTTTTTTTCTGATTGGGTTTTTCCTTTTTTAGTTTTCATGTTTTTGTTGTTGTTAGAAATAAAAATATGTGTTTTCTTTCTTCCATTTAACCATTCTACCAGACTTTGTTTTCATTAGTTTCTTCGGTACAAGATGGGGAGTTATCGAAATCTCATCTTGATTTGATGGAATCTTTTGGTTTTTGGTTCTTGTTGAAAGGGCCAACACTGGTAGTGAATTTTTTTTCATTGTGGGTTGGTTGTTTTGGATTTGTTGTAGTTTCTTCTGCATTCATTGCCATGTTGAGTTTGTGTTGCAGGGAAATATTCAAATTTCGCTGAAAGTCCAAATTCTTTTTTTTTTTTTATTGTGGGTTGGTTTGGATATGTTGTAGTTTCTTCCGCATCCGTTGCCATGTTGAATTCATGTTGCAGAGAAATATTCAAATTTTGATGAAAGTCCAAACAAATTTTTTTTTGTGTATATATATATATGGGTGTTGAACTCATGTTGGGTAGTCATCAGTTTATAGTGGGTTTGTCGTTCTTTTAAATTTACAAGTGACTATCCGACTGTTTTTTGTTTGTTTTTTTTTGTTTTGTTTATATATTCCTGCAGTATCTTCGAATTCTTTTGATTTCTGTTTACTGACATTAGTGAATTGAAAATTTTAAAAGTCAAGATTCAGTTTCCTTTTTTTTCTCTTTTTCTTTTTTTTTTCATTTTTAATTGTTTACTCCTCGACCACGTGTCTGAAGCACATGGAGTTTATAGTGGTGAGTCCAATGGACGTTAGGTTTTTCATTGCAATATTTGCTGGAAAGAGTAATTTGGCTTATGGTAGTGTGGGTTGTTCATTGCCATAGTTGCTGAGAAAATGCTGGAAAGATAATTCATGCTTAAGTATGTGGGGATCCAACAGACAGGTTGTTCATTGGTGCTGAAATGCTGGAAAAAAAAGTGAATGCTTATGGTAGGTGCGGGGAGTCTTGTATTTAAGGAATGTCTTTGATGTATCTGCTCCTTAGGTCAGTAAGTAGTTTTGAGACAGGGAAGAAGGAAAACAGAGGTAAGGGAGGCAAGCATAGTAAGCCGCTTGATGTTGATCAAGGGAGATACTAATTACACTCGTCTCTCTCGAGTCTGTCTGTCTGGCGATGCTTCCTGTATTGGCTTTTTATATCTTCTTTTTGGATTGCAGCAGATCATTTGGGAATTCACACTTGTATTTGATTCTGGGCTTCCCATTGGCCAATAAATAAAATTCTCATAGGCTTGTGAACTGGAATTTAATATTTAATTAATGTTTAGTTTTCAACTGGAACAGCTGCACACCGACAAGTTTTGGTCATTTGCTTTTTGGTCATGAGAGTGCAAACTTCTGGTCCCTCACTTTGCTCGGTCAGTATTATCACAAGGAAAGTAATTTTACTCAACACTATAAACAAGGTAACATAATTACTCTCCTTCTTTGATAAGAAAAGCTTGCAGATATTACAAAATCTACACATAATCTGCAAGTTAGGAAAGTAATTTTACTCAACACTATAAGGCTTACGGTCTATCATGTTGAATACACTGGTTCTTGCTTGATCACCGAAGTTAAGCAACATTGAGCCTAGTCAGTACTTAGATGGGTGACTGCTTGGGAATACTAGGTGCTGTAAGTGTATAGTGATGGATGTGTGTGCTTACGGCCATAACACGTTGAATACATCGGTTCTCACTTGATCACCGAAGTTAAGCAATGTTGAGCCTGGTCAGTACTTAGTTTTAAATGGGTGACCACTTGGGAATACCAGGTGCTGTAAGTGTTTAGTGATGGATGTGTGTTGTGGTGCAGTGGATATTGGCTCTGAAAGAGAAATTGGTGAGCCGAGTTCGAATTCTAGTTGAATACCCTGCATTCACTTAAGCACTGGTACCCTTGGGAAAGGTATTAATCTATCCCTTCCCTCCAGTTATGGGTTGAATAACAAGGGTAGGACTTGGGGACCCTGCTCTTAAAAACAAATCCCAATGAATCTTGATACCCGAAAAAGAAAAATGTTTTTAAAAATAAAATAACCTTACCCAAAAATCATTGGTTATGACCTTAAATGATTCCATAAGGATTGATAGGTTGTTAAGCCTCGAAACAAACAAACAAAACAAAAATCAACACTAGAAACAAGGTAATATTTTAATAAAAATGGCTTTGGTAATAAAAGTTTTCTTAAAAAGCATACACATTTGAAGTGACTACCATTTTATAGGTAATGAAATGCTTTATGTTTAAGGGAATCTTAAAAAAAAATAATTAGTCTACCATAATCAAGTTATACAACACTGATTTGTTATTATTATTGGTTATTATGATCACAATGAAATGTGCTTTTGTCAAGCAGAGCTAATTTTTTCTCATTAACAATCAAAGAAACAATCTAATCTCTTCTTGCTAAAAACTAACTTTTATTCTTAATGTGTAATTTAAAAGAAATCCATGGTGAATAATACATTTCTGTTGTATAAGAATTCTTTATAAACATGTATGTAGAGATGTAGTTGATATAATACTGAGGCTGTTTGTATTCATATCACACTGTTCCTTTGGGAAAGGCAAGAATCAATCTTTTTCATTTAGCTACTGGTTTGGCAGGGCAAAGATTGGTAACTGGGTCCCACCCATTCACAGTTAGATTAACCAAATGCAGACGACAATTCTACTCCTGCATCTTCTTCTCTCACACTTCCCACCTGTGGAACTCACTTCCATATTCTTGCTTTTCTGACGGCTACAACCTCCAGGAATTTAAATACAATGTCAATACTCATCTATTAACTACTTGACTCTAGTTCTTTCACCACCCCATATATCCTTTCCTTTCTCTCCACCTTTGCAACTGTCATCACACCTGTATTCCCATCCTTCTCTTGCTCCTTTCTAACTGGTTCATCTTCCTCTTCACTCTCTTCTACTTAATCCTTTTACTCTTATGTAGCCCCTTGCACATCAGTGGCATTACCGCCTTGCTCAGGGTGATACGATTAAAAAAAAAAAAAAAAAAAAAAAAAAAAAAAAATTACAACTAACCTGCAGAAAGGTAGATTCCATAAGGATATTTAGTCCAGAGATTGCTAAACAGGCTTTGAGTTATTTTAGTGTAATTACAAAATCTTCTTTAAATTATTTTTATCTTACTATTTAACCAATACAAAACAAAAGAGCCACTCAAAGCAGGAGGCTATTGAATTAGACTATTGTAAACAAGCAAGAAATGCATGTTATAAGGATATGTAGGCTAGATAACAGTTGGCCCCACACTTGTAAAGATTAAGATTATGTTTGCATCTGTCTGCATATGTATATGCACATATATATATTTATTTATAAATTTATACATAAATGTGTTTATGTATGTGTTTGTGATCTTGTGTGTGATATTTTTATTCTTCCAGTATGTTTTCGAACGCCAAGTGATATGTAACTTTTACATGTTTTTTTTTTCAGAAGCAGAAACAGTTACATTTACGGCTATCATGATACATCTCAGATTAATGGTAATATTAGGTGTGGCCCTGTGGGCTGGAACACCTGTTCTTTCTAACTACAATGCAGTGCTTGACAGAATAATCAACTCCTATTTGAACTCACGATCTGTGTCTGATATGGATGTCAGTTACAGGGATTTATTGGGTGCAGCTACCCAGCGAGATGAAGAATACCTGCCAGAAAACACCTTATGGGGTTACCAGTACATTTCAGGTAATTATATATGTTTCTCTTATATATATATATATATATATATATATATATATATATATATATATATATATTATAAATTATGATTTAGAACATGTACAAATTACAATCTACTACAAAGTGTACATTTTGTTTCAACATTGAAAGGACAATATCGCATCAAGCTTTTATTTACCTGATATGACATTGTCCTTTCAATGTTAAAACAAAATGTACACTTTGTAGTAGATTGTAATTTGTACCTGTTCTAAACTATAATTTATAATAAATATTCATAGCTCTATTTCTATATTGAGCACTGTTTTAAATTAATGTTTTGAATGTTGTTAATATTTTCTTCATTTCTTATTCACCTGTATATATATATATATATATATATATATATATTAGTCATCCACATACAAGCCTGTTTTGCTGTATATTATTTAGTTAATTAGTTTTTGGTCATAATAAAAAAAAAGTACACATTTGTATTAAAAAGTGTTCAATACAATTATATTGTAGAACTTTTGAATATTTTTCATTTTTAAATGAGTTATTACACAACCTAGGTTTCTACCATGTGGTGTTTTCAGCCAATTTGCAATAACTGATTTTACTGGGTTTTTTTTTAAGAACACTAACCTAACAGGGATTTTTGAACATGCAATTTTCAAAATTAGAAGAAATTATAATATTTTCATCCATGGTTGTATGACCCTAACAGATATTTTATGGTATGGTTACACTTAGTCATAATTTCTGTCATTTCATTCAGTAATTTGTAATTATGACTAAGTGTAACCATACCATAAAATATCTGTTAGGGTCATACAACCATGGATGAAAATATTATAATTTCTTCTAATTTTGAAAATTGCATGTTCAAAATCCCCATTACATGGGGATTCTTAAAAAACAGTAAAATCAGCTATTGCAAATCACTTGAAGACACCACATGGTAGAAACCTAGGTTGTGTAATAATTTGTTTACAAATGAAAAACAAAAAATACATTGTGTGTGTATATATATAGTAATATTTTTATTATAAGTTTATAATAAAAACATAGTTTACCCAACACAAGAGCCATTGTGTTTCGGTGAGAAAAATATTTACTTTATTAAGTGTGCTCGATACTTAGTAGAGCATTATGTATGGTAATATTTTTATTATAAGTTTATAATAAAAATATAGTTTACCCAACACAAGAGCCATTGTGTTTTTGGTGCTATCTTATTAGCACCTCGTCAAGCAGTGAAATATTTTTTCTGCTAGGAATCATTATATGCAGAAGCTTAAAAACAACACAATTTTTTACCAAATTCAGACAATTAAGGTGCAGGGGATTTTTGGATGGTTTGTCTCAGTGAACCAACAGAAAATCAGGTCATGATGTCTCAGAGAAATTTGATTGTAAGAGTAAAGGGGGATAGAGACTTAAAATGACTTAAGACCCAGACATTTTCCATGCCAGTGATGAAATGAATTAAGAGGTATATATGTTGTAATTTTACAAGTCTGAAAAAGTATTGCATTTCATTTTTAAACTGTTACAGGATTTTCTTTAAGTTATTTTTCACTTAAAGTATTAAACAAGAGACAAAGACAGGAAAGTTTGTTTTGTTTTATTTTTTAAAATTACATTGCATGTCAAACATATGTAGTTGACTTGGTGGGTGATCTATCCATTAAGCCATAGCAAATTAATTACTGGAAGACAGAAGAATCAATGAATATATGCTATGGAGAGATTATAGAAATCTAGTTATATTAGGAAAAATTAACTATACTTTAGAGTATATTTTAGATGGTGATGACAAATGGAAGTAAGTTCGTTAGGTTTATTGAGCAAGTTTAGTTTTGGGAATTTGTATAATTTGTAATTTTTCTTGTAAACATTAAAAACATGGCTCATGTAAAGATTTACAAGTTCTTTTTTCTAATAGGTAGGGGTTTTATTGGCATCTTTTTAATTGCCAAAAATAAGTAGAAAGTGATGAGCTATTGCAGGAAGTTTTATTATTAATATACTAGATGTATAGCCCGGCATTGCTCGAGTGTAATGAAAGCTTTAAAACTAATCTATGGTCCTGGAGCTCAAACTCTTTGGACGTTGACACGAAAGACTAAAAAGCAATAGTTGTTTCCAGTTAAAGTGAAACCATAGACTGAAAGAAAAATGAAACCATAGTAGCTGTATAGCCCGGCATTGCTCGGGTGTAATGAAAGCTTTAAAACTAATCCATGGTCTTGGAGCTCAGACACTTTGGATGTTGGCATGAAAGACTAAAAAGCAATAGTTGTTTCCAGTTAAAGCAAAACCATAGACTGAAAGAAAAATGAATGGATGTAAGTCAAATTTTGATTTCCTGGTATCAATATCAAATAAGATTGTTTTTGTTATAAACTGAATTTTGAAGGCTAAATAAGTCCTCTGAGTAAATGGTATGATGGCTGAGACTAAGAACTACAATTATACTTACTTAGAGCCAAACCCAAAGCAAAAACTAAAATAAAAAGGCTGAAAAAATACAGACATACAGACAGATAAACAGACACACACACAAACATATTGTTTATATATATATATATATATATATATATATATATATATATATATATATATTATCAGTTTTCTGCACTATTGTAAGAACTGCAACCTTGAAACTTCTGAATATTGTTTTTTATGTCTTTGTCTATGAGTATATCAAGTTTGATTAAAATCGAACCACTCCTTCTATAACCCGATTTTTTCGATTATCGATTTTCAATATTTATTGGGGTACCTCAACACAAAACCTAGCTAAGAACACTCGCAGACGCTTATAGTACAACTGTGTAAATTTTCAAGAAAATGGGTTCAGCCATTTTGGAGTCTATAGGTAATAGACACACACACACACACACACACACACACAGACAAAGTTCAATTTATAAATAAGTTTACATATATATATATATATATATATATATATATATATACTATAGTCATCCGCAGACAGATCTGTTTTGCTGTATCACAGCTCATCAGTATGGTTAGACTTCGATTACTTTTTAACCCAGGATTGAAACCCGACCGAATTGGTGTCAGTCGGCGATTCTACCTCTGGGCTACGAGTGTTCGGTAGAAGAAGGCAGACTTTTTAGCACGTATATCATTATACACGCCCAATAGCCAGAGTGCTGTAATTCATTATTGAATGAGCAATACGTATATGCAGGAGTAGCTACTGTTTTCAAAGTTTCCCTTTCTTCCAGAGTGCTTAATCAGGGTGTGAGAGCGTAAATACTATATGTATATATATATGTATGTATGTACATACTAATTCTTTACAGCAAAAAGCCATCTTTTTAGAAGTGAACAGAGAAAACCTGGGTTTGCAGAAGTGCAAATCAACATCATTCCTGCATGCCTTTTTACATATGTCTACCCAAAAGACTTTTAAAGGGTTTTGAAACTCACTTTCTCTTCACACACTCTCATGGTCCATTTTGCCTGATGTCAGACCTGAAATTTTTTCACAAAGTTGACATAAGTACTCTGCAATTCTATTAGGAAAGACATACACATCGCTGTCGTCAGACTACCAATTTTTTATTTTTATTTTTTTTAGGGTAAGGTCCACCTTGTAGATGGCTTGGAGCCCACTCAAGGTAAAGGGTTACATTAGTAGGTAGTTTATACAAATAGAAGGGGAATAATGGTTAACTCTACATTTGAACAGGTTAAGATTGTAATCGAGGAAGCAACCTCTTGGGAGTTTGTTTCACAGGGTAGTGGTTCATGGGAAGAAGTTGTTTGAGTGGAAGTTACTACTCACTAATGAAAGACAGTGAGAATGTGGGTGGTTTGCTAAAGTGTAATTCACATGATGCATCCTAGTCATGAGGGTTTGAACTAGCAGAACCAAGGAATGTAGTTCGTCCAACCACTTTCCATGAGAGTAGCAGTGAGAGGCTTGCCACATCCAACCTCTGAGAGAGAGGTTGTAGACTGGAAAATAATTTGTCAATCACAAGGATGTAGAGATGCTTTTGGACTCTGTCAAGGCCAGAGAATAAGGATTGGCTACCTCCTGCCTAACTATGACAATAGTGCGCAGCCTTACCTGTAAAGGTAGAGAATATCATGTAAAGGTAAAGAAACCTATGAGGAGTTAGATACTTGCTTGAGGGGTACAGGGAGTCAACCATTTTATTTGCATCATTAATGATAAATTATTCCTGCAAAAAAAACTGCTCTGCACTTACTCGCAAAGCCCTCAACTCTTTAAGTCGCACACATTGTTCAAAATCATTTTAACACCTTCTTGCAAAATCTGGTTTCAGGTCTATATTATTAAGCACATAGTCAATGCATTTACTGTTTGGGAAAAATGAGGATTTTACACACCATTGTAAATTTTTGTAAAAGTGAAGAAAAAGGTTGTTTTAATTCTTAATTTCTTATCTACAAATCTTTCTTAGTAGTCAACAACATAAATGATGCTAGTCTCCTTGACAAAAACACACTGCACCTCCTAGGTCTGAAATGGAATGACTACATCAAATCTATAGTTGTATCTACTGCTTGGAATGTTGGGTCTCTGTGTTGGGCCAGAAAGTTTACCTCATTAAAATCAATCTTGCCCATTTATAAACAAACCATTCATCTGTGCATTGAATGTTGTTGCCATATCTGGCTGAGTGCACCTGCTATTGATCTTGAGATTCTATTTCAACAAACCTGAAGTGGAATGACTACATCAAATCTAGAGTCATATCTACAGCTTCGAATGTTGGGTCACTGCGTTGGGTCAGAAAGCTTTCCTCATCAGAATCAATCTTGCCTATTTATAAATCTACCATTCATCTGTGCATTGAATACTGTTGACATATTTGGTCAAGTGCTCCTGCTATTCATCTTAAGATTCTTTTTCAACCAGCCTGAAGTGGAATGACTACATCAAATCTATAGTTGTTGGAAGGTTGAATATCTGTGTTTGGCCAGAAAGATTTCCTCATCAGAATCAATCTTGCCTATTTATAAATCTACCATTCATCTGTGCATTGAATACTGTTGACATATTTGGTCACATTTTTCTGCTATTCATCATAAGATTCTTTTTCAACCAGTCTGAAGTGGAATGACTACATCAAATCTATAGTTGTTGTAAGGTTGAATCGGTGTTACGTCAGAAAGCTTTCCTCATCAGAATCAATCTTGCCTATTTATAAATCTACCATTCATCTGTGCATTGAATACTGTTGACATATTTGGTCAAGTGCTCCTGCTATTCATCTTAAGATTCTTTTTCAACCAGCCTGAAGTGGAATGACTGCATCAAATCTATAGTTGATGGAAGGTTGAATCTCTGTGTTGGGTCAGAAAGCTTTCCTCATCAGAATCAATTTTGCCTATTTATAAATCTACCATTCATCTGTGCATTGAATACTGTTGACATATTTGGTCAAGTGCTCCTACTATTCATCTTGAGATCCTTTTTCAACCAGCCTGAAGTGGAATGACTACATCAAATCTATAGTTGTTGGAAGGTTGTATCTCTGTGTTGGGTCAGAAAGCTTTCCTCATCAGAATCAATCTTGCCTATTTATAAATCTACCATTCATCTGTGCATTGAATACTGTTGACATATTTGGTCAAGTGCTCCTGCTATTCATCTTAAGATTCTTTTTCAACCAGCCTGAAGTGGAATGAGTACATCAAATCTATAGTTGTTGGAAGGTTGAATCTCTGTGTTGGGTCAGAAAGCTTTCCTCATCAGAATCAATCTTACCTATTTATAAATCTACCATTCATCTGTGCATTGAATACTGTTGACATATTTGGTCAAGTGCTCCTGCTATTCATCTTAAGATTCCTTTTCAACTAGCCTGAAGTGGAATGACTACATCAAATCTATAGTTGTTGGAAGGTTGAATCTCTGTGTTTGGCCAGAAAGCTTTCCTCATCAGAATCAATCTTGCCTATTTATAAATCTACCATTCAACTGTGCATTGAATACTGTTGACATATTTGGTCAAGTGTTCCTACTATTCATCTTGAGATCCTTTTTCAACCAGCCTGAAGTGGAATGACTACATCAAATCTATAGTTGTTGGAAGATTGAATCTCTGTGTTGGGTCAGAAAGCTTTCCTCATCAGAATCAATCTTGCCTATTTATAAATCTACCATTCATCTGTGCATTGAATACTGTTGATATATTTGGACAAGAGCTCCTGCTATTCATCTTAAGATTCTTTTTCAACCAGCCTGAAGTGAAATGAGTACATCAAATCTATAGTTGTTGGAAGGTTGAATCTTTATGTTGGGCCAGAAAGCTTTCCTCATCAGAATCAATCTTGCCTATTTATAAATCTACCATTCATCTGTGCATTGAATACTGTTGACATATTTGGTCAAGTGCTCCTGCTATTCATCTTAAGATTCTTTTTAAACCAGCCTGAAGTGGAATGAGTACATCAAATCTATAGTTGTTGGAAGGTTGAATCTCTGTGTTGGGACAGAAAGCTTTCCTCATCAGAATCAATCTTACCTATTTATAAATCTACCATTCATCTGTTAATTGAATACTGTTGACATATTTGGTCAAGTGCTCCTGCTATTCATCTTAAGATTCCTTTTCAACTAGCCTGAAGTGGAATGACTACATCAAATCTATAGTTGTTGGAAGGTTGAATCTCTGTGTTTGGCCAGAAAGCTTTCCTCATCAGAATCAATCTTGCCTATTTATAAATCTACCATTCATCTGTGCATTGAATACTGTTGACATATTTGGTCAAGTGCTCCTGCTATTCATCTTAAGATTCTTTTTCAACCAGCCTGAAGTGGAATGACTACATCAAATCTATAGTTGTTGGAAGATTGAATCTCTGTGTTGGGTCAGAAAGCTTTCCTCATCAGAATCAATCTTACCTATTTATAAATCTACCATTCATCTGTGCATTGAATACTGTTGACATATTTGGTCAAGTGCTCCTGCTATTCATCTTAAGATTCCTTTTCAACTAGCCTGAAGTGGAATGAGTACATCAAATCTATAGTTGTTGGAAGGTTGAATCTCTGTGTTTGGCCAGAAAGCTTTCCTCATCAGAATCAATCTTGCCTATTTATAAATCTACCATTCATCTGTGCATTGAATACTGTTGACATATTTGGTCAAGTGCTCCTGCTATTCATCTTAAGATTCCTTTTCAACTAGCCTGAAGTGGAATGACTACATCAAATCTATAGTTGTTGGAAGGTTGAATCTCTGTGTTTGGCCAGAAAGCTTTCCTCATCAGAATCAATCTTGCCTATTTATAAATCTACCATTCATCTGTGCATTGAATACTGTTGACATATTTGGTCAAGTGCTCCTGCTATTCATCTTAAGATTCTTTTTAAACCAACCTGAAGTGGAATGAGTACATCAAATCTATAGTTGTTGGAAGGTTGAATCTCTGTGTTGGGTCAGAAAGCTTTCCTCATCAGAATCAATCTTACCTATTTATAAATCTACCATTCATCTGTGCATTGAATACTGTTGACATATTTGGTCAAGTGCTCCTGCTATTCATCTTAAGATTCCTTTTCAACTAGCCTGAAGTGGAATGACTACATCAAATCTATAGTTGTTGGAAGGTTGAATCTCTGTGTTTGGCCAGAAAGCTTTCCTCATCAGAATCAATCTTGCCTATTTATAAATCTACCATTCAACTGTGCATTGAATACTGTTGACATATTTGGTCAAGTGTTCCTACTATTCATCTTGAGATCCTTTTTCAACCAGCCTGAAGTGGAATGACTACATCAAATCTATAGTTGTTGGAAGATTGAATCTCTGTGTTGGGTCAGAAAGCTTTCCTCATCAGAATCAATCTTACCTATTTATAAATCTACCATTCATCTGTGCATTGAATACTGTTGACATATTTGGTCAAGTGCTCCTGCTATTCATCTTAAGATTCCTTTTCAACTAGCCTGAAGTGGAATGAGTACATCAAATCTATAGTTGTTGGAAGGTTGAATCTCTGTGTTTGGCCAGAAAGCTTTCCTCATCAGAATCAATCTTGCCTATTTATAAATCTACCATTCATCTGTGCATTGAATACTGTTGACATATTTAGTCAAGTGCTCCTGCTATTCATCTTAAGATTCTTTTTCAACCAGCCTGAAGTGGAATGACTACATCAAATCTATAGTTGTTGGAAGGTTGAATCTCTGTGTTGGGTCAGAAAGCTTTCCTCATCAGAATCAATCTTGCCTATTTATAAATCTACCATTCAACTGTGCATTGAATACTGTTGACATATTTGGTCAAGTGTTCCTACTATTCATCTTAAGATTCTTTTTCAACCAGCCTGAAGTGAAATGAGTACATCAAATCTATAGTTGTTGGAAGGTTGAATCTTTATGTTGGGCCAAGAAAGCTTTCCTCATCAGAATCAATCTTGCCTATTTATAAATCTACCATTCATCTGTGCATTGAATACTGTTGACATATTTGGTCAAGTGCTCCTGCTATTCATCTTAAGATTCTTTTTAAACCAGCCTGAAGTGGAATGAGTACATCAAATCTATAGTTGTTGGAAGGTTGAATCTCTGTGTTTGTGAAAGCTTTCCTCATCAGAATCAATCTTACCTATTTATAAATCTACCATTCATCTGTGCATTGAATACTGTTGACATATTTGGTCAAGTGCTCCCTGCTATTCATCTTAAGATTCTTTTTAAACCAGCCTGAAATTAGAATGAGTACATGAAATCTATAGTTGTTGGAAAGTTGAATCTCTGTGTTGGGTCAAGCTTTCCTCATCAGAATCAATCTTACCTATTTATAAATCTACCATTCATCTGTGCATTGAATACTGTTGACATATTTGGTCAAGTGCTCATATATTCATCTTGAGTCCTTTTCAACTAGCCTGAAGTGGAATGACTACATCAAATCTATAGTTGTTGGAAGGTTGAATCTCTGTGTTTGGCCAGAAGCTTTCCTCATCAGAATCAATCTTGCCTATTTGTAAATCTACCATTCATCTGGCCATTGAATACTGTTGACATATTTGGTTAAACTCCTGCTATTCATCTTTAGATTCTTTTCAACCAGCCTGAAGTGGAATGGAGGTACATCAAATCTAGGTTGTTGGAAGGTTGAATCTCTGTGTTGGGTCAGAAAGCTTTCCTCATGAATCAATCTTACCTGTTTTATAAATCTACCATTCATCTGTGCATTGAATACTGTTGACATATTTGGTCAAGTGCTCCTGCTATTCATCTTAAGATTCCTTTTCAACTAGCCTGAAGGTGGAATGACTACATCAAATCTATAGTTGTTGGAGGTTGAATCTCTGTGTTTGGCCACTGTTTCCTCTCAGAACCAATCTTGCCTATTTATAAATCTACCATTCATCTGTGCATTAATTCTGTTGACATGTTGGTCAAGTGCTCCTGCTATTCATCTTAAGATTCCTTTTCAACTAGCCTGAAGTGGAATGACTACATCAAATCTATAGTTGTTGGAAGGTTGAATCTCTGTGTTTGGCAACCACAAAGCTTTCCTCATCAGAATCAATCTTGCCTATTTATAAATCTACCATTCATCTGTGCATTGAATACTGTTGACATATTTGGTCAAGTGCCTGGAGGCGCTATTCATCTTGAGATTCTTTTTCCAACCAGCCTGAAGTGGAATGATTACATCAAATCTATAGTTGTTGGAAGGTTGAATCTCTGTTTGTAGACAGCTTTCCGCATCAGAATCCGAATCTTGCCTATTTATAACCCTACCACCATCTGTGCATTGAATACTGTTGACATATTTGGCCTATGCTCCTGCTTATTCATCTGCAGATTCTTTTTAAACCAGCCTGAAGTGGAATGAGTACATCAAATCTATAGTTGTTGGAAGGCTGAATTTCTGTGTTTGGCCAGAAAGCTTTCTTCATCAGAATCAATCTTGCTCATTTATAAATCTACCATCTGACTGTGTATTGAAATACTGTTGACATTGGTCAAGTGCCTCTGCTATTCATCTTAAGATTCTTTTTAAACCAGTCTGAAGTGGAATGAGTACATCAAATCTATAGTTGTTGGAAGTGTTGAATTCTGTGTTGGGTCAGAAAGCTTTCTCATCAGAATCAATCTTACCTATTTATAAATCTACCATTCATCTGGCATTGAATACTGTTGACATATTTGGTCAAGTGCTCTCAAGGTTATTCATCTTAAGATTCCTTTTCAACTAGCTCAGCGGGAATGACCACATCAAATCTATAGTTGTTGGAAAAGTTGAATTCTGTGTTTGGCCAGAAAGCTTTCCTCATCAGAATCAATTCTGTCCATTTATAAATCTACCATTCAACTGTGCATTGAATACTGTTGACATATTTGGTCAAGTGTTCCTACTATTCATCTTAATTTTTCAACCAGCTCAGCGGAATGACTACATCAAATTCCATTATGCCAAGATTGAACTGGGTCAGAAAGCTTTCTCTATCAGAATCAATCTGCCTATTTATAAATCTACCATTCATCTGTGCATTGAATACTGTTGACATATTTGGACAAGAATTCTGCTATTCATCTTTAGACTTTTTTCAACCAGCTCAAGTGGAATGAGTACATCAAATCTATAGTTGTTGAAGTTGAACTTTGTTAGTCAGAAAGCTTTTCATCAGAATCAATCTTGCTCATTTATAAATCTACCAGTCCATCTGTGCATTGAATACTGTTGACATATTTGGTCAAGTGCTCCTGCTATTCATCTTTTAAGATTCTTTTAAACCAGCTCAATGCAATGAGTAATCAAATCTATAGTTGTTGAAGTTGAATTCTGAAGTTTGGCCAGAAAGCTTCTCATCAGAATCAATCTTACTCATTTATAAATCTACCATTCATCTGCATTTAATACTGTTGACATATTTACCAGTGTCTTCATGAGCCATTCAAGATTCTTTTTAAACCAGCCTGAAGTGGAATGAGTACATCAGTTCATGTCAAGCAAGGTTGAATTTGTGTTGGGTCAGAAAGCTTTCATCAGAATCAATCTTACCCATTTATATAAATCTACCATTCATCTGTGCATTGAATACCATTGACATTTGGTCAAGTGTCTGCTATTCATCTTAAGATTCCTTTTCAACTAGCCTGGGGCAGAATGACTACATCAAATTCATATTGTCAATAAGTTGAATTCTGTGTTTGGCCAGAAAGCTTTTCCATCAGAATCAGTCTTGCCTATTTATAAATCTACCATTCATCTGTGCATTGAATACTGTTGACATATTTGGACAAGAACTCCCATATTCATCTTTAGATTCTTTTTCAACCAGCCTGAAGTGGAATGAGTACATCAAATCTATAGTTGTTGAAGGTTGAATCTCTGTGTTGGGCCGTGTTTTCCTCATCAGAATCAATCTTACCTATTTATAAATCATTCATCTGTGCATTGAATATTGCTGACATTTGGCCTATGCTCCTGCTATTCATCTTAAGATTCCTTTTCAACCAGCCTCAAATGTGGTTACCTGCATCAAATCTAGTTGTTGGAAGGCTGAATCTCTGTGTTTGGCCACAAAGCTTTCTCATCAGAACCAATCTTGCCTATTTATAAATCTACCATTCATCTGTGCATTGAATACTGTTGACATATTTGGTCAAGTGCTCCTGCTATTCATCTTAAGATTCCTTTTCAACTAGCCTGAAGTGGAATGACTACATCAAATCTATAGTTGTTGGAAGGTTGAATCTCTGTGTTTGGCCACAAAGCTTTCCTCATCAGAATCAATCTTGCCTATTTATAAATCTACCATTCATCTGTGCATTGAATACTGTTGACATATTTGGTCAAGTGCTCGTGCTATTCATCTTGAGATTCTTTTTCAACCAGCCTGAAGTGGAATGATTACATCAAATCTATAGTTGTTGGAAGGTTGAATCTCTGTGTTTGGCCAGACAGCTTTCCGCATCAGAATCAATCTTGCCTATTTATAAATCTACCATTCATCTGTGCATTGAATACTGTTGACATATTTGGTCAAGTGCTCCTGCTATTCATCTTAAGATTCTTTTTAAACCAGCCTGAAGTGGAATGAGTACATCAAATCTATAGTTGTTGGAAGGTTGAATCTCTGTGTTTGGCCAGAAAGCTTTCCTCATCAGAATCAATCTTGCCTATTTATAAATCTACCATTCATCTGTGCATTGAATACTGTTGACATATTTGGTCAAGTGCTCCTGCTATTCATCTTAAGATTCTTTTTAAACCAGTCTGAAGTGGAATGAGTACATCAAATCTATAGTTGTTGGAAGGTTGAATCTCTGTGTTGGGTCAGAAAGCTTTCCTCATCAGAATCAATCTTACCTATTTATAAATCTACCATTCATCTGTGCATTGAATACTGTTGACATATTTGGTCAAGTGCTCCTGCTATTCATCTTAAGATTCCTTTTCAACTAGCCTGAAGTGGAATGACTACATCAAATCTATAGTTGTTGGAAGGTTGAATCTCTGTGTTTGGCCAGAAAGCTTTCCTCATCAGAATCAATCTTGCCTATTTATAAATCTACCATTCAACTGTGCATTGAATACTGTTGACATATTTGGTCAAGTGTTCCTACTATTCATCTTGAGATCCTTTTTCAACCAGCCTGAAGTGGAATGACTACATCAAATCTATAGTTGTTGGAAGATTGAATCTCTGTGTTGGGTCAGAAAGCTTTCCTCATCAGAATCAATCTTGCCTATTTATAAATCTACCATTCATCTGTGCATTGAATACTGTTGACATATTTGGACAAGAACTCCTGCTATTCATCTTTAGATTCTTTTTCAACCAGCCTGAAGTGGAATGAGTACATCAAATCTATAGTTGTTGGAAGGTTGAATCTCTGTGTTGGGTCAGAAAGCTTTCCTCATCAGAATCAATCTTACCTATTTATAAATCTACCATTCATCTGTGCATTGAATACTGTTGACATATTTGGTCAAGTGCTCCTGCTATTCATCTTAAGATTCCTTTTCAACTAGCCTGAAGTGGAATGACTACATCAAATCTATAGTTGTTGGAAGGTTGAATCTCTGTGTTTGGCCACAAAGCTTTCCTCATCAGAACCAATCTTGCCTATTTATAAATCTACCATTCATCTGTGCATTGAATACTGTTGACATATTTGGTCAAGTGCTCCTGCTATTCATCTTAAGATTCCTTTTCAACTAGCCTGAAGTGGAATGACTACATCAAATCTATAGTTGTTGGAAGGTTGAATCTCTGTGTTTGGCCACAAAGCTTTCCTCATCAGAATCAATCTTGCCTATTTATAAATCTACCATTCATCTGTGCATTGAATACTGTTGACATATTTGGTCAAGTGCTCCTGCTATTCATCTTGAGATTCTTTTTCAACCAGCCTGAAGTGGAATGATTACATCAAATCTATAGTTGTTGGAAGGTTGAATCTCTGTGTTTGGCCAGACAGCTTTCCGCATCAGAATCAATCTTGCCTATTTATAAATCTACCATTCATCTGTGCATTGAATACTGTTGACATATTTGGTCAAGTGCTCCTGCTATTCATCTTAAGATTCTTTTTCAACCAGCCTGAAGTGGAATGACTACATCAAATCTATAGTTGTTGGAAGGTTGAATCACTGTGTTGGGTCAGAAAGCTTTCCTCATCAGAATCAATCTTGCCTATTTATAAATCTACCATTCATCTGTGCATTGAATACTGTTGACATATTTGGTCAAGTGCTCCTGCTATTCATCTTAAGATTCTTTTTCAACCAGCCTGAAGTGGAATGACTACATCAAATCTATAGTTGTTGGAAGGTTGAATCTCTGTGTTTGGCCAAAAAGCTTTCCTCATCAGAATCAATCTTGCCTATCTATAAATCTACCATTCATCTGTGCATTGAATACTGTTGACATATTTGGTCAAGTGCTCCTGCTATTCATCTTAAGATTCTTTTTCAACCAGCCTGAAGTGGAATGGCTACATCAAATCTATAGTTGTTGGAAGGTTGAATCTCTGTGTTGAGTCAGAAAGCTTTCTTCATCAGAATCAATCTTGCCTATTTATAAATCTACCATTCATCTGTGCATTGAATACAGTTGACATATTTGGTCACATTTTTCTGCTATTCATCTTAAGATTATTTTTCACCCATCCTGAAGTGGAACGACTACATCAAATCTATAGTTGTTGGAAGGTTGAATCTCTGTGTTTGGCCAGAAAGATTTCCTCATCAGAATCAATCTTGCCTATTTATAAATCTACCATTCATCTGTGCATTGAATACTGTTGACATATTTGGTCACATTTTTCTGCTATTCATCTTAAGATTCTTTTTAAACCAGCCTGAAGTGGAACGACTACATCAAATCTATAGTTGTTGGAATGTTGAATCTCTGTGTTTGGCCAGAAAGCTTTCCTCATCAGAATCAATCTTGCCTATTTATAAATCTACCATTCATCTGGGCATTGAATACTGTTGACATATTTGGTCAAGTGCTCCTGCTATTCATCTTAAGATTCTTTTTCAACCAGCCTGAAGTGGAATGACTACATCAAATCTATAGTTGTTGGAAGGTTGAATCTCTGTGTTTGGCCACAAAGCTTTCCTCATCAGAATCAATCTTGCCTATTTATAAATCTACCATTCATCTGTGCATTGAATACTGTTGACATATTTGGTCACATTTTTCTGCTATTCATCATAAGATTCTTTTTCAACCAGACTGAAGTGGAATGACTACATCCAATCTATAGTTGTTGGAAGGTTGAATCTCTGTATTTGGCCACAAAGCTTTCCTCATCAGAATCAATCTTGCTTATTTATATATCTACCATTCATCTGTGCATTGAATACAGTTGACATATTTGGTCAAGTGCTCCTGCTATTCATCTTAAGATTCATTTTCAACCAGCCTGAAGTGGAATGGCTACATCAAATCTATAGTTGTTGGAAGGTTGAATCTCTGTGTTTGGCCAGAAAGCTTTCCTCATCAGAATCAATCTTGCCTATTTATAAATCTACCATTCATCTGTGCATTGAATACTGTTGACATATTTAGTCAAGTGCTCCTGCTATTCATCTTAAGATTCTTTTTCAACCAGCCTGAAGTGGAATGACTACATCAAATCTATAGTTGTTGGAAGGTTGAATCTCTGTGTTGGGTCAGAAAGCTTTCCTCATCAGAATCAATCTTGCCTATTTATAAATCTACCATTCATCTGTGCATTGAATACAGTTGACATATTTGGTCAAGTGCTCCTGCTATTCATCTTAAGATTCCTTTTCAACTAGCCTGAAGTGGAATGACTACATCAAATCTATAGTTGTTGGAAGGTTGAATCTCTGTGTTGAGTCAGAAAGCTTTCTTCATCAGAATCAATCTTGCCTATTTACAAATCTACCATTCATCTGTGCATTGAATACTGTTGACATATTTGGTCACATTTTTCTGCTCTTCATCTTAAGATTCTTTTTTAACCAGCCTGAAGTGGAATGAGTACATCAAATCTATAGTTGTTGGAAGGTTGAATCTCTATGTTTGGCCAGAAATCTTTCCTCATCAGAATCAATCTTGCCTATTTATAAATCTACCATTCATCTGTGCATTGAATACTGTTGACATATTTGGTCAAGTGCTCCTGCTATTCATCTTAAGATTCTTTTTCATCCAGCCTGAAGTGGAATGACTACATCAAATCTATAGTTGTTGGAAGGTTGAATCTCTGTGTTTGGCCAGAAAGCTTTCCTCATCAGAATCAATCTTGCCTATTTATAAATCTACCATTCATCTGTGCATTGAATACTGTTGACATATTTAGTCAAGTGCTCCTGCTATTCATCTTAAGATTCTTTTTCAACCAGCCTGAAGTGGAATGACTACATCAAATCTATAGTTGTTGGAAGGTTGAATCTCTGTGTTGGGTCAGAAAGCTTTCCTCATCAGAATCAATCTTGCCTATTTATAAATCTACCATTCATCTGTGCATTGAATACAGTTGACATATTTGGTCAAGTGCTCCTGCTATTCATCTTAAGATTCCTTTTCAACTAGCCTGAAGTGGAATGACTACATCAAATCTATAGTTGTTGGAAGGTTGAATCTCTGTGTTTGGCCAGACAGCTTTCCTCATCAGAACCAATCTTGCCTATTTATAAATCCACCATTCATCTGTGCATTGAATACTGTTGACATATTTGGTCAAGTGCTCCTGCTATTCATCTTAAGATTCCTTTTCAACTAGCCTGAAGTGGAATGACTACATCAAATCTATAGTTGTTGGAAGGTTGAATCTCTGTGTTTGGCCACAAAGCTTTCCTCATCAGAATCAATTTTGCCTATTTATAAATCTACCATTCATCTGTGCATTGAATACTGTTGACATATTTGGTCAAGTGCTCCTGCTATTCATCTTGAGATTCTTTTTCAACCAGACTGAAGTGGAATGATTACATCAAATCTATAGTTGTTGGAAGGTTGAATCTCTGTGTTTGGCCAGACAGCTTTCCGCATCAGAATCAATCTTGCCTATTTATAAATCTACCATTCATCTGTGCATTGAATACTGTTGACATATTTGGTCAAGTGCTCCTGCTATTCATCTTAAGATTCTTTTTCAACCAGCCTGAAGTGGAATGACTACATCAAATCTATAGTTGTTGGAAGGTTGTATCACTGTGTTGGGTCAGAAAGCTTTCCTCATCAGAATCAATCTTGCCTATTTATAAATCTACCATTCATCTGTGCATTGAATACTGTTGACATATTTGGTCAAGTGCTCCTGCTATTCATCTTAAGATTCTTTTTCAACCAGCCTGAAGTGGAATGACTACATCAAATCTATAGTTGTTGGAAGGTTGAATCTCTGTGTTGGGTCAGAAAGCTTTCCTCATCAGAATCAATCTTGCCTATTTATAAATCTACCATTCATCTGTGCATTGAATACTGTTGACATATTTGGTCAAGTGCTCCTGCTATTCATCTTAAGATTCTTTTTCACCCAGCCTGAAGTGGAATGACTATATCAAATCTATATTTGTTGGAAGGTTGAATCTCTGTGTTGGGTCAGAAAGTTTTCCTCATCAGAATCAATCTTGCCTATTTATAAATCTATCATTCATCTGTGCATTGAATACCATTGCCATATCTGGTCATTTTCTCTTGCTATTCATCTCAAATACAATGCTCGTCAAGTATATGTAAATAACTTAATAACCGATCTATCCATTAACTGAAATGAATTAATTATCAGACGATGGGAAAATCGCTCAGTATATTCTAGGGGATAGATTTTTGATGTCTAGTTATGTTAGGATAAATCATCTATACTTTAGGGTATATTTTAGGTCAGAAATTGGATTGTAAATGTAAACAGGGATAGAGACTTAAAATGACTTAAGACCCAGATGTTTTCCATGTTAGTGTTGAAATGAATTAAGAGGTACATATGTTGCAATTTTACATTATTGCATTTCATTGTTAAATTGTTACAGGATTTTCTTTAAGTTATTTTTCACTTAAAATAGTAGACGAGAGATAAAGACAGGAAAGTTTGTTTTGTTTTATTTTTTAAAATTACATTGCACATCAAACATATGTAGTTGACTTAGTGGGTGATCTATCCGTTAAGCCATAACAAATTAATTACTGGAAGATAGAAGAATTAATGAATTAATGCTAGGGGAGAGATTATAGATATCTAGTTATATTATATAAGGAAAAATTAACTATACTTTGGACTATGATGACAAATGGAAGTTACTTTGCTACTTTTATTGAACAAGTTTAGTTTTTGGAATTTGATGATTTATAAAAGTACTTAGTTAAAATAGGATGAGCAATAAATGAGTCAAAGTACACTTTGACTCAGTTATTGCTCATCCTATAATTATCATCAATACTTATAATTATCATCAATAATACAAAGTATTATTGGCTGATAATTTTAGTGTGTACATTGAGCTCCATAAATATTGAGCACAATATCCACCATTTGTCTTTGGGCCACATAGGGACATGTATTCAGTGTTTAGTTTTTGTCTGCTAACTGGACTCTAGTTGGAAACATCAGAAAGGTGAGTCTCACACTCTTGAAGGTTCACCTTTCCTACAGGGAGACAAAAGGAGACAGCCATGTTGAAAGGTAAGTTATTTGACTTCTACTTAGTGGTCCTGCCTTTCTTGGGGTGAAATGATTTAAATAAAAGAAAAAAGTACTTAGTTAAAATGGGATGAGCAATAACTGAGTCAAAGTACATGCTGTTCTGTAGAACAGTAGCTGAGTGGATTAAAATATTGGTTTTTGAATTTAGTTATATAGTAATTGCAAGTTCAATTTCTGGGCTGGGCAGTGTGTACTGGTTCTGAGAAAGAACAGATAATGTAACCCTTATCATATATTAAGGTATATGAAAAGTATTAAATGTTTCCTACAAAGTTTACTATTCCTACTCTCATTGCTACTAATCTAAGTATGCTGGACAAGATGAAATCCTCAATCTCTTATCTTTACAATCAGTTTAAAGTCTTATTTACTGACTAGCAGTATAGCCCAGCATTGCTTGGGTGGAATGAAAGCTTTAAAACTAATCCATGGTCCTGGAGCTCAGACTCTTTGGACGTTGGCACGAAAGACTAAAAAGCAATAGTTGTTTCCAGTTAAAGCAAAACCGTAGACTGAAAGTAAAAAGAAACCATACTAGCTGTATAGCCTGGTAAGTCTTATTAAAAGATAAATAAATAATGGCAGGTTTTAAAAGGATTCTTGGTATCACTGATATTAAATATTTTTACTGAAGGATTTTCTATGGTAGAAAAGCATCAGAGGTAGCCTATAGAGTCAGTAAGTTATATATAATACTCTACTAAGTATCAAATACTCTTACTAAAGTAAATCACTACAAGCAGTGGACTGCTAATCCATTAGTTTATACTACTTCTAAGATATATATTTATTTGTTTTCTTCAATACAATGTGTGTTAACATGTGCAATACTCTGTCTTCATCAGCCGACGACCAGGGGTGATGTCACGGTTTCAGTGGCTATGGTGGGATTGCCATCCCTGGCACCACCTGCAGCATTTGCCAGCAGGCAGGGTATGAAGATAAACTCATTGATTGTCCCTCTTGTATATTCTCATAAAAAAGTAAACAAAACGATTGTTCCTCTTTGCAGTTTGTTTCCGCAATGAACTTTCCTGAACGTGTTTGCCATTGTAACACACTCGTGAAAGAAGAAAAAACATTATAGATGACCACACAAATATCTCTATTGCACTTATTAGATCGTGATGTTGCGTGAATTTTGTTTGCTTGTTGTTTTAATCTTGACTAAATCCAACTTATATATGATAGAATAAGTAAAGAACAAAGTAGGAACAATATCTTGATCTAAATATGTTTCACTTCATTAAGCTTCTTCAAAGATCTGTTTAAAAAACAAAAACTTGAACATTTTTAAGATTTCTAAAAACATGTATATATATATATATATATATACATATATGCATACAATGAAAATGAATTGGAAGAAATTACAAGTCTGTTCATGTTTTGTTAATCATCATCTCTTTAAAATATTCTCAAAATAAATTATCACCAATGGATTTCTAAGTCTTCTAATTTATTTTTCTCATAATATTATATATATATATATATATATATATATATATGTATGTGTGTGTGTATATATATATGTATATATATATGTATATATATATGATAGAATAAGTAAAGAACACAGGAGGAAAGTTGTCTTGATCTAAACATATTTCATTTTATTAAGCTTCTTTGCAGATCTGTTTAAAAGACAAGAACTTAAAAATTACAAAGAAATTTTTAAAACAAGCAAACTGCAAGAAAACCAAATACATGGTCATCAGCAAAAAGAGCAGCCCAAAATGCCAAATACAGGTGGGGGATACTAAAATCCAGCAGGTACAAAAATTTAAATACCTGGGAAGTGTTCTAACAGAAGATGGAAAGTGCAACACAAAGATCTGAAGGCGAATTGGCATGGCAAAAGATGCATTCTAGAAACTGAGTAAAGTATTAAGAAACAGGATCATTTCACTAGATACAAAGAGGAGAGTACTGGAACGCTATATAATGTCTGTTCTTCAATATGGCAGTGAATGCTGGACAATATCATCAAAGATGAAGGAAAAACTTGAAGCAGCTGAAATGTGGTTCTACAAAAGGATGCTGCAAATATCATGGATCAAGCATGTAAGCAATGATGAGGTTTTTTGGAAAGGATGGAAACAAAAAGGAAATTAATATTGAGCATCAGGAAGAGACAACTAAAGTTGATGGGACATGCAATGAGGAAGGAGGGCTTGAAGAATCTGATAATAACAGGCCAGATAGAGGGAAAAAGAGACAGGGGAAAGCAACGGATAGCAAATTTTAAGGGTCTGATCAGGTGGATGATGGAACGAGGGTTGCATGGTATAGAAGAAGAAGAAGAAGAAGAAGAAAAAGAAGAAGAAGAAGAAGAAGAAGAAGAAGAAGAAGAAGAAGACAGTATTCTGAAAATATGTAGCATGTGTAATAAAGCAATAGACAATTAAGACATTTTGCCTAATTTGCTCTTTAGATTTTCATCATACTAGCAGTATAGCCCAGCATTGCTCAGGTGTAATGAAAGCTTTAAAACTAATCCATGGTTCTGGAGCTCAGACTCTTTGGACATTAGCATGAAAAACTAAATCCAATAGTTGTTTCCAGTTAAAGCGGAACCATAGACTGAAAGAAAAATGAATGGATGTAAGTCAAATTTTGATTTCCTGGTATCAATATCAAATAAGTTTTTTTCATCATAAACTGAATTTTGAAGGTTAAATAAGTCCTCTGAGTAAATGGTATCATAGCTGAGACTAAGAACTACAATTATACCTACTTAGAGCCAAACCTAAAGCAAAAACTAAAATAAAAGGGCTGAAAAAAATACAGACATGCAGGTAGATAAACAGACACACACACAAACATCTTGCCTTTTTTATATATATATATTATCAGTTTTCTGCACTATTGTAAGAACTGCAACCTTGAAACTTCTGAATATCGTTTTCTATGTCTTTGTCTATGAGTGTATCAAATTTGATTAAAATTGAACCACTCCTTCTATAACCCAATTTTTTTGATTTTCGATATTTATCAAGGGTACCTAAACACAAAACCTAGCTAAGAACACTTGCAGACACTTATAGTACAACTGTGAAAATCGGTTCTGCCATTTCAGAATCTATAGGTAACGGATACACACACACAGCCCCCCCCCCCCACAGAGACAAAATTCCATTTATAAATAAGTTTTTATATATATATATATATATATATATATATATATATATATATATATTTAGTGTATCAAGGCAGCAGATAATTTTCTAAACATATATTGTTAAATATAAGAGTAAATGAATGTCTACTATGTTTAATCATGAGCCGTTCTAAACATCGTATTTTGGCTTTAATTTCAGTCCATAATAAAGACAAAAATTCTTCAACATTTGGATAATTTTTCATTTATTTTATTTTTTAGCATTTATTGCCAAGTGAATAATTGTAAATGAAAATAGAATGGTTCTTTTGTGAATATTGCATAATAACATGTGCATCAAATGAATTTATAAATATTTAATAATTACCTATATTGCAGTTTCATCAATGAAAGAATGACGAAAATTTAGGGTGATTTGGATGAGTTCATCTTTGTTTCTCTGAAGATAGCTCATGTGAGCTGAAAGCTTAGAATGAACTTAATAAAAATTATCCAAATGTTGGAGAAGTTTTATCTTTATTTTCAACTGAAATTAAAGCCAAAATACGATGTTGAGAATGACTCATGACTTAACATAATAGACATTCATTGTCTCTTATATTTAACAGGATATGTTTAGAAAATTATCTGCTGCCTCTCTCTCTCTCTCTCTCTCTCTCTCTCTATATATATATATATATATATATATTATCAGTTTTTGGTCATAATTAAATTAGACCATGACACTGTTGTATTGAAAAGTGTTCAATACAGATATATTGTTGAACTTTTAGCATTTTTCATTTGAAAATGAGTTATTTCCACAACCTAATGGAAGGAATATTGTAAGGTCTGATGAAATGAGCTAATTGGCTCATAGAAATGAACTATAGTTTATAACCACTTGAAATGATGTGTTGAGTTTTCCTTTATATATATATATATATATATATATATATATATTAGTCATTCACATACACAGCTCATTAGTGTGGCTAGACACAAGTTTTAATGAATTTCAATGAATCTAATACAAAACCGAGGATTATACAGAGAAAACTGTCTGGTAAAAGGTAAATGTAGACCTACAACTGTGATCTACCAAGCTACCATCTCCTTTAAATAGAACAAGGAAAAAGTATAACATGTACATCAGAATTTTGGTGGAGATTTAGAAACAAAAATTTTACATGCGTAGGCACACTTTTACTAGCCCAATTTTAAGGTTTCAAACAGCTATCTCCCAAAAATACTAGGAAATGAAGGAAGTAGACCTAAGCCCACAATTAAAGTGGAAGTTTATAGGCTTGGCACATACTCCTAAGAATCTAGGTGATACATACAATCTATGTTTAGCAGAAAAGATTATAATTTTAAAATTTCAATATTAGAATATACTTCTTAATAAACACAACAAATTAATTAGCAAGTGTCATCACTGTAGTAAATTTAAACTACATTAATTATTTCCTCCTTCCATTAATTTATATGTTTTGCCTCTTACAAAGATTGGAATTTAAATTTGTATAATACACAACTTTTTCCTACCTACTACCCAAGACCCAATGAACAAATTACCTACCTTCAACTACCAATGACAGATTACTACTATTTTCTCCTCTGCTTGACCATGACCTTTCTTTCAGTACAAGAATTTTTCTCCATTCTATGGTTGACTGGGGTTGACAATGATTATCTCAAACTGACATGTTGAAATAGCTATCACCATTATATGTGATCTGAATCACTATCAGTGTCTTGAAATTGTCTGAAGAATTCATATCCTGATTATAGAAAGATTCTTTTGAAAATATTTTTTTAAGCTATAAATTCTGGTGGGAATTACATTTATCTTAAAGTGGAAAACAAATTTTAAATTCACTGAGTGTATTTATTATTTTCAATTCACTGCCTATTTTCAATTTTTAGGTGGATCTGGAGAGCAGCACCTTACCCCACAAGGAAAAGAGAAAACAACAAAACAAGAAGTAAAATCGGATAAAAACTTGCCGGCTTATTGTAACCCACCTAATCCCTGCCCTAAAGGTTACACTGGTAAGTTGTTGATTTTATTCATTAATTATGAAAATTATATAATAATAGTACTATAAGCACTGAACTGGAGATCCAGTGACATCAACTCTTCTCAGAATGTTGTCATTATTCTGAATATTTTAGTTCAATATGGTGAAGCTAATTAAAGATCAAGTGTTATATATATTTTGCATAAATATAATTAATAAATTTTATTTTGATTTTGTAGTCTTTTAAAAGTAAGAATTGTAATGAAATTGTAATTGTATCGATTAGTGCAAGAAATTGAAGTGCTGAGTTCAAATTCCACTTGAATTTGTTACATGCAAATAAACTGGGGAATGTATAATTCTATATTTTTTACTCCAAATATAATATCAGGACAGAGAGGGTTCTATAGCTTTGGTTGATAACCACTCCAAGTGTTTGTCTATATAACACTTAACTGACTGATTTGAACAACAAACAGATTGGGTTTTATAACCTTGGTTGACAACCATCCTAACACAGGAAGAAATCGTAACCAAATATTGGGAAATATTCTGTCTAGTTAATCATGGATTAAAAGAGACATGAATGCCTAAGAGGGTATCATGTATGGCACTTAACTGACTGACTTGAATAACAGGAAAAATTGTGTTCTATAACCTTTGTTGACAACCAGTCTACCACAGAAAAAAATGGCAACCAACTGTTCAAAAATATTCTGCATAGTTATCCATGGATGAAAAGAGACATGATCACCCTAGTGGGTATCATGTATGGCACTTAATTGACTGACTTGAATAACAGGAACAGTTGTGTTCCATAACGTTTGTAGACAACCGTCCTTCCACAGGAAGAAATCGTAACCACATTTTTTTTTTTTTAATCATCTCACCCTAAGCAAGGCATTCCACTGCCACTATTGCGCATGGGGCTACATAGGGGAAGGTAAAGAGAAGGAGTGGTTAGACATAGGGAATGTCAGGAGGAAGGTGACAGATGAGTAAGGATAGCGAGGATGAGGGTTGGGCAGATGGGAAGAGTGTTTGATAGAATGGGAGCAGGTTAGTGTGTTAGGAGGTGTCTATTGACCTTACATTTAAACTCCTGGAGATTGTAGCCGTCGGGGAAGCAATCGTTTGGAAGAGAATTCCACAGTCGGGAAGTGCGAGGAAAGAAACTGTTGGAGTAGAAGTTACGGCTGCATTTTATCGGTTTCACTGTAAAAGGGTGGGATCTAGTTGCTAATCTAGTATCTCGTTCAAATACGTATTTAGGGGGCACTAGTGATCTAAGTTCATCAGAGCAGAAGCCGTGAAAGTATTTATAGAAGAGACACAGGGAATCCACGTCATGCAGGTGGGAGAGAGACTGCAGGCGGTCTGCCAAGTCAGTATCTATCACATTACAGACCCTCCTCTGAACCTTATCGAGAAGCCCGAGGAGAACAGCAGGGGCACCTGACCAGATATGGCAGCAGTATTCAATGCACGGGCGGATGGTAGATTTATAAATGTGCAGGATAGATTCAGACGGAAAAAACTTCCAGGCTCTACACAGAGATCCGACTTTCATAGCAGCGGATTTAGCAATGGATTCGATATAGTCATTCCATTTGAGGTCCGCTGAAAGTGTGAGACCAAGGAGGCGCAGTGTTTTACTCTCTGGGAGGCAAGCCTGGTCCATGCTAATGGGAGGTAGGTGAGATTGTCAATGATGGTTAATTGAGAGTAGCTTCGTTTTAGAATTATTAAAATTTACTAACCATTTCTTACCCCAGTCCAATATGGATTGGAGGTCTTTTTCAATCTCGGCTGCAAGATTAGCTTTGACGCCTACACCAGATTTTTGTAGGAGGCGAGAATAAACTGTGGTGTCATCGGCGTACAAACCTATTTGGGCTCTTATGGAATCAGGGATATCATTAATGTATATCAGGAAGAGTGTAGGACCTAAGATGGAGCCTTGGGGGACACCTGCATTTGTATGGTAGTTCTGAGAGGCATGTCCGTTTAATACCACCTTCATTGTGCGGTTAGAGAGGAATGACTGGATTAGTTCAAACAAATGTCCAGTTATGCCATAGCTCCGCAGTTTACATAGAAGGCCAGCATGCCAAACTCTGTCGAACGCCTTAGATATATCCAATGCAATGGTTCAGGCTTCGCCATTCCTGTCGAGTGCCTGGTATATGTACTCGGTGATGGTCGTTAGCATATCAGCAGTAGACCTGGTGAAGTGGAAACCATATTGCTTGTCCGAGAGGAGCCTGTGTGCTGTGAGATGCTGAACCACCTTGGCGTTGATAATGGCTTCGAACACTTTGCCAAAGATCGGAAGAAGGCTGATAGGGTGGTAATTTGCAGGGTCAGAGGGTTCTCCAGTGTTTTTAAATATAGGAACTACAGAGGAAGATTTCGGACAGGCAGGAAAGCAGGAAGCAGATAGAGAGATGTACAGCTTAGAAAGGACAGAGTAGAGTTCAGGGGCACATTTCTTTAAGACTATGGTTGGGATTCCGTCACCACCGCTCGCTTTGTGATGATCAAGTTTTAAGCCTTATCTGCTGGAGAGGTGAGGACCTCAAATTTGTTGATTAGCGGGGGTATTGTGTACTTGCTCTTGTTAAGTACTCTTTTACAGAGTCGCCAGTAGTCTTTAGAGCCGAATTTAGAGCATGCTATGCATTGCTTCATTCTGGCAGCAAACAACATCTTAGCTTCATTAAGTATCCTTTTACACTTATTACGAGCTGAAGTGAAAAGGCGCCTGTTTTGGTCCAACGCGTAGTTACGATAGAGTCGGAAGAAATGATTCCGGTGGGCAATGGCAGCCAAGCAAGCAGGTGAGAACCATGGAGACGAATGAGATTTAAGCTGGAATTTCCTAGCAGGGATGAAGGCATCGATGCCAGCCTTAACCCAGGAGGAGACCTTGGATGCACACTCTTCGATGGGAAGACTAAAGACGTTGTTCCAAGGGATGTCACAGAGGAAGTCTCGGAACAAATCCCAGTCTGCTCTTTGATAGCAGTAGGATATTCTACTTGTCTGGGTTTCATGGGTCGGGCGGGAGTTGAGTGAAATATTGACGGACACTACAGTGTGGTCAGAGTTTCCGAGTGGGCAGAGTTGTCTGGTAGTGCAAGTGTCTGGGATGGAAGTGAAGCAGAGGTCTAGAAGTGAGTCCCTTCCATTAGGGTTGTCGGAGAAACGTGTGGGGAAGTCCACTACTTGCATAAGGGATTGGGTGATTGAAAAGTTCATGGTGTGGACACCAGCAGGGTCAGTGACAGCGTTCTTCAGCCACTTGGTGTGGTGGGCGTTAAAGTCACCAAACACGAATACATGGGCAGAGGGATGGGAAGAAATGGCTTTTGTCAATATTGTCAGAAATGATGTCAAGTAACGAACAGTCAGGGGAGGAAGGAGAGCGGTACAGAAAGAAGAGATAGCTAATCGAGCTGAGAAGTGAGAGGCGGAAGCACATGAAAGAATGATCTGTGGATTCAAAAGATGACACCCTAGCTAAGGGAAGGTGTTCGCTGACATAGACACCAAGCCCATGCATATGAACATTGGAGTCCTTCCTGAAGAGGGGAAGGTAGCCAGGAACGTAGAACTCAGATGAGGGGATAGAAGGGTTAAGATTAGTTTCACATAGGGCTAATATATCAGGTGAGTTATTATGGAGGAAAGAATCTACGCTGGGGAAGTTGGTGCGGATGCCGCGTATATTAGTGAAAGAGATGCAGATAGGTTTGGGCGTTTTCAAATGTTGGAAAATATTCTGCATAGTTATCCATGGATAAAAAGAGACATGATCGCCCTAGTGGGTATCATGTCTGGTACTTAACTGACTGACTTGAATAACAAGAACAGTTGTGTTCTATAACACTTTTTGACAACCAACCTACCACAGGAATAAATGGCAACCTAATGTTGGAAAATATTCTGCATAGTTAATCATGGATGAAAAGAGACATGATCGCCCTAGTGGCTATCATGTATGGCCTTAACTGACTGACTTGAATAACAGGAAAAGTTGTGTTCTATAACCTTTGTTGACAACCATCGCAACACAGGGAGAAATGGCAACCTACTGTTGGAAAATGTACTGCATAGTTAATCATGGATGAAAAGAGACATGATCGTCCTAGTGGGTATCATGTATGGCCTTAACTGACTGACTTGAATAACAGGAAAAGTTGTGTTCTATAACCTTTGTTGACAACCATCGCAACACAGGGAGAAATGGCAACCTACTGTTGGAAAATGTACTGCATAGTTAATCATGGATGAAAAGAGACATGATTGCCCTAATGGGTATCATATATGGCACTTAACTGACTGACTTGAATAACAGGGACAATTTTGTTCTATAACTTTGTTGACAACCATCCTACCCCAGGGAGAAATGTCAACCTAGTATTGGAAAATATTCTGCATAGTTATCCATGGATGAAAAGAGACTTGATCGCCCTAGTGGGTATCATGTATGGCCTTTAAATGACTGACTTGAATAACTGGAACCATTGTGTTCTATAACCTTTGTTGACAACCATCCGGCCACAGAAAGAAATGGCTAACTATTGTTGGAAAATTTTCAGCATAGTTAATCATGGCTGAAAAGAGACATGATTGCACTAGTAGGTATCGTGTATGGCACTGACTGACTTGAATAACAGGAACAGTTGTGTTCTATAACCTTTGTTGACAACCATCCTATCCCAGGAAGAAATGGCAAGCTGCTGTTGGAAAATATTCTGCATAATTATCCATGGATGTAAAGAGACATGATCGCCCTAGTGGGTATCATGTATGTCAATTAACTCTCTGACTTGAATAACAGGAGCAGCTGTGTTCTATAACCTTTGTTGACAACCATTCTTCCACAGGAAGAAATGGCAACCTAGTGTTGGAAAATATTCTGCATAGTTATCCATGAATGAAAAGAGACATGATCGCCCTAGTGAGTATCATGTATGGCACTTAACTGACTGACTTGAATGTCAGGAACAATTGTGTTCTATAAAATTTGTTGAAAACCATCCCACCACATGAAGAAATGGCAACCTACTATTGGAAAATATTATGCATAGTTAATCATGGATGACAAGAGACATGATCGCCCTCGTGGGTATCATGTATGGCACTTAACTGTCTGACTTGAACAACAGGAACAAGTGTGTTCTATAACCTTTGTTGACAACCATCCTACCACAGGAAGTAATGGCAACCTAGTGTTGGAGAATATTCTGCATAGTTAGTCATGGATGAAAAGAGACATGATCGCCCTGTGGGTATCATGTATGGCACTTAACTGACTGACTTGAAAAACAGGGACAATTGTGTTCTATAACCTTTGTTGACAAACATCCTACAACAGGAAGAAATGGTAACCTAATGTTGGATAATATCCTGCATATTTATCCATGAATGAAAAGAGACATGATCGCCCTAGTGGCTATCATATATGGTACTTAACTGACTGACTTGAATAAAAGGAACAATTTTGTTCTATTACTTTGTTGACAACCATCCTACCTCAGGAAGATATGGCAAGCTACTGTTGGAAAATATTCTGTATATTTATCCATGGATGAAAATAGACATGATCGCTCTAGTGAGTATCATGTATGGCACTTAACTGACTGACTTAAAGAACAGGAACAATTGTGTTCTATAACCTTTGTTGACAACCATCCTACCACAGGAACAAATGGCAACCTAATGTTGGAAAATATTGTGCCTAGTTAGTCATGGGTGAAAAGAGAAATGATTGCCCTAGTGGGAATCATGTATGGCACTGAACTGACTGACCTGAATAACAGGAACAGTTGTGTTCTATAACCATTTTGACAACCATCCAACCACTGGAAGAAATGGCAACCTAGTTTTGGAAAATATTCTGCATAGTTAGTCATGGATGAAAAGAGACATGATTGGCCTAATCGGTATCATGTATGGCACTCAACTGACTGACTTGAATAACCTTCTACTACAGGAAGAAATGGCAACCTACTGGTGGAGAATATTCTGCCTAGTTTTGCAGTGGTAGACTAGTTTACAGCCATGGATCAAAAGAGACATGATCGCTCTAGTGGGTGTCATGGTTGGCACTTTGTGTTGCTTTAATTACAAAATAATAATGTAGAAGAAAAATATTCTGGTTAGTTAAATTGAAAATATAGATGTAAATAGATTCTCCTGTTGTCCAGTTTACAGTCATCCCTGATCTTTTGAACAGGGGTAGAAGTTTATCCATTGTTTAATGCTTAGGATTGAGGTTTCCAGTTCTTTTTAAAGTCTACCTCAAATTGGTACTCTTAAAGTTCTCTGTCTAAACTCTTAAATATTAATTACTATTTGTTTATTTTTTCCTCAATATGCGTAGACAATTTCACCTATCTTCAGATCTATGCTACCCTTTCATCTTTTGAACAGGAGTAGTGGTTTATCCCTTGTTTAATGCTTAGGATGGGGTTTCTAGATATTTTCAAATTTTTAAATTCTCTTTCAATCCCAGTAGCCCCTAATGTCTTCGTGGCATTATTGCCTTTCTTGAAGAGAATTTCAGAATTTTCAAAATTTTCAATGAATGCAGCAATTATATTTACATTATGAAAACATACTAAATTAATTGAGGAAATCTAAAAGTCAGTTTTTAATCTGAGGTTACAAATTATTATAACAATCATAATAGAAATTTTCTAATGAAAACCAAATCTATTACATGAAAATTGATCTTCAGTGAAAGCCATCGGATGCCATTTATAAGAAAACTGACATGAATACCAAAAAATAAAAATGAATACTGACAAGTGTTGCATAATTGCAGAGACCTCCTGTAATTTGATGTTCAATGAAATACACTAAGGATTACTGTTAAAAAACCCCGATGTGTTCAAAATAATAATAAAGATTACTGAGGAGAGTGTTGGCAATGGATATCGGCTCGGAACGAGAAATCGGGGAGCCGAGTTCGAATTCCAGCTGAATCCATTGCATTCACTTACACGCAAATACCCTTGGAAAAGGTATTAATCCGCCTCTTCCCTCCAGTTATGGGTTAAATAATAGGACAGATTGGGTTCTATAACCTTGGTCGGCAACCAGTCTACCGCAGAAAGCAATGGCAACCTACTGCGGGATAATCTTCTGCCCAGTCAGTCATGTCTCTGTCGAGGCATGATCGCCCAAGCGTGTATCACGTATGGCACTCAACTGACTGACTCTCATTTGATCTCCAATGAAATCCACTAAGCATCATTGGTAAAAAAAAAAGCTCAATTAATACAAAATAATAATATAGATTACTGAGGAGAGTGCTGGAGTATTGAGGAAATTTACTGTTATTTGATCTTCAATAAAATCCACAATGCATCATTTGTAAAAAAGGTCAATGTGTACAAAATATTAAAAAAGAATACTATGGAGAGTGCTGGAATTTTGAGGAAACTGACTCTTATATGATCTCCAATGAAATTCACTAAGCAGCATTGGCAAAAAATCTCAATGAGTACAAAATACTAATTAAGATGACTGAGGAGAGTGCTGGAGTAATGAGGAATGTTGCTGTCATTTATCTTCAATGAAATCCACTAAGCATCATTGGTAAAAAAGCTCAGTGAGTACATTATAATAATAAAGATTACTGAGGAGAGTGATGAAGTACAGAGGAAAATTACTGTCATTTGATCTGCAATAAAATCAATGAAACATCATTCATAAAAAAACTCAATGAGTTCAAAATATTAATAAAGATTACTGAGGAGAAGGCTGGAGTATTAAGGAATCTTACTGTCATTTGATCTTCAATGAAACCCACGAAGCATCATTCCTAAAACAACTCAATGAATACAAAATAATAATAAAGATTACTGAGGAGTGTCCTGGAGTATTAAGGAATATAACTGTCGTTTTATTTTCAATGACATCCACAAATCTTCATTGGTAAAAATCTCGATGAGTACAAAATAATAATAAAGATTACTAAGAAGTGGGTTTGAGGGTTGAGGAAAATTACTCTTATTTGATCTCCAATGAAATCCACTGAGCATCCTTGGCAAAAAACACAATGAGTACAAAATATTAATAAAGACTACTAAGGAGAGTGTTGGAGTTTCAAGGAAACTGACTCTTATTTGATCTCCAATGAAGTCCACGAAGCACAATTGGAAAAACATTTCAATGTGCACAAAATAATAATAAAGATTACTGGGGAGAGTTCTGGAGCTTTGAGCTATCTCACTATCATTTGTTCTTTAATGAAATCCACTAAGCATCGTTGGTAAAAAAACTCAATGAGTGTAAAATAATAATAATAAATTTTACTGAGGAGAATGATTGAGTATTGAATTCTCTTACTGACATTTGATCTCCAATAAAGTCCATTAAGCATCATTGGCATCAAATCTCAACAAGTACGAAATAATAATAAAGATTAGTGAGGAGAGTGCAGGAGTATTGAGGAATCTTATTGTCATTTGATCTTGAATGAAATTCACTAAGCATCATTGGGCAAAAAAAATAATGAGTACAAATGATAATAAAGATTACAGTGGAGGGTGCTTGAGTATTCAGGAATCTCACTGTCATTTGATCTCCAATGAAATCCACTAAGCATCATTGGTCAAAAAACTTAATGAGTACAAAAGATAATAAAGATTACAGTGGAGGGTGCTAGAGTATTCAGGTAATTTACTGTCATTTGATCTCCAATGTAATCCACTAAGCATCATTGGTCAAAAAAAATTAATGAGTACAAATAAAAATGAAAATTACAGTGGAGTGTGCTTGAGTATTCAGGTAACTTACTGTCATTTGATTTCCAATGAAATCCACTAAGCATCATTGGTCAAAAAACTTAATGAGTACAAATGATAATAAAGATTACAGTGGAGGGTGCTTGAGTATTCAGGAATCTCACTGTCATTTGATCTCCAATGAAATCCACTAAGCATCATTGGTCAAAAAACTTAATGAGTACAAATGATAATAAAGATTACAGTGGAGGGTGCTTGAGTATTCAGGAATCTCACTGTCATTTGACCTCCAAAGAAATCCACTAAGCATCATTGGTCAAAAAACTTAATGAGTACAAATGATAATAAAGATTACAGTGGAGGGTGCTTGAGTATTCAGGAATCTCACTGTCATTTGACCTCCAAAGAAATCCACTAAGCATCATTGGTCAAAAAACTTAATGAGTACAAATGATAATAAAGATTACAGTGGAGGGTGCTTGAGTATTCAGGTAACTTACTGTTATTTGATCTCCAATGTAATCCACTAAGCATCATTGGTCAAAGAAATTAATGAGTACAAATGATAATAAAGATTACAGTGGAGGGTGCTTGAGTATTCCGGAATCTCACTGTCATTTGATCTCCAATGAAATCCACTAAGCATCATTGGTCAAAAAACTTAATGAGTACAAATGATAATAAAGATTACAGTGGAGGGTGCTTGAGTATTCAGGTAACTTACTGTCATTTGATCTCCAATGTAATCCACTAAGCAACATTGGTCAAAAAACTTAATGAGTAGAAATGATAATAAAGAACACAGTGGAGGTTGCTTGAGTATTCAGGAATATCATTGTCATTTGATCTCCAATGAAATCCACTAAGCATCATTGGTCAAAGAAATTAATGAGTACAAATGATAATAAAGATTACAGTGGAGGGTGCTTGAGTATTCAGGAATCTCACTGTCATTTGATCTCCAAAGAAATCCACTAAGCATCATTGATCAAAAAACTTAATAAGAACAAAAGATAATAAAGATTACAGTTGAGGGGGCTTGAGTATTGAGGTAATTTACTGTCATTTGATCTCCAATATAATCCACTAAGCATCATTGGTCCAAAAAATTAATGAGTACAAATGATAATAAAAATTACAGTGGAGTGTGCTTGAGTATTCAGGTAACTTACTGTCATTTGATTTCCAATGAAATCCACTAAGCATCATTGGTCAAAAAACTTAATGAGTACAAATGATAATAAAGATTACAGTGGAGGGTGGTTGAGTATTCAGGAATCTCACTGTCATTTGATCTCCAATGTAATCCACTAAGCATCATTGGTCAAAAAACTTAATGAGTACAAATGATAATAAAGATTACAGTGGAGGGTGCTTGAGTATTCAGGAATCTCACTGTCATTTGATCTCCAATGAAATCCACTAAGCATCATTGGTCAAAAAACTTAATGAGTACAAATGATAATAAAGATTACAGTGGAGGGTGCTTGAATATTCAGGAATCTCACTGTCATTTGATCTCCAATGAAATCCACTAAGCATCATTGGTCAAAAAACTTAATGAGAACAAAAGATAATAAAGATTACAGTGGAGGGTGCTTGAGTATTCAGGTAATTTACTGTCATTTGATCTCCAATATAATCCACTAAGCATCATTGGTCCAAAAAATTAATGAGTACAAATGATAATAAAAATTACAGTGGAGTGTGCTTGAGTATTCAGGTAACTTACTGTCATTTGATTTCCAATGAAATCCACTAAGCATCATTGGTCAAAAAACTTAATGAGTACAAATGATAATAAAGATTACAGTGGAGGGTGCTTGAGTATTCAGGTAATTTACTGTCATTTGATCTCCAATGTAATCCACTAAGCATCATTGGTCCAAAAAATTAATGAGTACAAATGATAATAAAAATTACAGTGGAGTGTGCTTGAGTATTCAGGTAACTTACTGTCATTTGATTTCCAATGAAATCCACTAAGCATCATTGGTCAAAAAAATTAATGAGTACAAATGATAATAAAGATTACAGTGGAGGGTGCTTGAGTATTCAGGAATCTCACTGTCATTTGATCTCCAATGAAATCCACTAAGCATCATTGGTCAAAAAACTTAATGAGTACAAATGATAATAAAGATTACAGTGGAGGGTGCTTGAGTATTCAGGAATCTCACTGTCATTTGATCTCCAATGTAATCCACTAAGCATCATTGGTCAAAAAACTTAATGAGTACAAATGGTAATAAAGATTACAGTGGAGGGTGCTTGAGTATTCAGGAATCTCACTGTCATTTGATCTCCAATGAAATCCACTAAGCATCATTGGTCAAAAAACTTAATGAGTACAAATGATAATAAAGATTACAGTGGAGGGTGCTTGAATATTCAGGAATCTCACTGTCATTTGATCTCCAATGAAATCCACTAAGCATCATTGGTCAAAAAACTTAATGAGAACAAAAGATAATAAAGATTACAGTGGAGGGTGCTTGAGTATTCAGGTAATTTACTGTCATTTGATCTCCAATATAATCCACTAAGCATCATTGGTCCAAAAAATTAATGAGTACAAATGATAATAAAGATTACAGTGGAGGGTGCTTGAGTATTCAGGTGATTTACTGTCATTTGATCTCCAATGTAATCCACTAAGCAACATTGGTCAAAAAACTTAATGAGTAGAAATGATAATAAAGATCACAGTGGAGGGTGCTTGAGTATTCAGGAATATCATTGTCATTTGATCTCCAATGAAATCCACTAAGCATCATTGGTCAAAGAAATTAATGAGTACAAATGATAATAAAGATTACAGTGGAGGGTGCTTGAGTATTCAGGAATCTCACTGTCATTTGATCTCCAATGAAATCCACTAAGCATCATTGGTCAAAAAACTTAATGAGTACAAATGATAATAAAGATTACAGTGGAGGGTGCTTGAGTATTCAGGTAACTTACTGTCATTTGATCTCCAATGTAATCCACAAAGCATCATTGGTCAAAAACTTAATGAGTACAAATGATAATAAAGCTTACAGTGGAGGGTGCTTGAGTATTCAGGTAATTTACTGTCATTTGATCTCCAATGTAATCCACTAAGCATCATTGGTCAAAAAACTTAATGAGTACAAATGATAATAAAGATTACAGTGGAGGGTGCTTGAGTATTCAGGAATCTCACTGTCATTTGATCTCCAATGAAATCCACTAAGCATCATTGGTCAAAAAATTTAACGAGTACAAAAGATAATAAAGATTACAGTGGAGGGTGATTGAGTATTCAGGTAACTTACTGTCATTTGATTTCCAATGAAATCCACTAAGCATCATTGGTCAAAAAACTTAATGAGTACAAATGATAATAAAGATTACAGTGGAGGGTGCTTGAGTATTCAGGTAACTTACTGTCATTTGATCTCCAATGAAATCCACTAAGCATCATTGGTCAAAAAAATTAATGAGTACAAATGATAATAAAGATTACAGTGGAGGGTCCTTGAGTATTCAGGAATCTCACTGTCATTTGATCTCCAATGAAATCCATTAAGCATCATTGGTCAAAAAACTTAATGAGTACAAATGATAATAAAGATTACAGTGGAGGGTGGTGAGTATTCAGGTAACTTACTCCCATTTGATCTCCAATGAAATCCACTAAGCATCATTGGTCAAAAAAATTAATGAGTACAAATGATAATAAAGATTACAGTGGAGGGTGCTTGAGTATTCAGGTAACTTACTGTCATTTGATCTCCAATGTAATCCACTAAGCATCATTGGTCAAAAAAATTAATGAGTACAAATGATAATAAAGATTACAGTGGAGGGTGCTTGAGTATTCAGGTAATTTACTGTCATTTGATCTCCAATGTAATCCACTAAGCATCATTGGTCAAAAAACTTAATGAGTACAAATGATAATAAAGATTACAGTGGAGGGTGCTTGAGTATTCAGGCGATTTACTGTCATTTGATCTCCAATGTAATCCACTAAGCATCATTGGTCAAAAAACTTAATGAGTACAAATGATAATAAAGATTACAGTGGAGGGTGCTTGAGTATTCAGGTATCTCACTGTCATTTGATCTCCAATGAAATCCACTAAGCATCATTGGTCAAAAAAATTAATGAGTACAAATGATAATAAAGATTACAGTGGAGGGTGCTTGATTCTTCAGGATTCTCACTGTCATTTTATCTCCAATGAAATCCACTAAGCATCATTGGTCAAAAAATTTAATGAGTACAAATGATAATAAAGATTACAGTGGAGGGTGCTTCAGTATTCAGGAATCTCACTGTCATTTGATCTCCAATGAAATCCACTAAGCATCATTGGTCAAAATCTTAATGAGTACAAATGATAATAAAGATTACAGTGGAGGGTGCTTGAGTATTCAGGAATCTCACTGTCATTTGATCTCCAAAGAAATCCACTAAGCATCATTGGTCAAAAAACTTAATGAGTACAAATGATAATAAAGATTACAGTGGAGGTTGCTTGCGTATTCAGGTAACTTACTGTCATTTGATCTCCAATGAAATCCACTAAGCATCATTGGTCAAAAAACTTAATGAGTACAAATGATAATAAAGATTACAGTGGAGGGTGCTTGAGTATTCAGGAATCTCACTGTCATTTGATCTCCAAAGAAATCCACTAAGCATCATTGGTCAAAAAACTTAATGAGTACAAATGATAATAAAGAGTACAGTGGAGGGTGCTTGCGTATTCAGGTAACTTACTGTCATTTGATCTCCAATGAAATCCACTAAGCATCATTGGTCAAAAAAATTAATAAGTACAAATGATAATAAAGATTACAGTGGAGGGTGCTTGAGTATTCAGGAATCTCACTGTCATTTGATCTTCAATGAAATCCACTAAGCATCATTGGTCAAAAAACTTAATGAGTACAAATGATAATAAAGATTACAGTGGAGGGTGCTTGAGTATTCAGGTAATTTCCTGTCATTTGATCGCCAATGTAATCCACTAAGCATCATTGGTCAAAAAAATTAATGAGTACAAATGATAATAAAGATTACAGTGGAGGGTGCTTGAGTATTCAGGAATCTCACTGTCATTTGATCTCCAATGAAATCCACTAAGCATCATTGGTCAAAAAACTTAATGAGTACAAATGATAATAAAGATTACAGTGGAGGGTGCTTGAGTATTCAGGTGATTTACTGTCATTTGATCGCCAATGTAATCCACTAAGCATCATTGGTCAAAAAAATTAATGAGTACAAATGATAATAAAGATTACAATGGAGTGTGCTTGAGTATTCAGGAATCTCAATGTCATTTGATCTCCAATGAAATCCACTAAGCATCATTGGTCAAAAAATTTAACGAGTACAAATGATAATAAAGATTACAGTGGAGGGTGCTTGAGTATTCAGGAATCTCACAGTCATTTGATCTCCAATGAAATCCACTAAGCATCATTGGTCAAAAATCTTAATGAGTACAAATGATAATAAAGATTCCAGTGGAGGGTGCTTGAGTATTCAGGAATCTCACTGTCATTTGATCACCAATGAAATCCACTAAGCATCATTGGTCAAAAAATTTAATGTGTACAAATGATAATAAAGATTACAGTCGAGGTTGCTTGAGTATTCAGGAATCTCACTGTCATTTGATCTCCAAAGAAATCCACTAAGCATCATTGGTCAAAAAACTTAATGAGTACAAATGATAAAAAAGATTACAGTGGAGGGTGCTTGAGTATTCAGGTGATTTACTTTCATTTGATCTCCAATATAATCCACTAAGCATCATTGGTCAAAAAACTTAATGAGTACAAAAGATAATAAAGATTACAGTGGAGGGTGCTTGAGTATTCAGGAATCTCACTGTCATTTGATCTTCAATGAAATCCACTAAGCATTATTGGTCAAAAAAAATTAATGACTACAAATGATAATAAATATTACAGTGGAGGGTGCTTGAGTATTCACGTAACTTATATCATTTGATCTCCAATGTAATCCACTACATCATTATCAAAAAAATCCTAATGATACAAATGATATTAAAGATTACAGTGGAGGGGCTTGAGTATTCAGGTAATTTACTGTCATTTGATTCCAATGTATCCACTAAGCATCATTTGTCAAAAAAATTAATGAGTACAAATGATAATAAAGATTACAGTGGGAGGGTGCTGAGCATTCAGGAATCTCACTGTCACTTGATCTTCAATGAAATCCACTCAAGCATCATTGGTCAAAACTTAATGAGTACAAATGATAATAAAGATTACAGTGATGGGTGCTTGAGTATTCAGGTAATTTACTGTCATTTGGATTCCAATGTAACCAGCTCAAGCATCATTGGTCAAAAAAAATTAATGAGTACAAATGATAATAAAGACTATAGTGGAGGGTGCTTGAGTATCTAGAATCTCACTGTGTCATTTGATCTCCAATGAAATCCAATACATCATTGGTCAAAAAACTTAATGAGCAATAAACACATTAAAAAGATTACAGTGGAGGGTGCTTGATATCTATGATTACTATCATTTGATTCCAATGTAACTACTCAAGCACTGGTCAAAAACTTAATGAGTACAATGATAATAAAGATTACAATGAGTGTGCTTGAGCATTCAGGAACTTAATGTCATTTGATCTCCAATGAAATCCAATACATCATTATCGCACGAACAGCAAATGATAATAAAGATTACAGTGGAGGTGCTTGAGTATTGTAACTATTAGTTACTTGATCTCCAATGAAATCCACCAAGCATCATTGGTCAAAAACTTAATGAGTACAAATGATAATAAAGATACAGTGGAGGGCAAGTGAGCATTCAGAACCACTGTCATTTGATTCCAATGAAATCCACTAAGCATCATTATCAAAAAAATGTGTACAAATGATAATAAAAAGATTATGGAGGTGCTTGAGTATTCAGGAATTCACCACACATGATCTCAATGAAATCTACTAAGTAACACACAAAAACTTAATGAGTACAAATGATAATAAAGATTACAGTGGAGGGTGCTGAGTATTCAGGTAATTTACTGGTTATTTGATCTCCAATGTAATCCACTAAGCATCATTGGTCAAAAACTTTAATGAGTACAAATGATACAAGATTACAGTGGAGGGGGCTTGAGTATTCAGGTAATTTACTGTCATTTGATCTCCAATGTAATCCACTAAGCATCATTGGTCAAAAACTTAATGAGTACAAATGATAATACAGGTGACAGTGAGGTGCTTGAGTATTCAGGAACTTACTCAAGTCATTTGATCTCAGTAAACCTTGGCATCATTGGTCAAAACTTAATGAGAACAAAAGATAATAAAGATTACAGTGGAGGGTGCTTGAGTATTCAGATAATTTACTGTCATTTGATCTCCAATATCATCCACTAAGCATCATTGGTCCAAAAAATTAATGAGCACAAATTATAATAAAGATTACAGTGGAGTGTGCTTCAGTATTCAGGTAACTTACTATCATTTGATCTCCAATGTAATCCACTAAGCATCATTGGTCAAAAAACTTAATGAGTACAAATGATAATAAAGATTACAGTGGAGGGTGCTTGAGTATTCAGGAATCTCACTGTCATTTGATCTCTAATGAAATCCACTAAGCATCATTGGTCAAAAAACTTAATGAGTCCAAATGATAATACAGGTGACAGTGGAGGGTGCTTGAGTATTCAGGAATCTAACGGTCATTTGATCTCCAATGAAATCCACTAAGCATCATCGTCAAAAAACTTAATGATTACAAATGATAATAAAGATTACAGTGGAGTGTGCTTGAGTATTCAGGAATCTCACTGTCATTTGATCTCCAATGAAATCCACTAGGCATCATTGGTCAAAAAACTTAATGAGTACAAATGATAATAAAGATTACAGTGGGGGGTGCTTGAGTATTCAGGAATCTCACAGTCATTTGATCTCCAATGAAATCCACTAAGCATCATTGGTCAAAAAACTTAATGAGTACAAATGATAATAAAGATTACAGTGGAGGGTGCTTAAGTATTCAGGAATCTGACTGTCATTTGATCTCCAATGAAATCCACTAAGCATCATTGGTCAAAAAACTTAATGAGTACAAATGATAATAAAAATTACAGTGGAGGGTGCTTGAGTATTCAGGTAACTTACTATCATTTGATCTCCAATGAAATCCACTAAGCATCATTGGTCAAAAAAATTAATGAGTACAAATGATAATAAAGATTACAGTGGAGGGTGCTTGAGTATTCAGGAATCTCACTGTCATTTGATCTCCAATGAAATCCACTAAGCATCATTGGTCAAAAAACTTATTGAGTACAAATGATAATAAAGATTACAGTGGAGGGTGCTTGAGTATTCAGGAATCTGACTGTCATTTGATCTCCAATGAAATCCACTAAGCATCATTGGTCAAAAAACTTAATGAGTACAAATGATAATAAAGATTACAGTGGAGGGTGCTTGAGTAATCAGGTAACTTACTATCATTTGATCTCCAATGAAATCCACTAAGCATCATTGGTCAAAAAACTTAATGAGTACAAATGATAATAAAGATTACAGTGGAGGGTGCTTGAGTATTCAGGAATCTGACTGCCATTTGATCTCCAATGAAATCCACTAAGCATCATTGGTCAAAAAACTTAATGAGTACAAATGATAATAAAGATTACAGTGGAGGGTGCTTGAGTATTCAGGTAACTTACTATCATTTGATCTCCAATGAAATCCACTAAGCATCATTGGTCAAAAAACTTATTGAGTACAAATGATAATAAAGATTACAGTGGAGGGTGCTTGAGTATTCAGGAATCTCACTGTCATTTGATCTCCAATGAAATCCACTAAGCATCATTGGTCAAAAAACTTATTGAGTACAAATGATAATAAAGATTACAGTGGAGGGTGCTTGAGTATTCAGGAATCTGACTGTCATTTGATCTCCAATGAAATCCACTAAGCATCATTGGTCAAAAAACTTAATGAGTACAAATGATAATAAAGATTACAGTGGAGGGTGCTTGAGTAATCGGGTAACTTACTATCATTTGATCTCCAATGAAATCCACTAAGCATCATTGGTCAAAAAACTTAATGAGTACAAATGATAATAAGATTACAGTGGAGGTACTTGAGTAAATGAAGATCTGACCTTGGTGATCTCCAATGAAATCCACTAAGCATCATTGGTCAAAAAACTTAATGAGTACAAATGATAATAAAGATTACAGTGGAGGGTGCTTGGTATTCAGGTAACTTACTATCATTTGTTCTCCAATGAAATCCTAAACATCAATACTAATTAAAAAACTTATGAGTACAAATGATAATAAAGATTACAGTGGAGGGTGCTTGAGTATTCAGGAATCTCACTGTCATTTGATCTCAAATAAGAATCCACTAAGCATCATTGGTCAAAAAACTTAATGAGTACAAATGATAATAAAAATTACAGTGGAGGGTGCTTGAGTATTCAGGTAACTTACTATCATTTGATCTCCAATGAAATCCATAAACATCGTGGTCAAAAAAATGAATGAGTACAAATGATAATAAAGATTACAGTGGAGGGTGCTTGAGTATTCAGGAATCTCTTGCTCTTGTTTGATCTCAATAAGAATCACCTGCCATGTTGGTCAAAAAACTTATTGAGTACAAATGATAATAAAGATTACAGTGGAGGGTGCTTGGTGTCAGGAATCTGACTGTCATTTGATCTCAATGAAATCCACTAAGCATCATTGGTCAAAAAACTTAATGAGTACAAATGATAATAAAGATTACAGTGGAGGGTGCTTGAGTATTCAGGTATCTCACTGTCATTTGATCTAAATGCAATCCTCTAAGCATCCTTTGTCTAAAAACTTAACAGCTGAGTACAAATGATAATGCAAGATTACAGTGGAAGTTGTAGGTATTCAGGAATCTGACTGTCATTTGATCTCCAATGAAATCCACTAAGCATCATTGGTGAAAACTTATTGATACAAATGATAATAAAGATTACAGTGGAGGGTGCTTGAGTATTCAGGAATCTGACTGTCATTTGATCTCCAATGAAATCCACTAAACATCATTGGTCAAAAAACTTAATGAGTACAAATGATAATAAAGATTACAGTGGAGGGTAACTTGAGTATTCAGGAATCTCACTGACATTTGATTTCCAATGTAATCAGCTAAGCATCATTGGTCAAAAAAAAAATGAGTACAAATGATAATAACGGTTACAGTGGAGGGTGCTTGAGTATTAGAGATCTAACTTCATTTGATCTCCAGTAAATCCACTAGCATCATTGTCAAAAAACTTAATGAGTACAAATGATAATAAGAATTCTACAGTGGAGTGTGCTTGAGTATTCAGGAATCTCACTGTCATTTGATCTCCAATGAAATCCTCAACATGTGGTCAAAAAAACCAATGAGTACAAATGATAATAAGGGTATGCACATGAAGTGGAAGATTGTAAGTATTCAGGAAGATCTCATCATTTGATCTCCAATGAAATCCACTAAACATCATTGGTCAAAATTTTAACGAGTACAAATGATAATAAAGATTACAGTGGAGAGGTGCTTGAGTATGGGAATATCACAGTGTTTGATCTCCAATGAATCCACTAAGCATATTGGTCAAAAACAATGAGTACAAATGATAACAAAGATTACAAGTGGAGGATGCTTGAGTATTCAGGAATCTCACTGTCATTTGACCTCCAATGAAATCCTGAAGCCTCATTGGTCAAAAAACTTAATTAACAAATTATAATAGAATTCACAATTGGAAATTGCTTGAGTATTCAGGTAACTTACTATCATTTGATCTCAAATGTAATCCACTAACATCATTGGTCAAAAAACTTAATAATTTTACAAATGATAATAAAGATTACAGTGGAGTGTGCTTCAGTATTCAGGTAACTTACTATCATTTGATCTAAATGTAATCCATAAGCATCATTGGTCGAAAAACTTAATTACTACAAATGATAATAAAGATTACAGTGGAGGTCACTTCAGTATTCAGGTAACTTACTATCATTTGATCACAAATGTAATCCACTAAGCATCATTGGTCAAAAAACTTAATTACTACAAATGATAATAAAGATTACAGTGGAGGGTGCTTCAGTATTCAGGTAACTTACTATCATTTGATCTCAAATGTAATCCACTAAGCATCATTGGTCAAAAAGAAACAGCCAGGTACAAATGATAATAAAGATTACAGTGGAGTGTGCTTGGAAATGTTGGGAATCTAACATCATTTTAAGTCTCAGCCAAATCCACTGGCATCATTTGGTCAAAAAACTTATTGAGTACAAATGATATGTAGGAGTGCAGTGGAGGGTGGCAAATATTCAGAATCAGAGCTGTCATTTAAGTCTCAATGAAATCTACTAAGCATCCATTGAATTCAAAAGAAACTTAATAATTCAAATCACTGATAATAAAGATTACAGTGGAGGGTTGCTTGAAGTATTTAGAATCTGTGTCATTTGATCTCAGCCAAATCCACTAAACATCAGTGGTCAAAAAACTTAGCTAGAACAAATGATAATAAAGGTACAGTGGGAGATGCTTGAGTAATCAGGTAACTTACTATCATTTGATCTCCAATGAAATCACTAAGCATCATTGTCAAAAAACTTAATGAGTACAAATGATAATAAAGATTACAGTGGAGGGTGCTTGAGTATTCAGAATCTGACTGCCATTTGATCTCCAATGAAATCCACTAAGCATCATTGGTCAAAAAACTTAATGAGTACAAATGATAATAAAGATTACAGTGGAGGGTGCTTGAGTATTCAGGTAACCACCCTCATTTAGTCCAATGAAATCCACTAAGCATCATTGGTCAAAAAACTTAATGAGTACAAATGATAAGTGCAGTGGAGGGTGCTTGAGTATTCAGGAATCTGACTGTCATTTGATCTCAATGAAATCCACTAAGCATCATTGGTCAAAAACTTAATGAGTACAAATGATAATAAAAATTACAGTGGAGGGTGCTTGAGTATTCAGGTAACTTACTATCATTTGATCTCTAGTGAAATCCACTAAGCATCATTGGTCAAAAAAATGAATGAGTACAAATGATAATAAAGATTACAGTGGAGGGTGCTTGGTATTCAGGAATCTCACTGTCATTTGATCTAATGAAATCCACTAAACGTAATTGGTCAAAAAACTTATTGAGTACAAATGATAATAAAGATTACAATGGGAAGTGCTTGGTATTCAGGAATCTGACTGTCATTTGATCTCCAATGAAATCACCAACATCATTGGTCAAAAACTTAATGAGTACAAATGATAATAAAGATTACGACTGGAGGAATTCTTGAGTATTCAGGTATCCTCACACAATATTTGATCTGCAATAGAAAATCCACTAAGCATCATTTGTCAAAAAACAATGAATACAAATGATAATAAAGATTACAGTGGAGGGTGTAGTGTTAGGAATCTGACTGTCATTTGATCAATGAAATCCACTAAGCATCATTGGTCAAAAAACTTATTGAGTACAAATGATAATAAAGATTACAGTGGAGGGTGCTTGTTAGAATCTGACTGTCATTTGATCTCCAATGAAATCCACTAAGCATCATTAGGTCAAAAAAACACTAATGAGTACAAATGATAATAAAGATTACAGTGGAGGGTGCTTGGTATTCAGGAATCTCACTGACATTTGAACTCCAATGTAATCAACTAAACATCATTGGTCAAAAAAAAATGAGTACAAATGATAATAACGGTTACAGTGGAGGGTGCTTGAGTATTCAGGAATCTAACTGTCATTTGATCTCAATGAAATCACTAAGCATCATTATTAAAAAAAACTTAATGAAATTTTGAAATGAAGTAATAAAGATTACAGTGAGTGTGCTTGAGTATTCCAGGGAATCTCACTGTCATTTGATCTCAATGAAATCCACTCTAAGCATCATTGGTCAAAAAACTTAATGAGTACAAATGATAATAAAGATTACAGTGGAGGGTGCTTGAGTATTCAGAATCTCACTGTCATTTGATCTTTCTAAATGAAATCCACTAAGCATCATTGATTAAAATTTAACGAGTACAAATGATAATAAAGATTACAGTGGAGGGTGCTTGGTATTCAGAATCTCACAGTCATTTGATCTCCAATGAAATCCACTAAGCATCATTGGTCAAAAACTTAATGAGTACAAATGATAACAAGAATTACAGTGGAGGATGCTTGAGTATTTGAGGAATCTCACTGTCATTTGACCTCAATGAAATCACGAAGCCTCATTGGTCAAAAAAACTTAATTAGTACAAATTATAATAAAGAATTCACAGTGGAGGTGTAGATATTCAGAGTAACTACTATCATTTGATCTCAAATGTACAATCCACTAACATCATTGGTCAAAAAACTTAATGAGTACAAATGATAATAAAGTTACAGTGGAGTGTGCTTCAGTATTCAGAGCAGCACTATGACAGTCTCAAATGTAATCACTAAGCATCATTGGTCGAAAAACTTAATTACTACAAATGATAATAAAGATTACAGTGGAGAGATTGCTTCAGTATTCAGGTAACTTACTGTATCATTTGATCACAAATGTAATCAAAACATCATTGGTCAAAAAAACTTAATTACTACAAATGATAATAAAGATTGCAGTAGGAGGTGCTTCAGTAATGAGGTAACTTACTATCATTTGATCTCAAATGTAATCACTATCATTGGTCCAAGAAACTTAATGAGTACAAATGATAATAAAGATTACAGTGGAGTGTGCTTAATTATTCAGGAATCTCACTGTCATTTGATCTCCAATGAAATCCACTAAGCATCATTGGTCAAAAAACTTATTGAGTACAAATGATAATAAAGATTACAGTGGAGGGGTGCTTGAGTATTCAGGAATCTGACTGTCATTTGATCTCCAATGAAATCCACTAAGCATCATTGGTCAAAAAACTTAATGAGTACAAATGATAATAAGATTACAGTGGAGGGTGCTTGAGTAATCAGGTAACTTACTATCATTTGATCTCCAATGAAATCCACTAAGCATCATGAATTCAAAAAACTTAATGAGTACAATGATAATAAAGATTACAGTGGAGGGTGCTTGAGTATTCAAGAGGATCTGACTGTCATTTGATCTCCAATGAAATCCACTAAGCATCATTGGTCAAAAAACTTAATGAGTACAAATGATAATAAAGATTACAGTGGAGGGTGCTTGAGTATTCAGGTAACTTACTATCATTTGATCTCCAATGAAATCCACTAAGCATCATTGGTCAAAAAACTTAATAGAGTACAAATGATAATAAAGATTACAGTGGAGGGTGCTTGAGTATTCAGGAATCTGACTGTCATTTGATCTCCAATGAAATCCACTAAGCATCATTGGTCAAAAAACTTAATGAGTACAAATGATAATAAAAATTACAGTGGAGAAGTGCTTGAGTATTCAGGTAACTTACTATCATTTGATCTCCAATGATCCATAGCATCATTGGTCAAAAAAATTAATGAGTACAAATGATAATAAAGATTACAGTGGGGGGTGCTTGAGTATTCAGGAATCTCACTGTCATTTGATCTCCAATGAAATCCACTAAGCATCATTATGGTCAAAAAACTTATTGAGTACAAATGATAATAAAGATTACAGTGGAGGGTGCTTGAGTATTCAGGAATCCCATTTGTCATTTGATCTCCAATGAAATCCACTAAGCATCATTGGTCAAGAAACAATAATTACAAATGATAACAGAGATTACAGTGGAGGATGCTTGAGTGATGGGAATCTCACTGTCATTTGACCTCCAATGAAATCCACAAACCTCATTGGTCAAAAAACTTAATTAGTACAAATTATAATAAAGATTTTGTTGGAGATTTACTTGAGTATTCAGGTAACTTACTATCATTTGATCTCAAATGTAATCCATAAAGCATCATTGGTCAAAAAACTTAATGAGTACAATGGTAATAAAGATTACAGTGGAGTGTGCTTCCGTGTTTTAAAGGTAACTTACTATCATTTGATCTGAAACAATCCACTAAGCATCATTGGTCGAAAAACTTATTCTACAAATGATAATAAAGATTACAGTGGAGGGTGCTTCAGTATTCAGGTAACTTACTATCATTTGATCACAAATGTAATCCACTAAGCATCATTGGTCAAAAAACTTAATTACTACAAATGATAATAAAGATTACAGTGGAGGGTGCTTCAGTATTCAGGTAACTTATATCATTTGATCTCAAATGTAATCCACTAAGCATCATTGGTCAAAAAACTTAATGAGTACAAATGATAATAAAGATTACAGTGGAGTGTGCTTGAGTATTCAGAGATCTCACTGTCATTTGATCTCCAATGAAATCCACTAAGCATCATTGGTCAAAAAACTTATTGAGTACAAATGATAATAAAGATTACAGTGGAGGGTGCTTGAGTATTCAGGAATCTGACTGTCATTTGATCTCCAATGAAATCCACTAAGCATCATTGGTCAAAAACTTAATGAGTACAAATGATAATAAAATTTACAGTGGAGGGTGCTTGAGTATTCAGGAATCTGACTGTCATTTGATCTCCAATGAAATCCACTAGCATCATTGGTCAAAAAACTAATGAATTGCAAATGATAATAAAGATTACAGTGGAGGGTGCTTGAGTAATCAGGTAACTTACTATCATTTGATCTCCAATGAAATCCACTAAGCATCATTGGTCAAAAAACTTAATGAGTACAAATGATAATAAAGATTACAGTGGAGGGTGCTTGAGTATTCAGGAATCTGACTGCCATTTGATCTCCAATGAAGTCACATAAGCATTCATTGAGTTAAAAGCAATGAGTACAAATGATAATAAAGATTACAGTGGAGGTCTTGGTATTGGTAACTTGCTATCATTTGATCTCCAATGAAATCCACTAAGCACTCATTGGTCAAAAACTTGTGATGCAAAGCAGTAATAAGGAGGAGGTACAGTAGGTGCTTGAGAGTGATGGAATCAGCTGTCATTTGATCTCCAATGAAATCCACTAAGCATCATTGGTCAAAAAACTTAGTGAAATGATAATAAGAATTACAGTGGAGGGTGGCAGTATTCAGGTAACCCACTATCATTTGATCTCAGTAAAATCACTAAACATCATTGGTCAAAAAAATGATGAAGATGCAAATGATAATAAAGATTACAGTGGAGAGGTGCTTGAGTATTCAGGAATCTCACTGTCATTTGATCTCAATGAAATCACTAAGCATCATTGGTCAAAAAAACTTATTGAGTACAAATGATAATAAAGATTACAGTGGAGGGTGCTTGAGTATTCAGGAATCTGACTGTCATTTGATCTCAATGAAATCCACTAAGCATCATTGGTTAAAAACTTTAATGAGTACAGGCTGATAATAAAGATTTGCAGTGGAGGGTGCTTGAGTATTCAGGTATCTCACTGTCATTTGATCTGCAATGAAATCCACTAAGCATCATTTGTCAAAAAAACTGGCGATACAAAATGATAATAAAGATTACAGTGGAGGGTGCTTGAGTATTCAGGAATCTGACGCCATTTGATCTCAGCTGAAATCACTAACTCTGATGAATTCAAAAAACTGTTGAGTACAAATGATAATAAAGATTACAGTGGAGGGTGGCAAATCAGGAATCTGACTGTCATTTGATCTCCAATGAAATCCACTAAGCATCATTGGTCAAAAAACTTAATAGCTAAATGATAATAAAGATTACAGTGGAGGGTGCTTAAGTATTCAGGAATCTCTGACATTTGATTTCCAATGTAATCAACTAAGCATCATTGGTCAAAAAAAAAATGAGTACAAATGATAATAACGGTTACAGTGGAGGGTGCTTGAGTATTCAGGAATCTAACTGTCATTTGATCTCCAATGAAATCCCTTCCATTTATCCTTGTCAAAACTTAATGACTGAAATGATAGCCAAAGATTACAGTGAGGTGTGCTTGATATTCAGGAATCTCACTGTCATTTGATCTCCAATGAAATCCACTAAGCATCATTGGTCAAAAAACTTAATGAGTACAAATGATAATAAAGATTACAGTGGAGGGTGCCAGGTATTCGAGATCTCACTGTCCATTGTGATCTCAGTGAAATCCACTGACATCATTGGTCAGAGTACTGCAGAGCCTGAAAGTGATAAGATTACAGTGGAGGGTGCTTGAGTATTCAGGAATCTCACAGTCATTTGATCTCCAATGAAATCCACTAAGCATCATTGGTCAAAAACTTCAATGAGTACAAAATGATAACAAAGATTACAGTGGAGGATGCTTGAGAGTATTCAGGAATCTCACTGTCATTTGACCTCCAATGAAATCGAAGCCTCATTGGTCAAAAAGCTTAATTAATACAAATTATAATAAAGATTACAGTGGAGGGTATGCCCGAGTATTCAGGTAACTTACTGTCATTTGATCTCCAAATGTAATCCATAAGCATCATTGGTCAAAAAACAGCTGAGGCACAAAATGATAATAAAGATTACAGTGGAGTGTGCTTCAGTATTCAGGTAACACTATCATTTGATCTCAAATGTAATCCACTAGCATCATTACAGATTGAAAAAACTTAATTACTACCGACCAGTAATAAAGAATTGCAAGTGGAGAAGTTGCTTCAGTATTCAGGTAACTTACTATCATTTGATCCTGAATACTTAATCCTGCTGTCAGCAATTCAAAAAACTTGGTCACTATGAATGATAATAAAAAGTTACAGTGGAGGGTGCTTCAGTATTCAGGTAACTTACTATGTTTGATCAAATGCTCCAATCACTAGCATCATTTGATTAAGCTTGTGATGCACAAATGATAGCCAAAGATTACAGTGGAGTGTGCTTGAGTATTCAGGAATCTCACTGTCATTTGATCTCAATGAAATCCACTAAGCATCATTGGTCAAAAAACTTATTGAGTACAAATGATAATAAAGATTACAGTGGAGGGTGCTTGAGTATTCAGGAATCTGACTGTATTTGATCTCAGTAAAATCATAAGCATCATTGGTCAAAAAACTTAATAGTACAAATGATGACAAAGATTACAGTGGAGGGTGCTTGAGTAATCAGGTAACTTACTATCATTTGATCTCAATGAAATCCACTAAGCATCATTGGTGAAAAACTTAATGAGTACAAATGATAATAAAGATTGCAATTGGAGGGTGCTTGGTGTTCAGAGATCTGACTGTCATTTGATCTCCAATGAAATCCACTAAGCATCATTGGTCAAAAAACTTAATGAGTACAAATGATAATAAAGATTACAGTGGAGGGTGCTTGAGTATTCGAAAATCCAACTTACTATGTTGATCTACAATGAAATCCACTAAGCATCATTGGTCAAAAAACTTAATGAGTACAAATGATAATAAAGATTACGAAGTGGAGGGTGCTTGAGTATTCAGGAATCTGACTGTCATTTGATCCTCCAATGAAATCCACTAAGCATCGTGAATTAAACTGTGGAAGTACAGAAATGATAATAGAAAATTGCAATGGAAGAATTCTTGAAGTATTCAGGTAACTTACTATCATTTGATCTCAATGAAATCACTAAGCATCATTGGTCAAAAAAATTAATGAGTACAATGATAATAAAGAATTGATGGAGGTGTAGTCGTGAAATCTCACTATCATTTGATCTCCAATGAAATCCTTTAAGCATGTTGTAGTCAAAAAAACTTATTGAGTACAAATGATAATACAAGTACAGTAGGAGAAATTCTTGGTATTCAAAATCTGACTGTCATTTGATCTCCAATGAAATCACTAAACATCGTGGTCAAAAAACAGCCAGTACAAATGATAGCAAGAGGTACATTGGAGGGTCTTGGTGTTGGAGATATCACTGTCATTTGTGCTCCAGCAAATCACGAAGCCTCGGCTGGTCAAGAAAACAGGTAGTACAAATTATAATAAAAGGTACAGTGGAGGGTGCTCTTGAGTATTCAGGTAACTTACTATCATTTGATCTCAAAGTATATAATCCACTAACATCATTGGTCAAAAAAATTAATGAGTACAAATGATACAAAAGATTACAGTGAGTGTGCTTCAGTATTCAGGTAACTTACTATCATTTGATCTCAAATGTAATCCACTAAGCATCATTGGTCGAAACCCTAATCAGCTGTACCACAATAAAGATTACAGTGGAGGGTGCTTCAGTATTCAGGTAACTTACTAATATTTGATCACAAATGTAATCCACTAAGCATCATTGGTCAAAAACTTTAATTACTACAAATGATAATAAAGATTACAGTGGAGGTGTCACAGTATTCAGGTAACTTACTATCATTTGATCTCAAATGTAATCCACTAAGCATCATTGGTCAAAAAACTTAATGAGTACAAATGATACAAGATTACAGTGGAGTGTGCTTGAGTATTCAGGAATCTCACTGTCATTTGATCTCCAATGAAATCCACTAAGCATCATTGGTCAAAAACTTATTGAGTACAAATGATAATAAAGATTACAGTGGAGGGTGTCATGAGTATTCAGGAATCGGATTGTCATTTGATCTCTAAATGAAATCTACTAAGCATCATTAAAATCTCAATGAGTACAAATGATAATAAGATTACAGTGGAGGGGTGCTTGAGCAATCAGGTAACTTACTATCATTTGGATCTCCAATGAAATCCACTACAATTACTGGTCAAAACTTAACAGTACAACATAACAAAGATTATGAGGAGGGTGCTTGAGTATTCAGGAATCTGACTGTTATTTGATCTCCAAATGAAATCAAGCATCATTAATAAAAACTGAACAGGCAAATGATAACAAAGATTACAGTGAGGTGCTTTACATTTGAATTTACTACTATTTGATCTCCACGAAATCCACTCAAGCATCATTAAGCTGCAACTAATGAGTACAAATGATAATAAAGATTACAGTGGAGGGTGCTTGAGTATTCAGGAATTCACTGCCATTTGATTCCAATGAAATCCACTACATCATTGGTCAAAAACTTAATGAGTACAAATGATAATAAAATTGATATGTAGTGTGCTTATATTCAGTAACTTACTATCATTTGACTTCAACAAACCACTAAGCATCATTGGTCAAAAAATTAATGAGCATGTAATGATAATAAAGATTACAGTGAGGGTTTGAGTATTCAGGGACCACTGTCATTTGATCTCCAATGAAATCCACTACATCATTGGTCAAAAAAACTTATTGAGTACAAATGATAATAAAGATTGCTATGTGGAGGTGGCTGATATTCAGAATCTGACTGTCATTTTGATCTCCATAACCACTAAGCATCATTGATTTAAAAAACTAATGAGTACAAATGATAATAAAGACTATGGAGTGAGGGCATGAGTATTCAGGTATCTCACTGTCATTTGATCTAAAAATTTAGTTACTCAAGCATCATTTGTCAAAAAACTTAATGAGTACAAATGATAATAAAGATTACAGTGAGGGTGTCAGATATCTGTGAATCTGATCATTTGATCTTCCAATGAATCCACTACAATGGCTGGTCATCAAAAACTTAATGAGTACAAAATGATAATAAAAATTACAGTGGAGGGGTGCTTGAGTATTCAGGTGGGACTGAAATATTTATTTTGATTCCAATGAAATCCACCAAGCACTCGGCTGGTCAAAATTAATGAGTACAAAAATGATAACAAAGATTACAGTGTGATGGTGCTGAGTATTCAGAATCACTGTCATTTGATCTCCAATGTAAATCCACCATGATCAATGGTCAAAACTATTTAGTGTACAAATGATAACAATAAAGATTACAGTGGAGGGTGCTTGAGTATTCAGGAATCTGACTGTCATTTGATCTCCAATGAAATCCACTAAGCATCATTGGTCAAAAAACTTAATTATAATGATAATAAAGATTGCAAGATAAGTGTTTTCTGAGTATTCAGGAATCTCACTGACATTTGATTTCCAATGTAATCAACTAAGCATCATTGGTCAAAAAATGAGTACAAATGATAATAACGGTTACAGTGGAGGGTGCTTGAGTATTCAGGAATCTAACTGTCATTTGATCTCCAACAAACCACTCATTGTCAAAAACTTAATGAGCACAAATGATAACAAGATTACAGTGAGGTGTTTGAGTATTCAATCTCACTGTCACTGACTCAATGAATTCACTAAGCATCATTGGTCAAAAAACTTAATGAGGACAAATAGATATTAAAGATTACAGTGGAGGGTGCTTGAGTATTCAGGAATCTCACTGTCATTTGATCTCCAATGAAATCCACCAAGCATCATTGGTCAAAATTTTAACTAGCACAAATGATAATAAAAGATTATGGAGTGGTGCTTGAGTATTCAGGAATTCTATTAACATTTGATCTCCAATGAAATCACCAAGCATCATTGGTGAAAAAACTTAATGAGTACAAATGATAATAAAGATTACAGTGGAGGATGCTTGAGTATTCAGGAATCTCACTGTCATTTGACCTCCAATGAAATCCACGAAGCCTCATTGGTCAAAAAACTTAATTAGTACAAATTATAATAAAGATTACAGTGGAGGGTGCTTCAGTATTCAGGTAACTTACTATCATTTGATCTCAAATGTAATCCACTAAGCATCATTGGTCAAAAAACTTAATGAGTACAAATGATAATAAAGATTACAGTGGAGTGTGCTTCAGTATTCAGGTAACTTACTATCATTTGATCTCAAATGTAATCCACTAAGCATCATTGGTCGAAAATCTTAATTACTACAAATGATAATAAAGATTACAGTGGAGGGTGCTTCAGTATTCAGGTAACTTACTATCATTTGATCACAAATGTAATCCACTAAGCATCATTGGTCAAAAAACTTAATTACTACAAATGATAATAAAGATTACAGTGGAGGGTGCTTCAGTATTCAGGTAACTTACTATCATTTGATCTCAAATGTAATCCACTAAGCATCATTGGTCAAAAAACTTAATGAGTACAAATGATAATAAAGATTACAGTGGAGTGTGCTTGAGTATTCAGGAATCTCACTGTCATTTGATCTCCAATGAAATCCACTAAGCATCATTGGTCAAAAAACTTAATTAGTACAAATGATAATAAAGATTACAGTGGAGGGTGCTTCAGTATTCAGGTAACTTACTTTCATTTGATCTCAAATGTAATCCACTAAGCATCATTGGTCAAAAAACTTAATGAGTACAAATGATAATAAAGATTACAGTGGAGTGTGCTTGAGTATTCAGGAATCTCACTGTCATTTGATCTCCAATGAAATCCACTAAGCATCATTGTCAAAAAACTTAATGAGTACAAATGATAATAAAGATTACAGTGGAGTATGCTTGAGTTTTCAGGAATCTCACTGTCATTTGATCTCCAATGAAATCCACTAAGCATCATTGGTCAAAAAACTTAATGAGTACAAATGATAATAAAGATTACAGTGGAGGGTGCTTGAGTATTCAGGAATCTCACTGTCATTTGATCTCCAATGAAATCCACTAAGCATCATTGGTCAAAATTTTAACGAGTACAAATGATAATAAAGATTACAGTGGAGGGTGCTTGAGTATTCAGGAATCTCACAGTCATTTGATCTCCAATGAAATCCACTAAGCATCATTGGTCAAAAAACTTAATGAGTACAAATGATAATAAAGATTACAGTGGAGGATGCTTGAGTATTCAGGAATCTCACTGTCATTTGACCTCCAATGAAATCCACGAAGCCTCATTGGTCAAAAAACTTAATTAGTACAAATTATAATAAAGATTACAGTGGAGGGTGCTTCAGTATTCAGGTAACTTACTATCATTTGATCTCAAATGTAATCCACTAAGCATCATTGGTCAAAAAACTTAATGAGTACAAATGATAATAAAGATTACAGTGGAGTGTGCTTCAGTATTCAGGTAACTTACTATCATTTGATCTCAAATGTAATCCACTAAGCATCATTGGTCGAAAAACTTAATTACTACAAATGATAATAAAGATTACAGTGGAGGGTGCTTCAGTATTCAGGTAACTTACTATCATTTGATCACAAATGTAATCCACTAAGCATCATTGGTCAAAAAACTTAATGAGTACAAATGATAATAAAGATTACAGTGGAGTGTGCTTCAGTGTTCAGGTAACTTACTATCATTTGATCTCAAATGTAATCCACCAAAGCATCATTGGTCAAAAAACTTAATGAGTACAAATGATAATAAAGATTACAGTGGAGGGTGCTTCAGTATTCGTGCTTACTATCATTTGATCTAGGTAATCCATAAACATCATTGAATTCAAAAGCAATAGTACAAATGATAATAAAGATTACAGTGGAGTGTGCTACAGTACTTCAAGATCTCACTGTCATTTGAATCTCCAATGAAATCCCACTATTTTCGACGATTCAAGCTGAATGAATAGAGACACCAGACAGTAATAAGAACAGTGGAAGTTGTTTGATATTCAGGAATCTCACTGTCTTGATCTCTGACTAAAATCCTAAGCATGTTGGTCAAAAACTTAATGGTACAAATGATAATAGGAAGTGCAGACAGGAGGGGTGGTTGGTATTGAGATCTATAATGTTGATCTCCAATATAAATCCACTAAACATCATTGGTCAAAAGCTGTGGTACAAACTGATAATAGGTTACAGTGAGTGTGCTTCAGTATTAGGAGCAACTTACTATCATTTGGTCTCAGTAATCATAATCCACTAAACATCATTGGAACAAAAAAAACTTAGTAATTTTCGACAGTGTGGAAGTCAGTGGAAGGTGGTTGAGTATTCAGGAATCACTGTGTTTGATCTTCCAACTTGAAATCCACTAAACTCATTGATTCAAAGTGATTAATGAAATTTTAATGGACAGAAAACAAGATTACAGTGGAGGTGCTTGGTATTGAATCTCACTGTTTGATCTCTGACAAAATCCACTAGCATCATAGGTCAAAAACACAACCAGTACAAGCAAGTAATACAGGGATGCAGTGGAAGATGGATTTGAAGTATTGGAATCTCACTGTGTTTGATCTCCAATGGAAATATAAGCACATCAGTGGGTCAAAAAACTTGTGGTACAAATGATAATAAGGTGCTGACAGAGGTGGCACAATGCATTGAGCAACACTATCATTTGATCACCAAAATGTAATCCACTAAACATCAATGGGTCAAAGAAACTTGAACAATTTTAAATGATGACAAAGATTGCAGATGGAAGGGGTGCTGGTATTGGGTAACTTTACTATCTGTTTGGTCTCAGCTCTGTAGCTCTTTAAACTTTATCATACATTCAAAAAAATTCAACAGGTACTGAAAATGATAGCTACAAAGATTGCAGACAGTGTGCCCGAAGTGTTCAGGAATCTCTGTCATTTGATCTCAGCTGAAATCCCCTCAGCATGTTGGAATTCAAAAAGCTGTGGTACAAATGATAATAAGATGCAATGGAGGGTGCTTGGTATTCAGGAATCTCACTGTCATTTGATCTCCAATGAAATCATAAGCATCATTGGTCAAAAAACTTAATGAGTACAAATAAGTAATAAAGATTACAGTGGAGGGTGTGAGTATTCAGAGATCTCACACTGTCATTTTGATCTCCAATGAAATCCACTAAGCATCATTGGTCAAAAAATTTAACGAGTACAAATGATAATAAAGATTACAGTGGAGGGTGCTTGAGTATTCAGGAATCCTCACAGTCATTTGATCTCCAATGAAATCCACTAAGCATCATTGGTCCAAAAACTTAATGATGCAAATGATAATAAAGATTACAGTGGAGGGTATGACCTTCTAGGAATCTCACTGTCATTTGATCTCCAATGAAATCCACTAAGCATCATTGGTCAAAAAACTAATGAGTACAAATGATAATAAAAATTACAGTGGAGGGTGCATGAGTATTCAGGTAACTTACTATCATTTGATCTCCAATGTAATCCACTAAGCATCATTGGTCAATAAACTTAATGAGTACAAATGATAATAAAGATTACAGTGGAGGGTGCTTGAGTATTCAGGAATCTCACTGTCATTTGATATCCAATGAAATCCACGAAGCCTCATTGGTCAAAAAACTTAATTAGTACAAATGATAATAAAGATTACAGTGGAGGGTGCGTGAGTATTCAGGAATCTGACTGTCATTTGATCTCCAATGAAATCCACTAAGCATCATTGGTCAAAAAACATAATGAGTTCAAATGATAATAAAGATTACAGTGGAGGGTGCTTGAGTATTCAGGTAATTTACTGTCATTTGATCTCAAATGTAATCCACTAAGCATCATTGGTCAAAAAACTTAATGAGTACAAATGATAATAAAGATTACAGTGGAGTGTGCTTCAGTATTCAGGTAACTTGCTATCATTTGATCTCAAATGTAATCCACTAAGCATCATTGGTCAAAAAACTTAATGAGTACAAATGATAATAAAGATTACAGTGGAGTGTGCTTGAGTATTCAGGAATCTCACTGTCATTTGATCTCCAATGAAATCCACTAAGCATCATTGGTCAAAAAACCTAATTAGTACAAATGATAATAAAGATTACAGTGGAGGGTGCTTCAGTATTCAGGTAACTTACTATCATTTGATCTCAAATGTAATCCACTAAGCATCATTGGTCAAAAAACTTAATGAGTACAAATGATAATAAAGATTACAGTGGAGTGTGCTTGAGTATTCAGGAATCTCACTGTCATTTGATCTCCAATGAAATCCACTAAGCATCATTGGTCAAAAAACTTAATGAGTACAAATGATAATAAAGATTACAGTGGAGGGTGGTTGAGTATTCAGGAATCTCACTGTCATTTGATCTCCAATGAAATCCACTAAGCATCATTGGTCAAAAAACTTAATGAGTACAAATGATAATAAAGATTACAGTGGAGTGTGCTTCAGTATTCAGGTAACTTACTATCATTTGATCTCAAATGTAATCCACTAAGCATCATTGGTCAAAAAACTTAATGAGTACAAATTATAATAAAGATTACAGTGGAGGGTGCTTCAGTATTCAGGTAACTTACTATCATTTGATCTCAAATGTAATCCACTAAGCATCATTGGTCAAAAAACTTAATTAGTACAAATGATAATAAAGATTACAGTGGAGGGTGCTTCAGTATTCAGGTAACTTACTATCATTTGATCTCAAATATAATCCACTAAGCATCATTGGTCAAAAAAATTAATGAGTACAAATGATAATAAAGATTACAGTGGAGTGTGCTTGAGTATTCAGGAATCTCACTGTCATTTGATCTCCAATGAAATCCACTAAGCATCATTGGTCAAAAAACTTAATGAGTACAAATGATAATAAAGATTACAGTGGAGGGTGCTTGAGTATTCAGGAATCTCACTGTCATTTGATCTCCAATGAAATTCACTAAGCATCATTGGTCAAAAAACTTAATGAGTACAAATGATAATAAAGATTACAGTGGAGGGTGCTTGAGTATTCAGGAATCTCACTGTCATTTGATATCCAATGAAATCCACTAAGCATCATTGGTCAAAAAATTTAACGAGTACAAATGATAATAAAGATTACAGTGGAGGGTGCTTGAGTATTCAGGAATCTCACAGTCATTTGATCTCCAATGAAATCCACTAAGCATCATTGGTCAAAAAACTTAATGAGTACAAATGATAATAAAGATTACAGTGGAGGGTGCTTGAGTATTCAGGAATCTCACTGTCATTTGATCTCCAATGAAATCCACTAAGCATCATTGGTCAAAAAACTTAATGAGTACAAATGATAATAAAAATTACAGTGGAGGGTGCATGAGTATTCAGGTAACTTACTATCATTTGATCTCCAATGTAATCCACTAAGCATCATTGGTCAAAAAAATTAATGAGTACAAATGATAATAAAGATTACAGTGGAGGGTGCTTGAGTATTCAGGAATCTCACTGTCATTTGACCTCCAATGAAATCCACGACGCCTCATTGGTCAAAAAACTTAATTAGTACAAATGATAATAAAGATTACAGTGGAGGGTGCGTGAGTATTCAGGAATCTGACTGTCATTTGATCTCCAATGAAATCCACTAAGCATCATTGGTCAAAAAACGTAATGAGTTCAAATGATAATAAAGATTACAGTGGAGGGTGCTTGAGTATTCAGGTAATTTACTGTCATTTGATCTCCAATGTAATCCACTAAGCATCATTGGTCAAAAAACTTAATGAGTACAAATGATAATAAAGATTACAGTGGAGGGTGCTTGAGTATTCAGGAATCTCACAGTCATTTGATCTCCAATGAAATCCACTAAGCATCATTGGTCAAAAAACTTAATGAGTACAAATGATAATAAAAATTACAGTGGAGGGTGCTTGAGTATTCAGGTGATTTACTGTCACTTGATCTCCCATGAAAGCCTCCAGATACTAATTCTATGAAAATTCAATAAGTACAAAGTAATAAAGAATACGAAGTGGTGTAGTGCTGAGACATAGTGCCCTCTGATCTCCAATGAAAGCACCATTCCTAAGAAACTTCAAATGAGTACCAAATGACAATAAAGAATACTGAGAAGCATACTGGAGTATTAAAGAGACTTACTGTCAATTAATCCAATACAAGCCAATAGATACCATTTGTAAGAAAATACAATGAGTACGAAATAATAATAAAGAATACCGAAAAGCATATGGGAGTATTAAGGAGACTTACTGTCAATTAAATCCAATAGAAGCCACTAGATACCATTTGTAAGAAAATACAATGATTACCAAATAATAATAAAGAATACTGTGAAGCATTGTGGAGTATTAAGGAGGCTTACTGTCAATTAAATCCAATAGAAGCCACTAGATACCATTTGTAAGAAAATACAATGAGTACCAAATAATAATAAAGAATACTGAGAAGCATACTGGATTATCAAGGAGACTTACTGACAATTAGATCTAATAGAAGACACTAGATGCCATTTGTAAAAAAAATACGATGAGTAGCAAATTACAATAAAAAATACTGAGAAGCATAATGGAGTATAAAGGAGACTTACTGTCAATTAAATCAAATAAAAGCGACTAGATGCCATTAGTAAGTAAACAAAATGGGTACCAAATTATAATAAAGAATACTGAGAAGCATAGAGTAGTATTAAGGAGACTTACTATCAATTAGATCCAATAGAAGCCACTAGATACCATTTGTAAGAAAATACAATGAGTACCAAATAATAATAAAGAATACTGAGAAGCATACTGGAGTATTAATGAGACTTACTGTCAATTAGATCCAGTAGAATCCACTAGTTGAAATTTGTAAGAAAATACACTGAGTACCAAATATTAATAAAGAATACTGAGAAGCAGACTGGAGTATTAACGAGACTTAATCTTAATTAAATCCAATAGAAGCCACTAGGCACCATTTGTAAAAAAATACAATGAGTACCAAATAATAATAAAGAATACTGAGCAGCATACTGGAGTATTAAGGAGACTTACTGTCAATTAAATCCAATAGAAGCCACTTGATACCATTTGTAAGAAAATACAATGAGCACCAAATAATAATAAAGAATACTGAGAAGCATGCTGGAGTATTAAGGAGACTTACTCTCAGTTAATCCAATAGAAGCCATTAGATGCCATTTGTAAGAAAATACAATGAGTACCAAATAATAATAAAGAATACTGAGAAGCATAGTAGAGTATTAAGGAGGCTTACTGTCAATTAAATCCAATAGAAGCCACTAGATACCATTTGTAAGTAAATACAATGAGTACCAAATGATAATAAAGAATACTGTGAAGCATAGTGGATTATTAAGGAGGCTTACTGTCAATTAAATCCAATAGAAATCACTAGATACCATTTGTAAGAAAATACAATGAGCACCAAATAATAATAAAGAATACTGAGAAACATACTGGAGTATTAAGGAGACTAACTGTCAATTAAATCCAATAGAAGCCACTAGATACCATTTGTAAGAAAGTACATTAAGTACCCAATTATAACAAAGAATACTGAGCAGCATACTGGAGTATTAAGGAGACTAACTGTCATTTAGATCCAATAGAAGCCACTACATATCAATTGTAAGAAAATACAATGAGTACCAAATAATAAAATAGAATACTGGGAAGCATAGTGGAGTATTAAGGAGGCTTACTCTCAATTAAATCCAATAGAAGTCACTAGATACCATCTGTAAGAAAATATATTGAGTACCAAATAATAATAAAGAATACTGAGAAGCATAGTGGAGTATTAAGGAGACTTACTGTCAATTAGATCCAAGAGAAGCCACTAGATGCCATTTGTAAAAAAATACAATGAGTACCAAATAATAATAAAGAATACTGAGCAGCAAACTGGAGTATTAAGGAGACTAACTGTCAATTAAATCCAATAGAATCCACTACATATCAATTGTAAGAAAATACAATGAGTACCAAATAATAGTAAAGAATACTGAGAAGCATAGTGGAGTACTAAGGAGACTAACTGTCAATTAGATCCAATAGAAGCCACTAGATGCCATTTGTGAGAAAATACAATGAGTACCAAATAATAATAAAGAATACTGGGAAGCATAGTGAAGTATTAAGGAGACTTACTGTCAATTAGATCCAAGAGAAGCCACTAGATGCCATTTGTAAAAAAATACAATGAGTACCAAATAATAATAAAGAATACTGAGCAGCATACTGCAGTATTAAGGAGACTAACTGTCAAGTAAATCCAATAGAAGCCACTAGATACTATTTGTAAGAAAATACAATGAGTACCAAATAATAAAAAAGAATACTGAGAAGCATAGAGGAGTATTAAGGAGACTTACTGTCAATTAAATCCAATACAAACGATTAGATACCATTAGTAAGATAATACAATGAGTACCAAATAATAATAAAGAATACTGGGAAGCATACTGGAGTATTAAGGAGACTTACTGTCAATTAGATCCAATAGAAGACACTAGATGCCATTTGTAAGAAAATACAATGAGTACCAAATAATAATAAAGAATACTGTGAAGCATAGAGGAGTATTAAGGAGACTTACTGTCAATTAAATCCAATAGAAGCCACTAGACACCATTTGTAAGAAAATAAAATGAGTACCAAATAATAATAAAGAATACTGAGAAGTATACTGGAGTATTATGGAGACTTACTGTCAATTAAATCCATTAGAAGCCACTAGATACCATTTGCAAAAAATTACAATGAGTACCAAATTATAATAAAGAATACCGGGAAGCATAGTGGAGTATTAAGGAGACTTACTGTCAATTAGATCCAATAGAAGACACTAGATGCCATTTGTAAGAAAAGATAATCAGGATCAAATAATAATAAAGAATACTGAGAAGCATACAGTAGTATTTAGTAGGCTTACTGTCAATTAGATCCAATAGAAGCCACTAGACACCATTTGTAAGAAAATACAATGAGATACCAAATAATAATAAAGAATACTGAGAAACATGGTGGAGTATTAAGGAGACTTACTATCAATTAAATCCAATAGAAGCCACTAGATACCATTTGTAAGAAAATACAATGAGTACCAAGTAATAATAAAGAATATTGAGAAGCATACTGGAGTATTAAGGAGACTTACTGTCAATTAAATCCAATAGAAGCCACTTGATACCATTTGTAAGAAAATACAATGTGTACCAAACAATAATAAAGAACACTGAGAAGTATACTGGAGTATTAAGGAGACTTACTGTCAATTCGATACAATAGAAGCCACTAGATACTATTTGTAAGAAAATACAATGAGTACCAAATAATAATAAAGAATACTGTGAAGTATAGTGGAGTATTAAGGAGACTTAATCTTAATTAAATCCAATAGAAGCCACTAGGCACCATTTGTAAAAAAATACAATGAGTACCAAATAATAATAAAGAATACTGAAAAACATACTGGAGTATTAAGAAGACTTACTGTCAATTAAATCCAATAGAAGCCACTTGATACCATTTGTAAGAAAATACAATGAGCACCAAATAATAATAAAGAATACTGAGAAGCATACTGGAGTATTAAGGAGACTAACTGTCAATTAAATCCAATAGAAGCCACTAGATACCATTTGTAAGAAAGTACATTAAGTACCCAATTATAACAAAGAATACTGAGCAGCATACTGGAGTATTAAGGAGACTAACTGTCATTTAGATCCAATAGAAGCCACTACATATCAATTGTAAGAAAATACAATGAGTACCAAATAATAAAATAGAATACTGGGAAGCATAGTGGAGTATTAAGGAGGCTTACTCTCAATTAAATCCAATAGAAGTCACTAGATACCATCTGTAAGAAAATACATTGAGTACCAAATAATAATAAAGAATACTGAGAAGCATAGTGGAGTATTAAGGAGACTTACTGTCAATTAGATCCAAGAGAAGCCACTAGATGCCATTTGTAAAAAAATACAATGAGTACCAAATAATAATAAAGAATACTGAGCAGCATACTGGAGTATTAAGGAGACTAACTGTCAATTAAATCCAATAGAATCCACTACATATCAATTGTAAGAAAATACAATGAGTACCAAATAATAGTAAAGAATACTGAGAAGCATAGTGGAGTACTAAGGAGACTAACTGTCAATTAGATCCAATAGAAGCCACTAGATGCCATTTGTGAGAAAATACAATGAGTACCAAATAATAATAAAGAATACTGGGAAGCATAGTGAAGTATTAAGGAGACTTACTGTCAATTAGATCCAAGAGAAGCCACTAGATGCCATTTGTAAAAAAATACAATGAGTACCAAATAATAATAAAGAATACTGAGCAGCATACTGCAGTATTAAGGAGACTAACTGTCAATTAAATCCAATAGAAGCCACTAGATACCATTTGTAAGAAAATTACAACGAGTACCAAATAATAAAAAAGAATACTGAGAAGCATAGAGGAGTATTAAGGAGACTTACTGTCAATTAAATCCAATACAAACGATTAGATACCATTAGTAAGATAATACAATGAGTACCAAATAATAATAAAGAATACTGGGAAGCATACTGGAGTATTAAGGAGACTTACTGTCAATTAGATCCAAGAGAAGCCACTAGATGCCATTTGTAAGAAAATACAATGAGTACCAAATAATAATAAAGAATACTGTGAAGCATAGAGGAGTATTAAGGAGACTTACTGTCAATTAAATCCAATAGAAGCCACTAGACACCATTTGTAAGAAAATAAAATGAGTACCAAATAATAATAAAGAATACTGAGAAGTATACTGGAGTATTATGGAGACTTACTGTCAATTAAATCCATTAGAAGCCACTAGATACCATTTGCAAAAAATTACAATGAGTACCAAATTATAATAAAGAATACCGGGAAGCATAGTGGAGTATTAAGGAGACTTACTGTCAATTAGATCCAATAGAAGACACTAGATGCCATTTGTAAGAAAAGACAATCAGGATCAAATAATAATAAAGAATACTGAGAAGCATACAGTAGTATTTAGTAGGCTTACTGTCAATTAGATCCAATAGAAGCCACTAGACACCATTTGTAAGAAAATACAATGAGCACCAAATAATAATAAAGAATACTGAGAAACATGGTGGAGTATTAAGGAGACTTACTATCAATTAAATCCAATAGAAGTCACTAGATACCATCTGTAAGAAAATACATTGAGTACCAAATAATAATAAAGAATACTGAGAAGCATAGTGGAGTATTAAGGAGACTTACCGTCAATTAGATCCAAGAGAAGCCACTAGATGCCATTTGTAAAAAAATACAATGAGTACCAAATAATAATAAAGAATACTGAGCAGCATACTGGAGTATTAAGGAGACTAACTGTCAATTAAATCCAATAGAATCCACTACATATCAATTGTAAGAAAATACAATGAGTACCAAATAATAGTAAAGAATACTGAGAAGCATAGTGGAGTACTAAGGAGACTAACTGTCAATTAGATCCAACAGAAGCCACTAGATGCCATTTGTGAGAAAATACAATGAGTACCAAATAATAATAAAGAATACTGGGAAGCATAGTGAAGTATTAAGGAGACTTACTGTCAATTAGATCCAAGAGAAGCCACTAGATGCCATTTGTAAAAAAATACAATGAGTAGCAAATAATAATAAAGAATACTGAGCAGCATACTGCTGTATTAAGGAGACTAACTGTCAATTAAATCCAATAGAAGCCACTAGATACCATTTGTAAGAAAATACAATGAGTACCAAATAATAAAAAAGAATACTGAGAAGCATAGAGGAGTATTAAGGAGACTTACTGTCAATTAAATCCAATACAAACGATTAGATACCATTAGTAAGATAATACAATGAGTACCAAATAATAATAAAGAATACTGGGAAGCATACTGGAGTATTAAGGAGACTTACTGTCAATTAGATCCAAGAGAAGCCACTAGATGCCATTTGTAAGAAAATACAATGAGTACCAAATAATAATAAAGAATACTGTGAAGCATAGAGGAGTATTAAGGAGACTTACTGTCAATTAAATCCAATAGAAGCCACTAGACACCATTTGTAAGAAAATAAAATGAGTACCAAATAATAATAAAGAATACTGAGAAGTATACTGGAGTATTATGGAGACTTACTGTCAATTAAATCCATTAGAAGCCACTAGATACCATTTGCAAAAAATTACAATGAGTACCAAATTATAATAAAGAATACCGGGAAGCATAGTGGAGTATTAAGGAGACTTACTGTCAATTAGATCCAATAGAAGACACTAGATGCCATTTGTAAGAAAAGACAATCAGGATCAAATAATAATAAAGAATACTGAGAAGCATACAGTAGTATTTAGTAGGCTTACTGTCAATTAGATCCAATAGAATCCACTAGATACCATTTGTAAGAAAATACAATGAGCACCAAATAATAATAAAGAATACTGAGAAACATGGTGGAGTATTAAGGAGACTTACTATCAATTAAATCCAATAGAAGCCACTAGATACCATTTGTAAGAAAATACAATGAGTACCAAGTAATAATAAAGAATATTGAGAAGCATACTGGAGTATTAAGGAGACTTACTGTCAATTAAATCCAATAGAAGCCACTTGATACCATTTGTAAGAAAATACAATGTGTACCAAACAATAATAAAGAACACTGAGAAGTATACTGGAGTATTAAGGAGACTTACTGTCAATTCGATACAATAGAAGCCACTAGATACTATTTGTAAGAAAATACAATGAGTACCAAATAATAATAAAGAATACTGTGAAGTATAGTGGAGTATTAAGGAGACTTACTCTCAATTAAATCCAATAAAACCCACAAGATACCATTTGTAAGAAAATATAATGAGTACCAAATCATAATAAAGAATACTGAGAAGCATACTGGAGTATTAAGGAGACTTACTATCAATTAGATCGAATAGAAGTCACTAGATACCATTTGTAAGAAAATAAAATGAGTACCAAATCAAAATAAAGAATACTGAGAAGCATACTGGAGTATTAAGGAGACTTACTATCAATTAGATCGAATAGAAGCCACTAGATACCATTTGTAAGAAAATAAAATGAGTACCAAATAGATCCAATAGAAGCCACTAGATACCATTTATAAGAAAATACAATGAGTACCAAATAATAATAAAGAATACTGAGAGGCATTGTGGAGTATTAATGAGACTTACTATCAATTAAATCCTATAGAAGCCACTAGATACCATTTGTAAGAAAATACAATGAGTACCAAAGAAAGCATACTGGAGTATTAAGGAGACTTACTGTCAATTAAATCCAATAGAAGCCACTAGATACCATTTGTAAGAAAATACAATGAGTAGCAAATTATAGTAAAGAATACTGAGAAGCGTTGTGGTACAGTGGATATCGGCTCGGAACGAGAAACCAGGGAGGCAAGTTCGAATTCCAGTTGAATCCATTGTATTCACTTACGCGCAAATACCCTTGGGAAAGGTATTAATCCGTCACTTCCTTCCAGTTATGGTTTAAATAGCAGGACAGATTGGGTTCTATGGCCTTAGTCGGCAACCAGTCTACCGCAGAAAGCAATTGCAACCTACTACGGGATAATCTCCTGCCCAGTCAGTCATGTCTCTTTCGAGACATGATCGCCCAAGCGTGTATCACGTATGGCACTTTAACTGACTGACTATCAATTAAATCCAATAGAAGCCAATAGATACCATTTGTAAGGAAATACAATGAGTATCAAATTATAATAAAGAATATTCAGAAGCATACTGAAGTATTAAGGGGACTTACTCTCAATTAAATCCAATAAAAGCCACAAGATACCATATGTAAGAAAATACAATGAGTACCAAATAATAATAAAGAATACTGAGAAGCATAGTGGAGTATTAAGGAGACTGACTGTCAATTAAATCCAATAGAAGCCACTAGATACCATTTGTAAGAAAATACATTTAGCACCAAATAATAATAAAGAATACTGAGAAGCATACTGGAGTATTAAGGAGACTTACTCTCAGTTAATCCAATAAAAGCCACTAGATACCATATGTAAGAAAATACAATGAGTACCAAATAATAATAAAGAATACTGAGAAGCATAGTGGAGTATTAAGGAGACTTACTGTCAATTAAATCCAATAGAAGCCAATTGATATCATTTGTAAGAAAATACAATGAGTACCAAATAATAATAAAGAATACTGAGAAGCATACTGGAGTATTAAGGAGACATACTGTCAATTAAATCCAATAGAAGCCACTTGATATCATTTGTAAGAAAATACAATGAGTACCAAATAATAATAAAGAATACTGAGAAGCATACTGGAGTATTAAGGAGACTTACTGTAAAATAAATCCAATAGAAGCAACTAGATACCATTTGTAAGAAAATACAATGTGTACCAAATAATAATAAAGAATACTGAGTAGCACAATGGTGTATTAAGGAGACTTACTATCAATTAAATCCAATAGAATCCACTAGATACCATTTGTAAGAAAAGAAAATGAGTAGCAAATAATAATAAAGAATACTGAGAAGCATACTGGAGTATTAAGGAGACTTACTGTCAATTAAATCCAATAGAAGCCACTAGATACCATTTGTAACAATATACAATGATTACCAAATAATAATAAAGAATACTGAGAAGCATACTGGAGTATTAAGGAGACTTACTATCAATTAAATCCAATAGAAGCCACTACATACCATTTGTAAGAAAATACAATGAGTACCAAAAATAATAAAGAATACTGAGAAGCATAGTGGAGTATTAAGGAGACTTACTATCAATTAGATCCAATAGAAGCCACTAGATACCATTTGTAAGAAAATACAATGAGTACCAATAATAATAAAGAATTCTGAGAAGCATACTGGAGGATTCAGGAGGCTTACAGTCAATTAGATCCAATAGAAGCCACTAGATAACATTTGTAAGAAAATACAATGAGTACCAAATAATAATAAAGAATACTGAGAAGCATACTGATGTATTAAGGGGCCTTACTATCAATTAGATCCAATAGAAGCCACTAGAAACCATTTGTAAGTAAAGAAAATGAGTACCAAATAATAATAAAGAGTATTGAGAAGCATACTTGAGTACTAAGGAGACTTACTGTCAATTAGAACCAATAGAAGCCACTAGATACCATTTGTAAGAAAATACAATGTGTACCAAATAATAATAAAGAATACTGAGTAGCACAATGGCGTATTAAGGAGACTTACTAACAATTGAATCCAATAGAAACCACTAGATACCATTTGTAAGAAAATACAATGAGTACCAAATAATAAAAAAGAATACTGTAAAGTATAGCAGAGTATTAAGGAGACTTACTATCAACCAAATCCAATAGAAGCCTCAAGATACCATTTGTAAGAAAATACAATGAGTACCAAATAATAATGAAGAATACTGAGAAGCATACTGGAGTATTCAGGAGGCTTACTTTCAATTAAATCCAATAGAAGCCACTTGATATCATTTGCAAGAAAATACAATGAGTACCAAATAATAATAAAGAATATTGAGAAGCATACTGGAGTATTAAGGAGACTTACTGTCAATTCAATCCAATAGAAGCCACTAGATACCATTTGTAAGAAAATACAATGCGTAACAAATAATAATAAAGAATACTGAGAAGCATACTGGAGTATTAAGGAGACTTACTATCAATTAAATCCAATAGAAGCCAGTAGATACCATTTGTAAGAAAATACAATAGGTACCAAATAATAATAAAGAATACTGAGTAGCACAAAGGCGTATTAAGGAGACTTACTATCAATTAAATCCATTAGAAACCACTAGATACCATTTGTAAGAAAATACAATGAGTACCAAATAATAATAAAGAATACTGTGAAGTATATTGGAGTATTAATGAGACTTACTATCAATTAAATCCATTAGAAGCCTCAAGATACTAATTGTAAGAAAATACAATGAGTACCAAATAATAATAAAGAATACTGAGAAGCATACTGATGTATTAAGGGGACTTACTATCAATTAGATACAATAGAAGCCACTAGATACCATTTGTAAGAAAATACAATGAGTACCAAATAATAATAAAGAATATTGTGAAGCATACTTGAGTATTAAGGGGACTTACTGTCAATTAGATCCAATAGAAGCCACTAGATAGCATTTGTAAGAAAATACAATGATTACCAAATAATAATAAAGAATACTGAGAAGCATACTGAAGTATTAAGGAGACTTACTGTCAATTAGAACCAATAGACACCACTAGATACCATTTGTAAAAAAATACAATGATTACCAAATAATAATAAAGAATACTGAGAAGCATACTGAAGTATTAAGGGGACTTACTGTCAATTAGATCCAATAGAAGCCACTAGATACCATTTGTAAGAGAATACAATGAGTACCAAATAATAATAAAGAATACTGAGAAGCATACTGAAGTATTAAGGGGACTTACTGTCAATTAGATCCAATAGAATCCACTAGATACCATTTGTAAGAGAATACAATGAGTACCAAATAATAATAAAGAATACAGAGAAGTATACTGGACTATTCAGGAGGCTTACTGCCAACTAGATCCAATAGAAGCCACTAGATACCATTTGTAAGAAAATACAATGAGTACCAAATAATAATAAAGAATACTGAGAAGCATACTGAAGTATTAAGGGGACTTAGTGTCAATTAGATCCAATAGAAGCCACTAGATACCATTTGTAAGAGAATACAATGAGTACCAAATAACAATAAAGAATACTGAGAAGCATACTGAAGTATTAAGGGGACTTACTGTCAATTAGATCCAATAGAAGCCACTAGATACCATTTGTAAGAGAATACAATGAGTACCAAATAATAATAAAGAATACTGAGAAGCATACAGGAGTATTAAGGAGACTTACTATCAACTAAATCAAATAGAAGCCTCAAGATACCATTTGTAAGAAAATACAATGAGTACCAAATAATAATAAAGAATACTGAGAAGTATACTGGAGTATTCAGGAGGCTTACTGTCAACTAGATCCAATAGAAGCCACTAGATACCATTTGTAAGAGAATACAATGAGTACCAAATAATAACAAAGAATACTGAGAAGCATACTGAAGTATTAAGGGGACTTACTGTCAATTAGATCCAATAGAAGCCACTAGATAGCATTTGTAAGAGAATACAATGAGTACCAAATAATAATAAAGAATACTGAGAAGTATACTGGACTATTCAGGAGGCTTACTGTCAACTAGATCCAATAGAAGCCACTAGATACCATTTGTAAGAAATTACAATGAGTACCAAATAATAATAAAGAATACTGAGAAGCATACTGAAGTATTAAGGGGACTTACTGTCAATTAGATCCAATAGAAGCCACTAGATACCATTTGTAAGAGAATACAATGAGTACCAAATAATAATAAAGAATACTGAGAAGCATACTGAAGTATTAAGGGGACTTACTGTGAATTAGATCCAATAGAAGCCACTAGATACCATTTGTAAGAAAATACAATGAGTACCAAATAATAATAAAGAATACTGAGAAGTATACTGGAGTATTCAGGAGGCTTACTGTCAACTAGATCCAATAGAAGCCACTAGATACCATTTGTAAGAAATTACAATGAGTACCAAATAATAATAAAGAATACTGAGAAGCATACTGAAGTATTAAGGGGACTTACTGTCAATTAGATCCAATAGAAGCCACTAGATACCATTTGTAAGAGAATACAATGAGTACCAAATAATAATAAAGAATACTGAGAAGCATACTGAAGTATTAAGGGGACTTACTGTCAATTAGATCCAATAGAAGCCACTAGATACCATTTGTAAGAGAATACAATGAGTACCAAATAATAATAAAGAATACTGAGAAGTATACTGGAGTATTCAGGAGGCTTACTGTCAACTAGATCAAATAGAAGCCACTAGATACCATTTGTAAGAAAATACAATGAGTACCAAATAATAATAAAGAATACTGAGAAGCATACTGAAGTATTAAGGGGACTTACTGTCAATTAGATCCAATAGAAGCCACTAGATACCATTTGTAAGAAAATACAATGAGTACCAAATAATAATAAATAATACTGAGAAGCATACTGGAGTATTAAGGAGACTTACTATCAACTAAATCAAATAGAAGCCTCAAGATACCATTTGTAAGAAAATACAATGAGTACCAAAAAATAATAAAGAATACTGAGAAGTATACTGGAGTATTCAGGAGGCTTACTGTCAACTAGATCCAATAGAAGCCACTAGATACCATTTGTAAGAAAATACAATGAGTACCAAATAATAATAAAGAATACTGAGAAGCATACTGAAGTATTAAGGGGACTTACTGTCAATTAGATCTAATAGAAGCCACTAGATACCATTTGTAAGAAAATACAATGAGTACCAAATAATAATAAATAATACTGAGAAGCATACTGGAGTATTAAGGAGACTTACTATCAACTAAATCAAATAGAAGCCTCAAGATACCATTTGTAAGAAAATACAATGAGTACCAAATAATAATAAAGAATACTGAGAAGTATACTGGAGTATTCAGGAGGCTTACTGTCAACTAGATCCAATAGAAGCCACTAGATACCATTTGTAAGAGAATACAATGAGTACCAAATAATAACAAAGAATACTGAGAAGCATACTGAAGTATTAAGGGGACTTACTGTCAATTAGATCCAATAGAAGCCACTAGATAGCATTTGTAAGAAAATACAATGATTACCAAATAATAATAAAGAATACTGAGAAGCATACTGAAGTATTAAGGAGACTTACTGTCAATTAGATCCAATAGAAGCTACTAGATACCATTTGTAAGAGAATACAATGAGTACCAAATAATAACAAAGAATACTGAGAAGCATACTGAAGTATTAAGGGGACTTACTGTCAATTAGATCCAATAGAAGCCACTAGATAGCCTCTGTAAGAAAATACAATGATTACCAAATAATAATAAAGAATACTGAGAAGCATACTGAAGTATTAAGGAGACTTACTGTCAATTAGATCCAATAGAAGCTACTAGATACCATTTGTAAGAAAATACAATGTGTACCAAATAATAATAAAAAATACTGAGAAGCATACTTGAGTATTAAAAAGACTTACTGTCAATTAGAACCAATAGACGCCACTAGATACCATTTGTAAGAAAATACAATGAGTACCAAATAATAATAAAGAATACTGAGAAGCATACTGAAGTATTAAGGGGAATTACTGTCAATTAAATCCAATAGAAGCCACTAGATACAATTTGTAAGAGAATACAATGAGTACCAAATAATAATAAAGAATACTGAGAAGCACACTGAAGCATTAAGGGGACTTACTGTCAATTAGATCCAATAGAAGCCACTAGATACCATTTGTAAGAGAATACAATGAGTATCAAATAATCATAAAGAATACTGAGAAGTATACTGGAGTATTCAGGAGGCATACTCTCAACTAGATCCAATAGAAGCCACTAGATACCATTTGTAAGAGAATACAATGAGTACCAAATAATAATAAAGAATACTGAGAAGCATACTGGCGTATTAAGTGGACTTACTGTCAATTAGATCCAATAGAAGCCACTAGATAGCATTTGTAAGAAAATACAATGATTACCAAATAATAATAAAGAATACTGAGAAGCATACTGAAGTATTAAGGAGACTTACTGTCAATTAGAACCAATAGACACCACTAGATACCATTTGTAAAAAAATACAATGATTACCAAATAATAATAAAGAATACTGAGAAGCATACTGAAGTATTAAGGGGACTTACTGTCAATTAGATCCAATAGAAGCCACTAGATACCATTTGTAAGAGAATACAATGAGTACCAAATAATAATAAAGAATACTGAGAAGCATACTGAAGTATAAAGGGGACTTACTGTCAATTAGATCCAATAGAATCCACTAGATACCATTTGTAAGAGAATACAATGAGTACCAAATAATAATAAAGAATACAGAGAAGTATACTGGACTATTCAGGAGGCTTACTGCCAACTAGATCCAATAGAAGCCACTAGATACCATTTGTAAGAAAATACAATGAGTACCAAATAATAATAAAGAATACTGAGAAGCATACTGAAGTATTAAGGGGACTTAGTGTCAATTAGATCCAATAAAAGCCACTAGATACCATTTGTAAGAGAATACAATGAGTACCAAATAACAATAAAGAATACTGAGAAGCATACTGAAGTATTAAGGGGACTTACTGTCAATTAGATCCAATAGAAGCCACTAGATACCATTTGTAAGAGAATACAATGAGTACTAAATAATAATAAAGAATACTGAGAAGCATACAGGAGTATTAAGGAGACTTACTATCAACTAAATCAAATAGAAGCCTCAAGATACCATTTGTAAGAAAATACAATGAGTACCAAATAATAATAAAGAATACTGAGAAGTATACTGGAGTATTCAGGAGGCTTACTCTCAACTAGATCCAATAGAAGCCACTAGTTACCATTTGTAAGAGAATACAATGAGTACCAAATAATAACAAAGAATACTGAGAAGCATACTGAAGTATTAAGGGGACTTACTGTCAATTAGATCCAATAGAAGCCACTAGATAGCATTTGTAAGAGAATACAATGAGTACCAAATAATAATAAAGAATACTGAGAAGTATACTGGAGTATTCAGGAGGCTTACTGTCAACTAGATCCAATAGAAGCCACTAGATACCATTTGTAAGAAATTACAATGAGTACCAAATAATAATAAAGAATACTGAGAAGCATACTGAAGTATTAAGGGGACTTACTGTCAATTAGATCCAATAGAAGCCACTAGATACCATTTGTAAGAGAATACAATGAGTACCAAATAATAATAAAGAATACTGAGAAGCATACTGAAGTATTAAGGGGACTTACTGTCAATTAGATCCAATAGAAGCCACTAGATACCATTTGTAAGAAAATACAATGAGTACCAAATAATAATAAAGAATACTGAGAAGTATACTGGAGTATTCAGGAGGCTTACTGTCAACTAGATCCAATAGAAGCCACTAGATACCATTTGTAAGAAATTACAATGAGTACCAAATAATAATAAAGAATACTGAGAAGCATACTGAAGTATTAAGGGGACTTACTGTCAATTAGATCCAATAGAAGCCACTAGATACCATTTGTAAGAGAATACAATGAGTACCAAATAATAATAAAGAATACTGAGAAGCATACTGAAGTATTAAGGGGACTTACTGTCAATTAGATCCAATAGAAGCCACTAGATACCATTTGTAAGAGAATACAATGAGTACCAAATAATAATAAAGAATACTGAGAAGTATACTGGAGTATTCAGGAGGCTTACTGTCAACTAGATCCAATAGAAGCCACTAGATACCATTTGTAAGAAAATACAATGAGTACCAAATAATAATAAAGAATACTGAGAAGCATACTGAAGTATTAAGGGGACTTATTGTCAATTATATCCAATAGAATCCACTAGATACCATTTGTAAGAAAATACAATGAGTACCAAAAAATAATAAATAATACTGAGAAGCATACTGGAGTATTAAGGAGACTTACTATCAACTAAATCAAATAGAAGCCTCAAGATACCATTTGTAAGAAAATACAATGAGTACCAAATAATAATAAAGAATACTGAGAAGTATACTGGAGTATTCAGGAGGCTTACTGTCAACTAGATCCAATAGAAGCCACTAGATACCATTTGTAAGAAAATAAAATGAGTACCAAATAATAATAAAGAATACTGAGAAGCATACTGAAGTATTAAGGGGACTTACTGTCAATTAGATCCAATAGAAGCCACTAGATACCATTTGTAAGAAAATACAATGAGTAACAAATAATAATAAATAATACTGAGAAGCATACTGGAGTATTAAGGAGACTTACTATCAACTAAATCAAATAGAAGCCTCAAGATACAATTTGTAAGAAAATACAATGAGTACCAAATAATAATAAAGAATACTGAGAAGTATACTGGAGTATTCAGGAGGCTTACTGTCAATTAGATCCAATAGAAGCTACTAGATACCATTTGTAAGAGAATACAATGAGTACCAAATAATAACAAAGAATACTGAGAAGCATACTGAAGTATTAAGGGGACTTACTGTCAATTAGATCCAATAGAAGCCACTAGATAGCATTTGTAAGAAAATACAATGATTACCAAATAATAATAAAGAATACTGAGAAGCATACTGAAGTATTAAGGAGACTTACTGTCAATTAGATCCAATAGAAGCTACTAGATACCATTTGTAAGAGAATACAATGAGTACCAAATAATAACAAAGAATACTGAGAAGCATACTGAAGTATTAAGGGGACTTACTGTCAATTAGATCCAATAGAAGCCACTAGATAGCATTTGTAAGAAAATACAATGATTACCAAATAATAATAAAGAATACTGAGAAGCATACTGAAGTATTAAGGAGACTTACTGTCAATTAGATCCAATAGACGCTACTAGATACCATTTGTAAGAAAATACAATGTGTACCAAATAATAATAAAAAATACTGAGAAGCATACTTGAGTATTAAAAAGACTTACTGTCAATTAGAACCAATAGACGCCACTAGATACCATTTGTAAGAAAATACAATGAGTACCATATAATAATAAAGAATACTGAGAAGCATACTGAAGTATTAAGGGGAATTACTGTCAATTAAATCCAATAGAAGCCACTAGATACCATTTGTAAGAGAATACAATGAGTACCAAATAATAATAAAGAATACTGAGAAGCACACTGAAGCATTAAGGGGACTTACTGTCAATTAGATCCAATAGAAGCCACTAGATACCATTTGTAAGAGAATACAATGATTACCAAATAATAATAAACAATACTGAGAAGCATACTGAAGTACTAAGGGGACTTACTGTCAATTAGATCCAATAGAAGCCACTAGATAGCATTTGTAAGAAAATACAATGATTACCAAATAATAATAAAGAATACTGAGAAGCATACTGATGTATTAAGGAGACTTAGTGTCAATTAGAACCAATAGACGCCACTAGATACCATTTGTAAGAAAATACAATGATTACCAAATAATAATAAAGAATACTGAGAAGCATACTGAAGTATTAAGGGGACTTACTGTCAAATTATATCCAATAGAAGCCACTAGATACCATTTGTAAGAGAATACAATGTGTACCAAATAATAATAAAGAATACTGAGAAGCATACTGAAGTATTAAGGGGACTTAGTGTCAATTAGATCCAATAGAAGCCACTAGATACCATTTGTAAGAGAATACAATGAGTACCAAATAATAATAAAGAATACTGAGAAGTATACTGGAGTATTCAGGAGGCTTACTGTCAATTAGATCCAATAGAAGCCACTAGATACCATTTGTAAGAGAATACAATGAGTACCAAATAATAATAAAGAATACTGAGAAGCATACTGAAGTATTAAGGGGACTTACTGTCAATTAGATCCAATAGAAGCCACTAGATACCATTTGTAAGAAAATACAATGAGTACCAAATAATAATAAATAATACTGAGAAGCATACTGGAGTATTAAGGAGACTTACTATCAACTAAATCAAATAGAAGCCTCAAGATACCATTTGTAAGAAAATACAATGAGTACCAAATAATAATAAAGAATACTGAGAAGTATAATGGAGTATTCAGGAGGCTTACTGTCAACTAGATCCAATAGAAGCCACTAGATACCATTTGTAAGAGAATACAATGAGTACCAAATAATAACAAAGAATACTGAGAAGCATACTGAAGTATTAAGGGGACTTACTGTCAATTAGATCCAATAGAAGCCACTAGATAGCATTTGTAAGAAAATACAATGATTACCAAATAATAATAAAGAATACTGAGAAGCATACTGAAGTATTAAGGAGACTTACTGTCAATTAGATCCAATAGAAGCTACTAGATACCATTTGTAAGAAAATACAATGAGTACCAAATAATAATAAAGAATACTGAGAAGCATACTTGAGTATTAAGGAGACTTACTGTCAATTAGAACCAATAGACGCCACTAGATACCATTTGTAAGAAAATACAATGAGTACCAAATAATAATAAAGAATACTGAGAAGCATACTGAAATATTAAGGGGACTTACTGTCAATTAAATCCAATAGAAGCCACTAGATACCATTTGTGAGAGAATACAATGAGTACCAAATAATAATAAAGAATACTGAGAAGCATACTGAAGTATTAAGGGGACTTACTGTCAATTAGATCCAATAGAAGCCACTAGATACCATTTGTAAGAGAATACAATGAGTACCAAATAATAATAAAGAATACTGAGAAGCATACTGAAGTATTAAGGGGACTTACTGTCAATTAGATCCAATAGAAGCCACTAGATAGCATTTGTAAGAAAATACAATGATTACCAAATAATAATAAAGAATACTGAGAAGCATACTGAAGTATTAAGGAGACTTACTGTCAATTAGATCCAATAGAAGCTACTAGATACCATTTGTAAGAGAATACAATGAGTACCAAATAATAACAAAGAATACTGAGAAGCATACTGAAGTATTAAGGGGACTTACTGTCAATTAGATCCAATAGAAGCCACTAGATAGCATTTGTAAGAAAATACAATGATTACCAAATAATAATAAAGAATACTGAGAAGCATACTGAAGTATTAAGGAGACTTACTGTCAATTAGATCCAATAGACGCTACTAGATACCATTTGTAAGAAAATACAATGTGTACCAAATAATAATAAAAAATACTGAGAAGCATACTTGAGTATTAAAAAGACTTACTGTCAATTAGAACCAATAGACGCCACTAGATACCATTTGTAAGAAAATACAATGAGTACCATATAATAATAAAGAATACTGAGAAGCATACTGAAGTATTAAGGGGAATTACTGTCAATTAAATCCAATAGAAGCCACTAGATACCATTTGTAAGAGAATACAATGAGTACCAAATAATAATAAAGAATACTGAGAAGCACACTGAAGCATTAAGGGGACTTACTGTCAATTAGATCCAATAGAAGCCACTAGATACCATTTGTAAGAGAATACAATGATTACCAAATAATAATAAACAATACTGAGAAGCATACTGAAGTACTAAGGGGACTTACTGTCAATTAGATCCAATAGAAGCCACTAGATAGCATTTGTAAGAAAATACAATGATTACCAAATAATAATAAAGAATACTGAGAAGCATACTGATGTATTAAGGAGACTTAGTGTCAATTAGAACCAATAGACGCCACTAGATACCATTTGTAAGAAAATACAATGATTACCAAATAATAATAAAGAATACTGAGAAGCATACTGAAGTATTAAGGGGACTTACTGTCAATTATATCCAATAGAAGCCACTAGATACCATTTGTAAGCGAATACAATGTGTACCAAATAATAATAAAGAATACTGAGAAGCATACTGAAGTATTAAGGGGACTTAGTGTCAATTAGATCCAATAGAAGCCACTAGATACCATTTGTAAGAGAATACAATGAGTACCAAATAATAATAAAGAATACTGAGAAGTATACTGGAGTATTCAGGAGGCTTACTGTCAATTAGATCCAATAGAAGCCACTAGATACCATTTGTAAGAGAATACAATGAGTACCAAATAATAATAAAGAATACTGAGAAGCATACTGAAGTATTAAGGGGACTTACTGTCAATTAGATCCAATAGAAGCCACTAGATACCATTTGTAAGAAAATACAATGAGTACCAAATAATAATAAATAATACTGAGAAGCATACTGGAGTATTAAGGAGACTTACTATCAACTAAATCAAATAGAAGCCTCAAGATACCATTTGTAAGAAAATACAATGAGTACCAAATAATAATAAAGAATACTGAGAAGTATAATGGAGTATTCAGGAGGCTTACTGTCAACTAGATCCAATAGAAGCCACTAGATACCATTTGTAAGAGAATACAATGAGTACCAAATAATAACAAAGAATACTGAGAAGCATACTGAAGTATTAAGGGGACTTACTGTCAATTAGATCCAATAGAAGCCACTAGATAGCATTTGTAAGAAAATACAATGATTACCAAATAATAATAAAGAATACTGAGAAGCATACTGAAGTATTAAGGAGACTTACTGTCAATTAGATCCAATAGAAGCTACTAGATACCATTTGTAAGAAAATACAATGAGTACCAAATAATAATAAAGAATACTGAGAAGCATACTTGAGTATTAAGGAGACTTACTGTCAATTAGAACCAATAGACGCCACTAGATACCATTTGTAAGAAAATACAATGAGTACCAAATAATAATAAAGAATACTGAGAAGCATACTGAAATATTAAGGGGACTTACTGTCAATTAAATCCAATAGAAGCCACTAGATACCATTTGTGAGAGAATACAATGAGTACCAAATAATAATAAAGAATACTGAGAAGCATACTGAAGTATTAAGGGGACTTACTGTCAATTAGATCCAATAGAAGCCACTAGATACCATTTGTAAGAGAATACAATGAGTACCAAATAATAATAAAGAATACTGAGAAGCATACTGAAGTATTAAGGGGACTTACTGTCAATTAGATCCAATAGAAGCCACTAGATACCATCTGTAATAGAATACAATGAGTACCAAATAATAATAAAGAATACTGAGAAGCATACTGAAGTATTAAGGGGACTTACTGTCAATTAGATCCAATAGAAGCCACTAGATAGCATTTGTAAGAAAATACAATGATTACCAAATAATAATAAAGAATACTGAGAAGCATACTGAAGTACTAAGGGGACTTACTGTCAATTAGATCCAATAGAAGCCACTAGATAGCATTTGTAAGAAAATACAATGATTACCAAATAATAATAAAGAATACTGAGAAGCATACTGATGTATTAAGGAGACTTACTATCAATTAGAACCAACAGACGCCACTAGATACCATTTGTAAGAAAATACAATGATTACCAAATAATAATAAAGAATACTGAGAAGCATACTGAAGTATTAAGGGGACTTACTGTCAATTATATCCAATAGAATCCACTAGATACCATTTGTAAGAAAATACAATGAGTACCAAAAAATAATAAATAATACAGAGAAGCATACTGGAGTATTAAGGAGACTTACTATCAACTAAATCAAATAGAAGCCTCAAGATACCATTTGTAAGAAAATACAATGAGTACCAAATAATAATAAAGAATACTGAGAAGTATACTGGAGTATTCAGGAGGCTTACTGTCAACTAGATCCAATAGAAGCCACTAGATACCATTTGTAAGAAAATAAAATGAGTACCAAATAATAATAAAGAATACTGAGAAGCATACTGAAGTATTAAGGGGACTTACTGTCAATTAGATCCAATAGAAGCCACTAGATACCATTTGTAAGAAAATACAATGAGTAACAAATAATAATAAATAATACTGAGAAGCATACTGGAGTATTAAGGAGACTTACTATCAACTAAATCAAATAGAAGCCTCAAGATACAATTTGTAAGAAAATACAATGAGTACCAAATAATAATAAAGAATACTGAGAAGTATACTGGAGTATTCAGGAGGCTTACTGTCAATTAGATCCAATAGAAGCTACTAGATACCATTTGTAAGAGAATACAATGAGTACCAAATAATAACAAAGAATACTGAGAAGCATACTGAAGTATTAAGGGGACTTACTGTCAATTAGATCCAATAGAAGCCACTAGATAGCATTTGTAAGAAAATACAATGATTACCAAATAATAATAAAGAATACTGAGAAGCATACTGAAGTATTAAGGAGACTTACTGTCAATTAGATCCAATAGAAGCTACTAGATACCATTTGTAAGAGAATACAATGAGTACCAAATAATAACAAAGAATACTGAGAAGCATACTGAAGTATTAAGGGGACTTACTGTCAATTAGATCCAATAGAAGCCACTAGATAGCATTTGTAAGAAAATACAATGATTACCAAATAATAATAAAGAATACTGAGAAGCATACTGAAGTATTAAGGAGACTTACTGTCAATTAGATCCAATAGACGCTACTAGATACCATTTGTAAGAAAATACAATGTGTACCAAATAATAATAAAAAATACTGAGAAGCATACTTGAGTATTAAAAAGACTTACTGTCAATTAGAACCAATAGACGCCACTAGATACCATTTGTAAGAAAATACAATGAGTACCATATAATAATAAAGAATACTGAGAAGCATACTGAAGTATTAAGGGGAATTACTGTCAATTAAATCCAATAGAAGCCACTAGATACCATTTGTAAGAGAATACAATGAGTACCAAATAATAATAAAGAATACTGAGAAGCACACTGAAGCATTAAGGGGACTTACTGTCAATTAGATCCAATAGAAGCCACTAGATACCATTTGTAAGAGAATACAATGATTACCAAATAATAATAAACAATACTGAGAAGCATACTGAAGTACTAAGGGGACTTACTGTCAATTAGATCCAATAGAAGCCACTAGATAGCATTTGTAAGAAAATACAATGATTACCAAATAATAATAAAGAATACTGAGAAGCATACTGATGTATTAAGGAGACTTAGTGTCAATTAGAACCAATAGACGCCACTAGATACCATTTGTAAGAAAATACAATGATTACCAAATAATAATAAAGAATACTGAGAAGCATACTGAAGTATTAAGGGGACTTACTGTCAATTATATCCAATAGAAGCCACTAGATACCATTTGTAAGAGAATACAATGTGTACCAAATAATAATAAAGAATACTGAGAAGCATACTGAAGTATTAAGGGGACTTAGTGTCAATTAGATCCAATAGAAGCCACTAGATACCATTTGTAAGAGAATACAATGAGTACCAAATAATAATAAAGAATACTGAGAAGTATACTGGAGTATTCAGGAGGCTTACTGTCAATTAGATCCAATAGAAGCCACTAGATACCATTTGTAAGAGAATACAATGAGTACCAAATAATAATAAAGAATACTGAGAAGCATACTGAAGTATTAAGGGGACTTACTGTCAATTAGATCCAATAGAAGCCACTAGATACCATTTGTAAGAAAATACAATGAGTACCAAATAATAATAAATAATACTGAGAAGCATACTGGAGTATTAAGGAGACTTACTATCAACTAAATCAAATAGAAGCCTCAAGATACCATTTGTAAGAAAATACAATGAGTACCAAATAATAATAAAGAATACTGAGAAGTATAATGGAGTATTCAGGAGGCTTACTGTCAACTAGATCCAATAGAAGCCACTAGATACCATTTGTAAGAGAATACAATGAGTACCAAATAATAACAAAGAATACTGAGAAGCATACTGAAGTATTAAGGGGACTTACTGTCAATTAGATCCAATAGAAGCCACTAGATAGCATTTGTAAGAAAATACAATGATTACCAAATAATAATAAAGAATACTGAGAAGCATACTGAAGTATTAAGGAGACTTACTGTCAATTAGATCCAATAGAAGCTACTAGATACCATTTGTAAGAAAATACAATGAGTACCAAATAATAATAAAGAATACTGAGAAGCATACTTGAGTATTAAGGAGACTTACTGTCAATTAGAACCAATAGACGCCACTAGATACCATTTGTAAGAAAATACAATGAGTACCAAATAATAATAAAGAATACTGAGAAGCATACTGAAATATTAAGGGGACTTACTGTCAATTAAATCCAATAGAAGCCACTAGATACCATTTGTGAGAGAATACAATGAGTACCAAATAATAATAAAGAATACTGAGAAGCATACTGAAGTATTAAGGGGACTTACTGTCAATTAGATCCAATAGAAGCCACTAGATACCATTTGTAAGAGAATACAATGAGTACCAAATAATAATAAAGAATACTGAGAAGCATACTGAAGTATTAAGGGGACTTACTGTCAATTAGATCCAATAGAAGCCACTAGATACCATCTGTAATAGAATACAATGAGTACCAAATAATAATAAAGAATACTGAGAAGCATACTGAAGTATTAAGGGGACTTACTGTCAATTAGATCCAATAGAAGCCACTAGATAGCATTTGTAAGAAAATACAATGATTACCAAATAATAATAAAGAATACTGAGAAGCATACTGAAGTACTAAGGGGACTTACTGTCAATTAGATCCAATAGAAGCCACTAGATAGCATTTGTAAGAAAATACAATGATTACCAAATAATAATAAAGAATACTGAGAAGCATACTGATGTATTAAGGAGACTTACTGTCAATTAGAACCAACAGACGCCACTAGATACCATTTGTAGGAAAATACAATGATTACCAAATAATAATAAAGAATACTGAGAAGCATACTGAAGTATTAAGGGGACTTACTGTCAATTATATCCAATAGAAGCAACTAGATACCATTTGTAAGAGAATACAATGTGTACCAAATAATAATAAAGAATACTGAGAAGCATACTGAAGTATTAAGGGGACTTAGTGTCAATTAGATCCAATAGAAGCCACTAGATACCATTTGTAAGAGAATACAATGAGTACCAAATAATAATAAAGAATACTGAGAAGTATACTGGAGTATTCAGGAGGCTTACTGTCAATTAGATCCAATAGAAGCCACTAGATACCATTTGTAAGAGAATACAATGAGTACCAAATAATAATAAAGAATACTGAGAAGCATACTGAAGTATTAAGGGGACTTACTGTCAATTAGATCCAATAGAAGCCACTAGATACCATTTGTAAGAAAATACAATGAGTACCAAATAATAATAAATAATACTGAGAAGCATACTGGAGTATTAAGGAGACTTACTATCAACTAAATCAAATAGAAGCCTCAAGATACCATTTGTAAGAAAATACAATGAGTACCAAATAATAATAAAGAATACTGAGAAGTATAATGGAGTATTCAAGAGGCCTACTGTGAACTAGATCCAATAGAAGCCACTAGATACCATTTGTAAGAGAATACAATGAGTACCAAATAATAACAAAGAATACTGAGAAGCATACTGAAGTATTAAGGGGACTTACTGTCAATTAGATCCAATAGAAGCCACTAGATAGCATTTGTAAGAAAATACAATGAGTACCAAATAATAATAAAGAATACTGAGAAGCATACTGAAGTATTAAGGAGACTTACTGTCAATTAGATCCAATAGAAGCTACTAGATACCATTTGTAAGAAAATACAATGTGTACCAAATAATAATAAAGAATACTGAGAAGCATACTGGAGTATTCAGGAGGCTTACTGTCAACTAGATCCAATAGAAGCCACTAGATACCATTTGTAAGAGAATACAATGAGTACCAAATAATAATAAAGAATACTGAGAAGCATACTGAAGTATTAAGGGGACTTACTGTCAATTAGATCCAATAGAAGCCACTAGATACCATTTGTAAGAGAATACAATGAGTACCAAATAATAATAAAGAATACTGAGAAGTATACTGGAGTATTCAGGAGGCTTACTGTCAACTAGATCCAATAGAAGCCACTAGATACCATTTGTAAGAAAATACAATGAGTACCAAATAATAATAAAGAATACTGAGAAGCATACTGAAGTATTAAGGGGACTTACTGTCAATTAGATCCAATAGAAGCCACTAGATAGCATTTGTAAGAAAATACAATGAGTACCAAATAATAATAAAGAATACTGAGAAGCATACTGAAGTATTAAGGAGACTTACTGTCAATTAGATCCAATAGAAGCCACTAGATACCATTTGTAAGAGAATACTATGAGTACCAAATAATAACAAAGAATACTGAGAAGCATACTGAAGTATTAAGGGGACTTACTGTCAATTAGAACCAATAGACGCCACTAGATAGCATTTGTAAGAAAATACAATGATTACCAAATAATAATAAAGAATACTGAGAAGCATACTGAAGTATTAAGGGGACTTACTGTCAATTAGATCCAATAGAAGCTACTAGATACCATTTGTAAGAGAATACAATGAGTACCAAATAATAACAAAGAATACTGAGAAGCATACTGAAGTATTAAGGGGACTTACTGTCAATTAAATCCAATAGAAGCCACTAGATACCATTTGTGAGAGAATACAATGAGTACCAAATAATAATAAAGAATACTGAGAAGCATACTGAAGTATTAAGGGGACTTACTGTCAATTAGATCCAATAGAAGCCACTAGATACCATTTGTAAGAGAATACAATGAGTACCAAATAATAATAAAGAATACTGAGAAGCATACTCAAGTATTAAGGGGACTTACTGTCAATTAGATCCAATAGAAGCCACTAGATACCATCTGTAAGAGAATACAATGAGTACCAAATAATAATAAAGAATACTGAGAAGCATACTGAAGTATTAAGGGGACTTACTGTCAATTAGATCCAATAGAAGCCACTAGATAGCATTTGTAAGAAAATACAATGATTACCAAATAATAATAAAGAATACTGAGAAGCATACTGAAGTACTAAGGGGACTTACTGTCAATTAGATCCAATAGAAGCCACTAGATAGCATTTTTAAGAAAATACAATGATTACCAAATAATAATAAAGAATACTGAGAAGCATACTGAAGTATTAAGGAGACTTACTGTCAATTAGAACCAATAGACGCCACTAGATACCATTTGTAAGAAAATACAATGATTACTAAATAATAATAAAGAATACTGAGAAGCATACTGAAGTATTAAGGGGACTTACTGTCAATTATATCCAATAGAATCCACTAGATACCATTTGTAACAGAATACAATGTGTACCAAATAATAATAAAGTACACTGAGAAGCATACTGAAGTATTAAGGGGACTTACTGTCAATTAGATCCAATAGAAGCCAATAGATACCATTTGTAAGAGAATACAATGAGTACCAAATAATAATAAAGAATACTGAGAAGTATACTGGAGTATTCAGCAGGCTTACTGTCAATTAGATCCAATAGAAGCCACTAGATACCATTTGTAAGAGAATACAATGAGTACCAAATAATAATAAAGAATACTGAGAAGCATACTGAAGTATTAAGGGGACTTACTGTCAATTAGATCCAATAGAAGCCACTAGATACCATTTGTAAGAAAATACAATGAGTACCAAATAATAATAAATAATACTGAGAAGCATACTGGAGCATTAAGGAGACTTACTATCAACTAAATCAAATAGAAGCCTCAAGATACCATTTGTAAGAAAATACAATGAGTACCAAATAATAATAAAGAATACTGAGAAGTATACTGGAGTATTCAGGAGGCTTACTGTCAACTAGATCCAATAGAAGCCACTAGATACCATTTGTAAGAGAATACAATGAGTACCAAATAATAACAACGAATACTGAGAAGCATACTGAAGTATTAAGGGGACTTACTGTCAATTAGATCCAACAGAAGCCACTGGATAGCATTTGTAATAAAATACAATGATTACCAAATAATAATAAAGAATACTGAGAAGCATACTGAAGTATTAAGGAGACTTACTGTCAATTAGATCCAATAGAAGCTACTAGATACCATTTGTAAGAAAATACAATGAGTACCAAATAATAATAAAGAATACTGAGAAGCATACTTGAGTATTAAGGAGACTTACTGTCAATTAGAACCAATAGACGCCACTAGATACCATTTGTAAGAAAATACAATGAGTACCAAATAATAATAAAGAATACTGAGAAGCATACTGAAGTATTAAGGAGACTTACTGTCAATTAGATCCAATAGAATCCACTAGATACCATTTGTAAGAGAATACAATGAGTACCAAATAATAATAAAGAATACTGAGAAGCATACTGAAGTATTAAGGGGACTTACTGTCAATTAGATCTAATAGAAGCCACTAGATAGCATTTGTAAAAATACAATGAGTACCAAATAATAATAATAAAGAATACTGAGAAGCATACTGAAGTATTAAAGGACTTACTGTCAATTAGATCAATAGAAGCCACTAGATAGCATTTGTAAGAAAATACAATGATTACCAAATAATAATAAAGAATACTGAGAAGCATACTGAAGTGTAAGGAGACTTTATATCAATTAGATCTAATAGAAGCTACTAGATACCATTTGTAGAAGAAAATACAATGTGTACCAAATAATAATAAAAGAATACTGAGAAGCATACTTGAGTATTAAGGAGACTTACTGTCAATTAGAACCAATAGACTCCACTGAATACCATTTGTAGAAAATACAATGATTACAAAATAATAATAAAGAATACTGAGAAACATACTGAAGTATTAAGGGGACTACTGTCAATTAGATCCAATAGAAGCCACTAGATACCATTTGTAAGAGAATACAATGAGTACCAAATAATAATAAAAGTCTTTAGAAGCATACTGAAGTATTAAGGGGACTTACCATCAGTAGATCCAATAGAAGCCACTAGATAGCATTTGTAAGAAAATACAATGAGTACCAAATAATAAAGAGGAATACTGAAGCTGAAGTATCCAAGACACTATAAAATTAGACAATAAACTACTAGATACCATTTGTGAAAATGTGTACCAAATAATAATAAAGAATACTGAGAAGCATGCCAGGTATTCAGGAGGCTTACTGTCAACTAGATCAATAGAAACCACTAGATACCATTTGTAGAAAAGTAATGGAGGTACCAAATAATAATAAAAGAATACTGAGAAGCATACTGAAGTAAGGGGACTTACTGTCAATTAAATCCAAATAGAAGCCACTAGATACCATTTGTGAGAGAATAATGGTACCAAATAATAATAAAAGAATACTGAGAAGCATACAGGAGTATTAAGGAGACTTTCCTCAACTAAATCAATAAAGCCTCAAGATACCATTTGTAAGAAAATACAATGAGTACCAAATAATAATAAAGAATATGGTATACTGGAGTATTAAGGAGAGCTTACTGTCAACTCGATCCAATAGAAGCCACTAGATACCATTTGTAAGAAAATACAATGAGTACTAAATTAATAATAGAGATACTAGAAGCATAGTGAAGTATTAAGGGGACTTATATCAATTAAATCAATAGAAGCCACTAGATACCATTTGTAAGAGAATACAATGAGTACCAATAATAATAAAGAATACTGGAAGCATACTGAAGTATTAAGGGGACTTACTGTCAATTAGATCCAGTAGAAGCCACTGGATAAATAAGAGGCATTAGCAGGTCAGACACAATCAATATATATATATATATATATATAATATATATATATATAGATATATAGAGAAATATATGAATATATATATATAAATAATGAAATATATTTGGTAGAGATGATGGTATGAATAATAAATAAAGATATATATGAAAAATATATGGAAGGACATGTGAATAAATTGAATCAATAATTTCACTCAGTCTAGCATTTGTAAGAAAATACAATGAGTACCAAATAATAATAAAGATAGAAGCATACTGAAGTATTAAGGAGACTTACTGTCAATTAGATCCAATAGAAGCTACTAGATACCATTTGTAAGAAAATACAATGTGTACCAAATAATAATAAAGAATACTGAGAAGCATACTGGAGTATTCAGGAGGCTTACTGTCAACTAGATCAATAGAAGCCACTAGATACCATTTGTAGAGAATACAATGGTACCAAATAATAATAAAGAATACTGAGAAGCATACTGAAGTATTAAGGGCTGTATAAATTAGATCCAATAGAAGCCACTAGATACCATTTGTAAGAGAATACAATGAGTACCAAATAATAATAAAGAATACTGAGAAGTATACTGGAGTATTCAGGAGGCTACTGTCAATAATTCAATAGAAGCCATAGATACCATTTGTGAAAAATACAATCAGTACCAAATAATAATAAAGAATACTGAGAAGCATACTGAAGTATTAAGGGGACTTACTGTCAATTAGGTCAATAGAAGCCACTAGATACCATTTGTAAGAGAATACAATGAGTACCAAATAATAATAAAGAATACTGAGAAGCATACTGAAGTATTAGGGGACTTACTGTCAATTAGATCCAATAGAAGCCACTAGATACCATTTGTAAGAAAATACAATGAGTACCAAATAATAATAATAAAGAATACTGAGAAGCATACTGGAGTATTAAGGAGACTTACTATCAGCTAAATCAAATATTAAAGTACTCAAGGTTACCATTTTTGTAGAAAATGTAGTGAGTACCAAATAATAATAAAGAATACTGAGAAGTATACTGGAGTATTCAGGAGGCTTACTGTCAATAGATCCAATAGAAGCCACTAGACCTACATTTATGAGAATACAATGATACCAAATAATAACAAAGAATACTGAGAAGCATACTTGAGTATTAAGGAGACTTACTGCCAATTAGAACCAATAGACTCCACTAGATACCATTTGTAAGAAAATACAATGATTACCAAATAAACTCAATAAAGAATACTGAGAAGCATACCAGTATTCAGGGGACTTACTGTCAATTAAGATCAATAGAAGCCACTAGATAGCATTGTAGAAAATACAATGATTACCAAATAATAATAAAGAATACTGAGAAATACTGAAGTATTAAGGAGACTTACTGTCAATTAGATCTGACAGAAGCTACTAGATACTACCATTGCAAGAAAATACAATAATGTACCAAATAATAATAAAGAATACAGAAGCATACTTGAGTATTAAGGAGACTTACTGTCAATTAGAACCAATAGACTCCACTAGATACCATTTGTAAGAAAATACAATGATTACCAAATAATAATAAGAATACTGAGAAGCATACTGAAGTATTAAGGGGACTTACTGTCAATTAGATCCAATAGAAGCCACTAGATACCATTTGTGAAGATACAATGATGCAAATAATAATAAAGAATACTGAGAAGCATACTGAAGTATTAAGGGACTTACTGTCAATTAGATCCAATAGAAGCCACAGATAGCATTTATAGAAAATACAATGAGTACCAAATAATAATAAAGAATACAAGGAAGCATACTGAAGTATTAAGGAGACTTACTCTCAATTAGATCAAATAAAATGCTAGATGCCATTTGTAAGAAAATACAATGCCATGCCAAATAATAATAAAGAATATGCAGAAATACTGAATATTCAGGAGGCCTACTATAATAAGATCCAATAGTAGCCACTAGATACCATTTGTAAGAAAATACAATAGTACCAAATAATAATAAAAATCTTTGAAAAATACTGAAGTATTAAGGGGACTTACTGTCATTAAATCAATAAAACTACATAGATACCATTTGTGAAGAATGCAATGAGTACCAAATAATAAAATACTGAGAAGCATACAGGAGTATTAAGGAGACTTACTATCAGCTAAATCAAATAAGCCTCAGATGTATTTGTTAAAAAGAAAATACAATGGTACACAAATAATAATAAAGAATACTGAAGTATACTGGGTAACAAGGAGAACTACTGTCAACTAGATCCAACGTACAAAGGCACATAGATACCATTTTACTTAGAAAATAATGAGTACAGTAATAATAAAGAATACTGGAAAGCATAGTGAAGTATTAAGGGGACTTACTGTCAATTAAATCCAATAGAAGCCACTAGATACCATTTTGTGAGAGAATACAAAACAGGCAAATAATAATAAAGGGCTATGAAGCATACTGAAGTATTAAGGGGACTTACTGTCAATTAGATCAATAGAAGCCATGATAGCATTTGTGAAAATACCAATGAGTACCAAATAATAATAAAGAATACAGAAACTGCTAGTGTTAAAGGGGACTTATATAAATTAGATCCAATGAAGCCACTAGATAGCATTTGAAAAATACAATGGTTACCAAATAATAATAAAGAATACTGAGAAGCATACCTGAGTAAGTAGGGAGAACCCTGTCAATTAGGTCCAATAGAAACTGCTAGATACCATTTTGTAGAAAATACAATCATGTACCAAATAATAATAAAAGAATACTGTGAAGCATACTTGAGTATTAAGGAGACTTACTGTCAATTAGAACCAATATGACATACACTAGATGTATTTGTGAAAAAATACAATGATTGTACTAGTAGTAATAAAGAATACGAGAAGCATACTGAAGTATTAGGGGACTTACTGTCAGTGGAGTCAATAGAAGCCACTGAATACCATTTGTAGAAATGAAAACTGAGTACCAAATAATAATAAAGAATACTGAGAAATACATACTATGAAGTATTAAGAGGTTTCTATCAATTAGATCCAATAGAAGCCACTAGATAGCATTTGTAAGAAAATACAATGATGTAAAATAATAATGAAATAGCAGAAATACTGAAGTATTAAGGAGACTTACTGTCAATTAGATCAATAGAAGCTACTAGATACCATTTGTAGAAAATACAATGTGTACCAAATAATAATAAAGAATGCAGAAGCATACTGGAGTATTCAGGAAGCTTACCTGTCAACTAGATCAATAAAGCCACTAGATACCATTTATGAAGATAATGAGTACCAATAATAAAGAGCTACACAGGCATACTACAGTATAAGGGGACTTACTGTCAATTAGATCAATAGAAGCCACTAGATACCATTTATAGAAGATACAATGAGTACTAATTAATATTAAAAGAATATGAGAGTAATACATAGATGCTTCAGGAGGCTTACTGTCAACTAGATCAATAAAGCCACTAGATACCATTTGTAAGAAAATACAATCAGTACTGGAAATAATAATGAAATGCTAGAAGCATACTGAAGTATTAGAGGACTTACTATGAGAATTAGGTCAATAGAAGCCACTAGATACCATTTGTGGAAAGATACAATGAGTTTTAAATAATATTAAAAGAAATACTGAGAAGCATACTGAAGTATTAGAGGACTACTGTCAATTAGATCAATAGAGCTACTGAATACCATTTGTAAAGAAGAAAATACAGTGCAAATAGCAATAAAATGCAGAAGCATACTGGGGTATTAAGGAGACTTACTATCAATAAATCAAATAGAAGCCTCAGTTACCATTTATAATGAAAAATACAATGGTACAAATAATAGCAGAATACTGAAGAGTATACTGGAGTATTCAGGAGGGCTTACTGTCAACTAGATCAACAGAAGCCACTAGATACCATTTGTAAGAGAATACAATGAGTACCAAATAATAATATAAAGAAATGCTGAGAAACATCACTTGATGTAGGAGACTGCTATGCAATTAGAACCAATGAGCTCCACTAGATACCATTTGTAAAAATGTAACAGTTACCAAATAATAATAAAGAATACTGAGAAGCATGCTGATGCTCAGGGGACTTACTGTCAATTAGATCCAATGAAACTGCCTGAATGCCATTTGTAGAGAGATACAATGGAGATATGAATAATAATAAAGAAGAGACCTGAAGCATACTGAAATGTTAAGGGGACTTACTGTCAATTAGATCCAATAGACTCCATAGATACCATTTGTAAGAGAAAAAACAATGAGTACCAAATAATAATAAAGAATACTGAGAAGCATACTGGAGTATTCAGGAGGCTTACTGTCAACTAGGTCAATAGAAGCTTTTAGATACCATTTGTAAGAGAATACTATGACAATTTTTAAATAATAATAAAAAATACTGAGAAGTATATGAATTATTCAGGAGAACGCATCAACTAGATCCAATGAAGCCACTAGATACATTTGTGAAAATGCAATGAGTACCAAATAATGACTCAAAAGAATGCTGAGACGCATACTGAAGTATTAAGGGGACTTACTGTCAATTAGATGCAATAGAAGCCACTAGATACCATTTGTGAAAGGAATACAATGGTACCAAATAATGACAAAGAATACTTTGAAGCATACTGAAGTATTAGGGGACTTACTGTCAATTGATCAATGAAGCCACTAGATACCATTTGTAAGAAAATACAATGAGTACCAAATAATAATAAATAATACTGAGAAGCATACTGGAGTATTAAGGAGACTTACTATCAAATAAATCAAATAGAAGCCTCAGGATACCATTTGTAAGAAAATACAATGAGTACCAAATAATAATAAAGAATACTGAGAAGCATACTGGAGTATTCAGGAGGCTTACTGTCAACTAGATCCAATAGAAGCCACTAGATACCATTTGTAAGAGAATACTATGAGTACCAAATAACAAAGAATACTGAGAAGCATATGAAGTATTAAGGGGACTTACTGTCAATTACAGAGCCAATAGACGCCACTAGATAGCATTTGTAAGAAAATACAATGATTGCAAATAATAATAAAGAATACTGAGAAGCATACTGAAGTATTAAGGAGACTTACTGTCAATTAGATCCAATAGAAGCTACTAGATACCATTTGTAAGAATACAATGAGTACCAAATAATAACAAAGAATATGAGAAGCATACTGAAGTATTAAGGGGACTTATCCAAATTGATCCCTATAGAAGCCACTAGATAGCATTTGTAAATACAATGATTACCAAATAATAATAAAGAATGAGAAGCATACTTGAGTAGAGGAGACTTACTGTCAATTAGAACCAATAGACACCACTGAATACCATTTGTAAGAAAATACAATGTGTACCAAATAATAATAAAGTAACAGAAGCATACTGAAGTATTAAGGGACTTATTATCCAATTAAGTCAATAGAAGCCACTAGATACCATTTGCAGAGAATACAATGAGTACCAAGAAACTAATAACAAAGAATACTGAGAAACATACTGAAGAATAAGGGGACTTACTGTCAATTAGATCCAATAGAAGCCACTAGATACCATTTGTAAGAAAATACAATGAGTACCAAATAATAATAAATAATACTGAAAGTATACTGGAGTATTCAGAGCTTACTGTCAACTAGATCAATAGAAGCCACTAGATACCATTTTGTGAAAATGCAATGATTACCAAAATAATAATAAAGAATACTGAGAAGCATACTGAAGTATTAAGGGGACTTACTGTCAATTAGATCCAATAAAAACCCACTAGATACCATTTGTAAGAGAATACAATGATTACCAAATAATAATAAAGAATACAGAAGCATACTGAAGTATTAAGGGGACTTACTGTCAATTAGATCAACAAAGCCACTAGTGCCATTGTAAGAGAATACAGTAGTACCAAATAATAATAAAGAATACTGAGAAGCATACTGAGTGATAAGGGGACTTACTGTCAATTAGATCCAATAGAAGCCACTAGATACCATTTCTGAGAAAATACAATGAGTACCAAATAATAATAAATAATACTGAGAAACATGCAGGAGTATTAAGGAGACTTACTATCAACTAAATCAAATAAAGCCTCAAGATACCATTTGTGAAAAATACAATGAGTACCAAATAATAATAAAGAATACTGAGAAGTACTGGAGTATTCAAACACTGTCAACTAGATCCAATAGAAGCCACTGAATGCCATTTGTAAGAAAAATACAATGATTACCAAATAATAATAAAGAATACTGAGAAGCATACTGAAGTATTAGGGGACTTACTGTCAATTAGATCCAATAGAGCCACTAGATACCTACCATTTGTAAGAGAATACAATGAGTACCAAATAATAATAAAGAATACTGAGAAGCATACTGAAATAATGGGGGACTTACTGTCAATTAGATCCAATAGAAGCCACTAGATACCATTTCAGAAAATACAATGAGTACCAAATAATAATAAATAATACTGAGAAGCATGCACAGGAGTATTAAGGAGACTTACTATAGACTAAATCAAATGAAAGCCTCAAGATACCATTTATAAGAAAAAACAATGAGTACCAAATAATAATAAAAGAATACTGAGAAGTATACTGGAGTATTCAAGGAGGCTTACTGTCAACTAGATCAATAAAGCCACTAGATACCATTTGTAATAGAATACAATGATGCCAAATAATAATAAAGAATACTGAGAAGCATACTGGTATTAAAAGGGGACTTACTTTCAATTAAGTCAATAGAAGCCACTAGATACCATTTGGAAGAGAATACAATGAGTACCAAATAATAATAAAGAATACTGAGAAGTATACTGGAGTATTCCGGAGGCTTACTGTCAACTAGATCCAATAGAAGCCACTAGATACCATTTGTAAGAGAATACAATGAGTACCAAATAATAATAAAGAATACTGAGAAGCATACTGAAGTATTAAGGGGACTTACTGTCAATTAGATCCAATAGAAGCCAGTAGATAGCATTTGTAAGAAAATACAATGATTACCAAATAATAATAAAGAATACTGAGAAGCATACTGAAGTATTAAGGAGACTTACTGTCAATTAGATCCAATAGAAGCTACTAGATACCATTTGTAAGAAAATACAATGTGTACCAAATAATAATAAAGAATACTGAGAAGCATACTGAAGTATTAAGGGGACTTACTGTCAATTAGATCCAATAGAAGCCACTAGATAGCATTTGTAAGAAAATACAATGATTACCAAATAATAATAAAGAATACTGAGAAGCATACTGAAGTATTAAGGAGACTTACTGTCAATTAGATCCAATAGAAGCTACTAGATACCATTTGTAAGAAAATACAATGTGTACCAAATAATAATAAAGAATACTGAGAAGCATACTGAAGTATTAAGGGGACTTACTGTCAATTAGATCCAATAGAAGCCACTAGATACCATTTGTGAAGAGAATACAATCAGTACCAAATAATAATAAAGAATACTGAGAAGCATACTGAAGTATTAAGGGGACTTACTGTCAATTAGATCCAATAGAAGCCACTAGATACCATTTGTAAGAGAATACAATGAGTACCAAATAATAATAAAGAATACTGAGAAGTATACTGGAGTATTCAGGAGGCTTACTGTCAACTAGATCCAATAGAAGACACTAGATACCATTTGTAAGAAAATACAATGTGTACCAAATAATAATAAAGAATACTGAGAAGCATACTGAAGTATTAAGGGGACTTACTGTCAATTAGATCCAATAGAAGCCACTAGATAGCATTTGTAAGAAAATACAATGAGTACCAAATAATAATAAAGAATACTGAGAAGCATACTGAAGTATTAAGGAGACTTACTGTCAATTAAATCCAATAGAAGCTACTAGATACCATTTGTAAGAAAATACAATGTGTACCAAATAATAATAAAGAATACTGAGAAGCATACTGGAGTATTCAGGAGGCATACTCAACTAGATCCAATAGAAGCCACTAGATACCATTTGTAAGAGAATACAATGAGTACCAAATAATAATAAAGAATACTGAGAAGCATACTGAAGTATTAAGGGGACTTACTGTCAATTAGATCCAATAGAAGCCACTAGATACCATTTGTAAGAGAATACAATGAGTACCAAATAATAATAAAGAATACTGAGAAGTATACTGGAGTATTCAGGAGGCTTACTGTCAACTAGATCCAATAGAAGCCACTAGATACCATTTGTAAGAAAATACAATGAGTACCAAATAATAATAAAGAATACTGAGAAGCATACTGAAGTATTAAGGGGACTTACTGTCAATTAGATCCAATAGAAACCACTAGATAGCATTTGTGAAAAATACAGTGATTACCAAATAATAATAAAGAATACAGAAGCATACTGAAGTATTAAGGAACTTACTATCCAATTAGATCCAATAGAAGCTACTAGATACCATTTGTAAGAAAATACAATGTGTACCAAATAATAATAAAGAATACTGAGAAGCATACTAGGTAAAGGACTTACTGTCAATTAGATCAATAGAAGCCACTAGATACCATTTGTAAGAGAATACAATGAGTACCAAATAATAATAAAGAATACTGAGAAGCATACTGAAGTATTAAGGGGACTTACTGTCAATTAGATCCAATAGAAGCCACTAGATACCATTTGTAAGAGAATACAATGGAATTGCAAATAATAATAAAGAATACTGAGAAGTATACTGGAGTATTCAGGATGCTTTACTGTCAACTAGATCAATAGAAGCCACTAGATACCATTTGAAAAATACAATGAGTACCAAATAATAATAAAGTACTGAGAAACATACTGAAGTGATAAGGGCTTACTGTCAATTAGATCCAATAGAAGCCACTAGATACCATTTGTAAGAAAATACAATGGTACAAATAATAAAGAATGAGAAGTATACTGGAGTATTCAGGAGGCTTACTGTCAACTAGATCAATAGAAGCCACTAGATACCATTTGTAAGAAAATACAATGATTACCAAATAATAATAAAGAATACTGAGAAGCATACTGAGTATTAAGAGGACTTACTGTCAATTAGATCCAATAGAAGCCACTAGATACCATTTGTGAAATACAATGAAATTTTAAATAATAATAAAGAATACTGAGAAGTATACTGGAGTATTGAGAGCTTACACTCAACTAGATCCAATAGAAACCACTAGATACCATTTGTAAGAAAATACAATGAGTACCAAATAATAATAAAGAATACTGAGAAGCATACTGAAGTATTAGAGGGACTTACTGTCAATTAAGTCCAATGACCACACTAGATACCATTTGTGGAAGAATACAATGAGTACCAAATAATAATAAAATACTGAGAAGCATACTGAAGTATTAAGGGGACTTACTGTCAATTAGATCAATAGAAGCCATAGATACCATTTGTAGAAAATACAATGAGTACCAAATAATAATAAATAATACTGAGAAGCATACTGGAGTATTAAGGAGACTTACTATCAACTAAATCAAATGAAAACCTCAAGATACCATTTGTAAATACAATGGTACCAAATAATAATAAAGAATACTGAGAAGTATACTGGAGTATTCAAGAGCTTACTGTCAACTAGATCCAATAGAAGCCACTAGATACCATTTGTAAGAAAATACAATGATTACCAAATAATAATAAAGAATACTGAAGCATACTGAAGTATTAAGTGGACTTACTGTCAAATTCAAAGTCCATAGAAGCTGCACACAAATTCATTTGTAAGAAAATACAATGTGTACCAAATAATAAAGAATATGAGAAGCATGGAGTATTCAGGAGGCTTACTGTCAACTGGATCAATAGAAGCCACTAGATACCATTTGTAAGAGAATACAATGAGTACCAAATAATAATAAAGAATACTGAGAAGCATACTGAAATGACAAGGACTTACTGTCAATTAGATCAATGAAGCCACTAGATACCATTTGTAAGAGAATACAATGAGTACCAAATAATAATAAAGAATACACAAGAAGCATACTGAAGTATTAAGGGGACTTACTGTCAATTAGATCCAATAGAAGCCACTAGATACCATTTGTAAGAGAATACAATGAGTACCAAATAATAATAAATAATACTGAGAAGCATACTGGAGTATTAAGGAGACTTACTATCAACTAAATCAAATAGAAGCCTCAAGATACCATTTGTAAGAAAATACAATGAGTACCAAATAATAATAAAGAATATACAGAAGTATACTGGAGTATTCAGGAGAGCTTACTGTCAACTAGATCAATAGAAGCCACTAGATACCATTTGTGAAGAATACAATGAGTACCAAATAATAACAAAGAATACTGAAAGCATACTGAAGTATTAGGGGGACTTACAATCAATTAGATCCAATAGAAACCACTAGATAGCATTTGTAAGAAAATACAATGATTACCAAATAATAATAAAGAATACTGAGAAGCATACTGAAGTATTAAGGAGACTTACTGTCAATTAGATCCAATAGAAGCTACTAGATACCATTTGTAAGAAAATACAATGTGTACCAAATAATAATAAAGAATACTGAAGAGAATGCTGAATCATGGAGGAGACTTACTCTCTATTGATGTTCAATAAAAATTACCTGACATCATTTTTAAGAAAACTTAAGAATACAAAATTGTGATAAAGAATACTGAGGAGAGTGCTAAAATATTGAGGAGACTTACTCTCAATTGATGTCCAAATATATCCACTAGGTTCCTTTTGTAAGAAAACTCAATGAGTACAAATTAATAATAAATGCATTCTGAGAACTGTGCTGGAGCACTCAGTAGACTTACTTTTGTCCACAGCCAATGAAAGTCACCAGATAACATGTGTTAGAATGCTAAAATGACTACAAAATTATAATACAAAATTGTAAGGAGAGTGCTCAAGTATTGAGGAGAATTGTTGTTACATGATCTCTTATGAAAGCAACCAGATACCATTTGTAAAAAACTCAAATGACTACAAAATAATAATAAAGAATGCTCCTGAGATTGCTGGAGAATTGAGGAGACTTACTGTCACTTGGTCACCAATGGAAGTGATCAGATACCATTTGTTATAAAACTCGAGTTCAAAATATTTATAAAGAATACTGAGGAGAGGGCTTTAGTATTGGGAAGACTTACTCTCACTTGATCTACAATGAAAACCACAAGATACTATTTGTAAGAAAATTCACTGAGTACAAAATATTAATAAAGAATACTGAGGAGAGTGCTGGAGTATTGAGGAGACTTACTGCAACTTGATTTCTAAAAAATCATTTTTCTTAATTGGTTGACCCCAAGTAAGGCGGTACTGCCACTGGTGTGTAGGGTGCTAGATAATGAAGAGTGAAAGTTAAAGCAGGAGGAGAGTGAAGAGAAAGTCAAATTGATACAGTGGGTGTCAGAGAATGGGCAAGAGAAGGATGGGAATACGGGTGTGTAGACAGTTGCGAGGGTAGAGTGAGAAAGGGAAAGTGGGTGATAGGGAAAGAAAATTTAGTGAGTACAAAATAATAATAAAGAATACTAGAAGGACTGGAGTCAAGTGCCTAAAAGATGGTAATTGACATTGCATTTGAATTCTTGGATATTGTAGCCATCAAGGAAGCATGAATATGGAAGAGAGTTCCATAGGCAGCAAGTGTGAGAACAGAAGCTGATGGAGTATAAGTGGCAGCTGCATTTGTTTGATTTAATTGCAAAAGAGTGGGACTTAGCTGCCAGTCTGGTTGCTCAAGTAAATTCTTGCAAAGGTGGCACCAGTGAGTTAAGCTCATCGGAGCAGAAGCCATGAAAATATTTGTAGAAGAGACAGAGGGATGCCACATCCCATTGATGAGAAAGTGGCTGGAGTTGAGCTGCCAGGTTGACGTCGATCCCATTACAGATTCTCTTCTGGAGCCTGTCAAGAACTCTGAGATGAATATCAGAGGCTCCTGACCAGATATGACAACAGTATTCAATGCACAATTGGATGGTTGATTTGTATATGTACAAAATGGACTCAGGTGGGAAAAACTTCCTGGCTCAACACAATGACCCAATCTTCCTATCACTAGATTTAGCTATTGATTCCATGTAGTTGTTCCACTTGAGGTCAGCTGAGAGGGTGAGGCCGAGGAGGCACAGTGTATTGCTTTTAGGGAGACTCTCTTGGTCCTTGCTGATGGGGTGGTAGGAGGGACTGCCTGTGGTGATTGATTGATAGCAGCTTCATTTTTGAAGCATAAAAATTTACAAGCCATTTCTTAGCCCAGTCTACCCTTCTCGAGAATAGCAGCGAGGTTATCTTTGGCTGCCTTGATTCTTACTGAGGCAGGAGTAAATGATGGTGCCATCAGCATAGATGCCTACTTGGGATTTGTTCACATTAGGGAAATCATTTATGAACATCAGAAAGAGCACTGGGCCTAGAATAGAGCCCTGGGGGACATCCGCGTTCATGTGGTAGGATGTGGAGGCATGCCCACTCAAGACAAGCTTCCTTATGCGGTTTGATAGGAAAGATTGGATCAAACCAAGCAAGTTTCCAGTGATACCATAACCCTGTATCTTGTGCAGAAGGCCAGCGTGCTGGGACCTATCTAATGCTTTGGAGACATCCAGGGCAACAGCTGGAGCTTTGCCAGACTTATCAAAGGCCTGGTATATGTACTCAGTGATGGTTGTTAGCATATTGGCAGTAAACCTGGCAAAACAGAAGCCATACTGTCTGTCTGAAAATAGTTTATGTTGAAAGAAAAGTAAATGATTACAAAATGCTAATAAATTATACTGACAAGAGTGCTTGATTGTTAAGGATACTTATTGGTGTTGTGGTGCAGTGGATATTCGCTCAGAACAAGAAATCGGGGAGCCGAGTTTGAATTCCAGTTGAATTTATTGCATTCATTTACGTACAAATACCCTTGGGAAAGGTATTAATCCATCTCTTCCTTCCAGTTATGGGTTAAATAACAGGACAGATTGGGTTCTACAGCCTTGGTCGGCAACCAGTCTACCACAGAAAGCAATGGCAACCTACTGCGGGATAATCTTCTGCTTTCGAGACATGATCGCCCAAGCATGTTTCACGTATGGCACTTAACTGACTGATTGTCACTTTATCACTAATGAAATTTACCAGATATCATTTGAAAGACTACTAAATGAGTACAAAATGATATTAAAAAATGCTGAATAGAGTGCTGGAGTACTGAGGAGATTTACTGTCACTTGGTCTCCATTAAAATCAACCAGATACCATTTGAAAGAAAAGTGGAGTAGATAGATCTATCTATCACCCAGTTCACACTCCACCCTCGTCTATTGAACAGGTGAAGAGGCTCATCTCTTGTTCCCTGTTTAGGATGTGGTTTCTGGCTTTCTCTTTTCCAATCTTTTCACTCTTATGTAGCCCCCGGCACATCAGTGGCATTACTGCCTTGCTCGGGATGATGTGATTAAAAAAAAAAAAAGAAGAAAAGTAAATGTAGCACAAAATGATAATAAATAATACAAGATTGCTGGAGTATTATGAAAACTCACTGTCACTTGATCTCTAATGAAATCCACCAGATAATATAAATTAAAGTTATTATTTTGTACTTATTGAATAGTATACTAATACTAAGAATTTCTCAACAAACCTCATTTATTTTGTATTAAGTTAACTTCCTGTGAATATTTTTACTTGTACTGATTAAAGAATACAGAATTATTTCTTACAATGTTAGTTGTGTAGATAAAAATCCTCAATTACATACTATTTCTGGGTATGAGAATAAACTACATCCAGCAGCAAACTGAGTCCCACCCATTCACAGTTAGATTAACCAAATGCAGACGACACTTCTACTCTTGCAGCTTCTTCTCTCACACTTCCCGCCTGTGGAACTCGCTTCCATATTCTTGCTTTCCTGATGGCTACCTCCAGGAATTTAAATGCAAAGTCAATACTCATCTCTTAACCACTTGACTCTAGTTCTTTCTACACCACCCTGTATATCCTTTCCTTTCTCTCCACCTTTGCAACTGTCATCACACCTTTATTCCCATCCATCTCTTGCTCCTTTCTAACTGGTTCATCTTCCTCTTCACTCTCTTCTACTTAATCTTTTTACTTCTTATGTAGCCCCCAGCACATCAGTAGCATTACCGCCTTGCTTGGGGTGATATGATTAAAAAAAAAAAAAATGAAAAGGCCACCGATCAGGAAATTGGTGGTTTTGAGGAGCTTTGTACTACCTATTAATTGCTGTTGTTCCCAAATCCAGCCTGGCCCAGGGTAGTAAGCACCTGTAGTCCTAGCTATGGGCAAATTTTAAACCTGCAAACAAAAATTAAAACACTAGGAAAATATATAAATACATATTTACAGCAAAATTACCAACAACATATATAGAAATATAACCAACATTACATTTTATTTCTAGTAGAAGGCATAAATTGCATTCAAAATATTTAGATTTTGCATTAAAAATATAACTTAAACAAAACTACAACATAAACACACATATCACCACATGTATAAACATGTATAGGCACAAAAGCTGAGTATCATCTACCATGCATTCAATTGTGAAAGCAGAATAACTTCATAGTTTTATTACACTAATGTTCCCAAGAATATTAAATTTCAGTAGTAAATGACCCATGAAAAATTGATATATCATTAAACAAATCAATTATTTAGATTATACATAGAAAATATAAGCTTTACTTTTGAGAAATCCCTTAAGTATGAAGATTATTTTTTGATATTGTTATGGTATCTATGTAAGATTGATGTGGAGCCAAAAGTGGGTCGACGGAAATATAACACGAGGTGTAGGTTAAAGAAAGATGTATTACAGAAAAGGTTACAAAGAAGAAGGTACAAATAAGTAGAGCTTATGAATCCAGTAGAGTCCTTGGTAGTAGACTGCGGTCATGCGCACAGTGCTACTGTCCCCTTCTCTCCTCATATACTTACTGCTATCACACACCTATTAATATAGCAGTGAGTGAGTCCATGTTGAGGTGAGTATGGTTGTTTTTTTTTTGTTTTTTTAATCATTTCACCCCAAGCAAGGCATTCCACTGCCACTATTGCGCAGGTGGTTACATAGGGGAAGGAGGTGAGAAAGAGCAGTTAGATATAGGAAATGTCAGAAGGAGGGTGATAGAGAGGTAAGGATGTAGATGGGAAGAGTGTTTGAGAGAATGGATGCGTGTTAGTGTGTTAGGAGGTGTCTATTGACCTTCCACAACAAAGATAATAATGATAGTAGCCATTTAATAAAATATTAAATGCATACAAAATATATCACATGATTATTTTAAAAAAATAACATTAAATTTCTGTTACCCTTAATTATTTTTGTTTTTGTTTTTGTTTTAGAGCAGGATGGTTGCTTCACCAATTTTGAAAATACAGGTGAAAACAATCAGAAATACCAAGCTGCCCAAGATTGCCCTTGTGATGCTGACCACATGTTTTCATGTCCAGCTGGCAGTAAAGTCATTAACACCAAGAGTCGAAAGGCTACAGCATCACTTGGGTCAGGTGTGGCTCATGCACTTGGGGCTCAGGAAAGTAACGAGGTAAGTTTTAATTGTGTTTACTTTTCTTATTTTTCAGATAAACTTAAATCTTATTCATACAAAGGTTTGTTGTTTGATTAAAACTCATGAAGAGGAGAAATACATTAAAAATTCTGTTAAGCTCATCCAATATCTTAATAATTTTATATTCGATGTGAAACAAAAGGGTCATAACATATTTTAAAATAGAAGAATTTTGTTTTTAATCATATCACCCCGAGCAAGGCGGTAATGCCACTGATGTGCAGGGGGCTACATAAGAGTAAAAAAGATTAGAGGAGAGTGAAGAGAAGGACGAACCATTTAGAAAGCAGCAAGAGAAGGATGGGAATACAGGTGTGATGACAGTTGCAAAGGTGGAGAGAAAGGAAAGTATATACAGGGTGGTGTGGAAAGAACTAGGGTCAAGTAGTTAAGAGATGAGTATTGACCTTGCATTTAAATTCCTGGAGGTTGTAGCCCTCAGGAAAGCAAGAATACGGAAGCGATTTCTACAGGTGGGAAGTGCAAGAGAAGAAGCTACAGGAGTAGAATTGTCATCTGCATTTGGTTGATCTAACTGTGAATGGGTGAGTAAAAAAGTTTTTAAAAGTGAGTAAAATTTGTTGCAGCTACTTCTGAAACAATAAAAGACTTAATTAAAACCAAAATCTTATCTGTAATGATTACTGCAGGGAATATCAGTCAATTAAGTGCCACATGTGATATACACTTGAGCAATCATGTCTCGAAAGAGACATGGCTGACTGGGCAGAAGATTATCCCACAGTAGGTAACCATTACTTTCTGTAGAAGACTAGTTGCCAGCCAAGGCTATAGAACCCAATCTGTCCTATTATTTAACCCATAACTGGAGGGAAGAGATGGATTGATACCTTTCCTAAGGGTATTTGTACATAAGTGAATGCAGGAAATTCAATTAGAACCCTAAACTCCCCCACTCTGATTTCTCATTCTGAGTCAATATCCACTGCAACACAATGCACAACAAAGAATTTATATTGGAAAACATTCAAGAAATTTAAATAAAAAAGCATATGAACTCAAATGAGATCTTTTACAAAATATTGAATACATTAGTTGCTCCCCATAGTGTGTCTGCTGAAAATTTTGATTTAACAAAATTCTACTTTAATTAAAGTAGGAAGCCATTTATTCAAACAAAAAAATGTATAGAAAGTACTTTAATTAGTCGATCATTTAAAATAAATTTATGTTCAGGTTCTTACAATATTTAATTTTTCTTGGCAGATCTTCTATTAGTTGTGATGTATAAATTGTTGGCATTTAATATTTTAATATGTGCATTGTTTGTTTTTGATTTTACCAACTGCACAGTATAGTAGGGACAGTTGGGCATCTTCTGTGGAAAAAAGAGTCAGTCGGTCAGTTATGTGCCATATGTGATACATGCTTGAACTCAATCTGTTCTGCTATTCAATTATTTTATCCAAATCAGTCAGTGACGTGCCTTACGTTATATATGTTTGAGTGATCATGTCTCAAAAGAGACATGTCTGATTCAGCAGAAGATTATCCCGCAGTAGGTTGCCATTGATTTCTGCAGTAGACTGGTTGCCAACCAAGGCTATAGAATCCAATCTGTCCTATTATTTGACTCATAGCTAGAGGGGGAAGAAATGTATTATATTATTAAGTATTAATTAATGAGGGATCAGTTTATTACTTCATAACAATAGAAAACTGACCCCACTTTATGTCCAGTAGATGCCTCAATCATGATTCCAACTATTATATTCAGATCAGTCAGTTAAGTGTCATACATGATACACGCTTGGGCAATCATGTCTCGAAAGAGACATGACTGACTGGGTAGAAGATTATCCTGCAGTAGGTTACCATTGCTTTCTGTGGTAGACTGGTTGCCAGCCAAGGCTATAGAACTCAATTTGTCCTATTATTTGACTCATAGCTACAGGGGGAAGAGATTATATTATATTATTATAAGAGATTGTATTATATTATTGAGTAGTAATTAACAGGGGATATGACAATAAAAAACCGATCCCCATCTTTATGACTAGTAGAAGCCTTAATCATGTTTTCAACTATTATATTCCGTCAGTCAGTTAAGTGCCATACGTGATACACGCTTTGGCGATCATGTCTCGAAAGAGACATAACTGACTGGGCAGAAGATTATCCCACAGTAGGTTGCCATTGCTTACTCTGGTAGACTGGTTGCCAACCAAGGCTATAGAACTCGATCTGTCGTGTTATTTGACTCATAGCTAAAGGGGGAAGAGATGTTTAATATAATTATTAAGTAATTAGTGGGGGATCAGTTTATTACTTCATTACAATATAAAACGGATCCCCCACTTTATGCCCAGTAGAAGCCTTAATCATATTTTCAATTATTATATTCAGTTAGTCAGTTAAGTGCCATAAGTGAAACATGCTTGGGTGTTCATGTCTTGTAAAAGGCATGACTGACTGGGCAGAAGATTATCCCGCACTCGGCTGCCATTGCTTTCTGCAGTAGACTGGTTGCCGACCAAGACTATAGAGCCCAATCTGTCTTGTTATTTGACTTATAGCTACAGGGAAAAGAAATGTATTATATTATTATGTAGTAATTAGCAGGGGATCGGTTTCCTATTGTTATGAAGTAATAAACTGATCTCCCACTTTATGACCAGCCTTAATCATTATTCCAACTATTATATTCAGTCCATCAGTTAAGTGCTATACGTGGAACATGCTTGGGTGTTCATATCTTGCAAAAGGCATGACTGACTGGGTGTAATATAACAATCTGGCCCCACCCGAGGAAGTGATGCAAGCGATGGTGTTTCCCGTCGGTGAAGGGGTCGGCGAACGACAAGACAGGTGTTTGTGAAATACATCCTGTCAAGGCCGGAGCGGATGTCGTTTGACCTTATTTCCGACAGCGGCGGAAATGACTACGGAGGCAAACAGAACAGGTGTCTCTGGGAATTACGTGGGCGTTGCGTGGGCGAGGCAAAACCGGAAGGAAAGTCCCGGTTCTAGAAGACTATATAAAGACCTCGACACACGGATTCGCCAGCAGAGAACGGCCAGTGGAAGCAGAAAGACACCACAGTCAAGACTACACTCCCGTCAACCCATTCTGTGTGCGCTCTCACCCTTCCGTTCTCTATTCCACACGGTTCGTCGTCATTAATAAAAATATAACCTTATATTTTTATATATGCGTGTTTGTTGTTTTGTCGTCGTACGGCGATATATAACATACGCAGAAGATTATCCCGCAGTAGGTTGCCATTGCTTTCTGCGGTAGACTGGTTGCCGACCAATCTGTCCTGCTATTAACCCATAACCGAAGGGAAGTGACAGATTAATACCTTTCCCAAAGATTACCATAGTGCAGTTCACTCCACTTCCCCAGAAATTTTAAAAGGGACATAATGTACTGCTTGGTATTCAATGGAATGTTTGACAGTATAGAAGATTTGAAAAGAGTTGAATGAGTCTAATGGTGATTATGAAGGTGTTTGGAGTGATTACTAGTGATGGTGGCATTATACTTCTCACAGAGCCTCAGACTGAACATGGCCTACATCAATTTACTTAAGGAGTAATGCTGCTCTTGGTCAAGAAAGTGGTGCTTGAACACCCTCTGTCTGGCAACAGGACTCTGCACCATGCCACACAAGCAAGAGAACTTGGTCATGGCTACCAAATAATTTCTGTGACTAGATCATTCCTTACATCTGGCTACCCAACTCTCTGGATTGCAACCCCCTTAATTATTATTTTGGGCATAGAAAAAACAAATAGGAAAAAAAATGACCCTAAAGAGTGAAGACATTTCAGCTAGTCGTAAATCGCCCAAACCTATCTGCGTTACCTTCACAAATATACGAGGTATTCGCACTAACTTTAATAGTGTAGAGTCTTTCCTTCTAACTAACTCACCCGATATCTTAGCTATATGTGAGACTAACCTTGACCCTTCTATCCCCTCTTCAGAGCTGTTCATTCCTGGTTACCTTCCTCTCTTCAGGAAGGACTCCAATGTCCATATGCATGGGCTTGGTGTATATGTCAGCGAACAACTCCCCCTAGCCAGGGTCACATCTCTTGAATCCCTGGATCATTCCTTCATGTGCTTCCGTCTCTCACTTCTAAGCTCAGTTAGCTATCTCTTCTTCCTCTACCGCTCCCCCTCCTCCTCTGACTGTACGTTACTTGATTGCATCTCGACTAACATCGACAGGGCCATTTCTTCTCACCCATCTGCCCATATATTTGTGTTTGGTGATTTTAACGCCCACCACACCAAGTGGCTTGAAAACTCAGCCACCGACCTTGCTGGGATCCGCACCATGCACTTTTCAGTAGCCCAAGCTCTAACGCAAGTGGTGGACTTCCCCACGCGTTTCTCTAAAAACCCTAACGGAAGGGACTCTTTACTCGACCTTTGTTTTACCTCCATCCCAGACTCCTGCACTACCAGGCAACTCTGCCCCCTTGGAAACTCTGACCACGCCGTAGTCTCCGTAAACATATCAATCCGCAGTAACTCTACCCAAGAAAACCAGACCAGCAGAATATCATACTGCTACCAAAGAGCCGACTGGGACTCGTTCAGGGACTTCCTCTGCGACGTCCCCTGGAACAACGTCTTTGATCTTCCTGTCGAAGACTGTGCCTCTGAAGTCTCCTCTTGGGTTAAGGCTGGCATCAATGCTTTTATCCCTGCCAGAAAATTCCAACTAAAACCTAATTCGTCCCCCTGGTTCTCACCCGCTTGCTCGGCCGCTATTGCCCACCGGAACCATTTCTTCCGGCTCTATCGAAGCTGCTCGTCGAACCAAAACAGGCGCCTTTTCACCTCAGCACGGAACAAGTGTAAAAAAGCCAAGAGGGCATTTGCTACCAGAATTAGGCAACGCATAGCATCCTCTAAGTTTGGCTCCAAAGATTACTGGTGTCTCTGCAAAAGCGTGCTCAGCAGGAACAAGACTTCAATACCCCCACTAATCAATGAATTTGAAGTTCTCACCTCCGCAGCCGACAAGGCTGAATGCTTTGCCCGTAGATTCTCAACCAATTCGACACTGGACTCATTAGGAATACCTACACCAGACTTCCCACCCAGAACTAAGGCTCAACTAAATAACGTCCACATTTCACCCTCACTGGTCGCCAAGATAATTGCGCAACTTGACCCACACAAAGCGAGCGGCGGTGACGGAATCCCAGTCATAGTACTGAAGAAATGTGCCCCAGAACTCTCCTCTGTCCTCTCTAAACTTTATAACCTCTGCCTATCTGCTTCCTGCTTTCCTGCCTGTTGGAAGTCCTCCTGCGTAGTACCTATATTTAAGAATTCTGGTGAACCCTCAGACCCCGCCAATTACCGTCCTATTAGTCTCCTTCCAATCTTTGGCAAAGTTTTCGAAGCCATTATCAACGCCGAGGTGATTCAGCACCTTATGACCAACGGGCTTCTCTCTGACAAACAGTATGGGTTTCGCTTCACCAGGTCTACTGCTGATATGCTAACGACCATTACCGAGTACATATACCAGGCACTCGACAAGAATGGTGAAGCCCGAACCGTTGCCTTGGATATCTCCAAAGCATTCGACAGGGTCTGGCATGCTGGCCTCTTGTGCAAACTGTGGAGCTATGGGATAACTGGACATCTGTTTGACCTCATCCAGTCCTTCCTCTCTAACCGCACATTAAAGGTGGTATTAAATGGGCATGCCTCCCAAAACTACCAGACGAACGCGGGCGTCCCTCAAGGTTCTATCCTAGGTCCCACGCTATTTCTGATCTACATTAATGATCTCCCCGACACCATTAGATCCCAAGTTGGCATGTATGCCGACGACACAACAATCTACACCCGCATCGATCAGAAACCAGGTCTGGACGACAAAGTGAACCTCGCTGCCGTACTTGAAAGGGACCTCCAATCCGTAGTGACCTGGGGTAGGAAATGGTTGGTAAATTTCAATGCCTCCAAAACAAAGCTGTTATCAACTAACCACCATAGACAATCGCATCTACCTCCCATTAGCATGGGACAGGCTAGCCTCCCAGAGAGTAAAATACTACGCCTCCTTGGCTTTACATTCTCGGCGGACCTCAAATGGAATGACTATATTGAATCCATTGCCAAATCTGCTGCTATGAAAGTCGGCTCCCTGTGCAGGGCCCGGAAATTTTTCCCACCTGAATCTATTCTGCACATATACAAATCTACCATCCGCCCGTGTATTGAATATTGCTGCCATATCTGGTCGGGTGCCCCTGCTGCTCTCCTTGGGCTTCTTGACAAAATACAAAGGAGGATCTGTAACGTGGTTGATACTGACTTGGCAGACTGGCTGCAGCCGCTCTCACACCAGCGTGATGTAGCTTCCCTGTGCCTCTTCTACAAGTACTTTCATGGCTTCTGCTCCGATGAGCTTAGATCACTGGTGCCGCCTAAGCACGAATTTACATGAGATACTAGATTGGCAACTGGGTCCCACCCTTTTACAGTTAAACAAATAAGATATAAACAGAACATCTACTTAAATACGAGTATCGATCAAAAATAATGTTCAAACAAATCATTTCAAATTGTCGGTTGTTTATAACCAGGTTCGTTAATCTTCGTTAATTTCCGTAATATAAAACAGAATATCTACTTAAATATGAGTATCGATCAAAAATAATGTTCAAACAAATCATTTCAAATTGTTGGTTGTTTATAACCAGTTTCATTAAACTTCATTAACTTTCATATACATGAAGGACAGCTGGCTACTGAAGAGGCTCTTCTATGGTGAACTCTCTACAGGGAAATGTTTGCTTGGCCAGTCAAAGTTGAGGTACAAAGACAGCTTAAAGAAGGCCCTCAAGTGCTGTGACATCCCATACTCCTCCTGGGAATCCACTGCTAAAGATAGAGCTGATCCCAAGTGAAATTGGAGTTGCAAAGTTTGAAGAGGGTCCCATCAGGGCTCACAAAGACAGACGCCAGAAAAGGAAAGACCAAAAAAACTCTACCCACCAGCTTGGGTCTGCCCCCTGTACCCCCTACCCCTGCTGCAACAGGTTCTTCTGTGCATAGATTGGCCTTATCAGCCATTTCTACACTCACCCAAATCCTTAGTGACCTTGAGTCATGGTCTTCTTTACCTGTGAAGGACAAATATCATCATCATATAGTTATTATTAAATATATATATATATATAATATATATATATATAATATAGAAAAAACTACTAAAATGTTGTAAGTTAAAAATAATATACACTACCAGCCATAATTATTAGGACACTCCAGTGTTTTAAAAAATGATTTATTTCATATGAGTTTTAGGATTTATTGCCAAGTGAATAATTGTAAATGAAAATAGAATGGTTCTTTTGTTAATATTGCACAATAACATGTACATCAAATGAATTTATAAATATTTAATAATTACCTATATTGCAGTTTTATCAATGAAAGAATGAAGAAAATTTACGGTGATTTGGACGAGTTCATCATTGCCTTGTAAAATTTTGCAAAGTAATAATAACAAAAGAATCATTCTATTTTCATTGAGAATTATTTACTTGGCAATAAATACTAAAAATAGTATGAAATACATCATTTCTTTTAAAAAAACTAGAGTGGCCTAATAATTATGGCCGGTAGTGTATATTATAGTTATATATTATAATATATATTATTATTATTATTATTATTATTATATACTATTTACTATAATTATAATAATAATAATCACTATATATATATATATATATATATATAGTGTATCAAGGCAGCAGATAAATTTCTAAACATATATATATATAATATATATGAAGCACTCTTAGCTACTGGCGTATGTTTACATTGTATATCACATGCTAAAAGTTTGCTTTCTTCTACTGACCACCCATAGCTCAAAGGTAGAACAGCTGACTGATGTCAATTCGGTCAGGTTTCAATCCTAGCTAAAAGCAATCGGATGTCTAACTGTACTGATGAGCCATTATACAGCGAAACAGATCTGTCTGCGGCTGACTATATATATATATATATATATATATATATATATTCTAAACTGTTGTGGAGGAATATCCTGTCCTACCCAGGAATGGGTATGGCCCGGGTTATAAAAGACCTAGATGAGAACAAATTACAGAGAGAAATCACTTGAGAGAGATCAAGTGTGTTCATGACTATACTAGAGTCTTCATCATTACATGGGAGTGATCAAGATTATTTGTCATTATACCAGAGTCAAAAGACATCGGCCTTAGACGAGAGTTAGACGTCACTAGACGGAAGCCTACTTCTCAAGACGGACGCCTACGTCCTATACAGAGACATTGCCTTCTTAATTGTTATTTGTGTTAACTGTTCATTGGGGTGTACTTGTATTTGGTTTATTGTACTGAGGTATAAATCTCTATTTATATATCCTCAGTGTTGAGAGTTATTTCTTGCACTATTCTTTCCCTGTTTATCCCCTCCCGGGACACAACAGATTTGGTGATGAAGAATCGAACAAATCCACGCTGAGAGAAAAAAATCCAAGTCAGTCATCACAACAGATTTGGCGAGGAAGGATTTGTAACTCACACTGGAAGAAAAAAAAAATCCCAGAATTGTCACACAGATTTGTCAATGAAGAATTCGAACAGACGTGGGGATATCCCAAGCCCACAGATTTGCCGACGAAGGATTTGTACTTACATGGGGACACGCCAAATACAACAGATTTGACGACAAAGGGTTTGTACTTACGTGGGGTAAGCCCAATATAACAGAATTGGCGACGTCAAATTCGCACTTACATGGATACCCCAAGATAACAGATTTGGCGACGTCAAATTCGCACTTACATGGATACCCCAAGATAACAGATTTGGCGACGTCAAATTCACATTTACGTGAGGTACACGAATAAAACAGTGACAACAAAGGTTTGCGATTTGCTAAAGGACCAGTTTGAACAAAGATTCGGCAAAGCTCACCAAATTGATATTTGGTGAGAAAAATCTGGAAAGTTGATGCATAAAAGAATAAGTTAAGGATGAGAGGTAGTTTTTTTTACCCCCCTCATAAAAAATCTGTGTATTATTGCTTACCGTTAAATGCAACTTATTCGTCAGCTATACACATATAAAAAAAAAAAATATATATGGATCAATTAGCCGGATTAACTAAAACGCTCGGAGAAGCAGTCCAAATGTTGATGTAACAACAGGAAATACAATGAAAAGTACAAATAGAGCTTTAACAGCAAATGTTAAAGCAACAGGAAAACCAACAAAAAGTGCTTATGGATTTCCAAACGCAAATGATATTGCAACAAGATATGTTGAAAAAATTGGTAATAGAACAAGGCAAAACGGGAAAAGCCTCTAAAGATTTCTCGGCTGAAGGCATTGCAAATGCGCTCACAGAATTTGTATATAAGCCTGAGGAAAGGATTACTTTTAATTCGTATTACAAAAGATACGAAAATATTTTTGCAAGATGGTGCAAAGTATGGTCAGATGACGAAAAAGTAACGCTCCTATTACAGAAGATAGGAATGCAGGAAAACGCAAAATATCCAAATTTTATTTTACCAAAAAAGCCGGAGGACATATCATTTGACGAAATGATACATATTTTGAAAAAAATGTTTGGAGAAAGAGAATGTTTATTCTTCACATGATATAAATGTCTAAATATTGAAAAAGAAGAACAAGATTTTGTTACGTACGCTGGAAGGGTTAATTTACAGTATGAAAGGTTTAAAATAAAATAAAAGACATAAAAGAGGATATGTTCAAATGTCTAATCTTCATACAAGGATTAACAGCACAGAAAGACAAAGACGTACGCTCGAAAATCCTCACAATGTTAAATCAAAACGAAGATATCTCATTATAAAAAGTTGCAGAAGAATGCCAGAAATTGTTAAACATTAAGAAAGACAATGTTTGCATTGAAGAGAAGAGCGTGGGTCGTATCCACAAAGTAAAGCAACAGGCCTGCCAAAAAGAAAAATCTTACTGCCTAAAAGAAAAACCATACTGCCAAGCATGTAGAAAGAATAACCACATCACTAGGGAATGCTATTTTAGAAACAAAAAAATGTTTCGAATGTTCAAAGAAAGGACATTTGGCAGTGATGTGCAGAAAAAAAAAAAAAAAAAAAGGAGCAAAAATACAAAAACATGAATATGGTAGTTATGAAAAAAGTCACAAACGATGGCAGTACCAGAAAATATGTGGACTTAAAAATGAATGGAAGAACGGTAAAGTGTTTATTAGATACCGGCAGTGATATCTCTGCTATAGACGAGCATACCTGGAATAAAATTGGTTGACCAGATTTAAATAAAATGAAAAAAATTGCAAAAGGTATTTCTGGAAATAAGCTAAAATTCAAAGGAGAATTTATGGCTAAAGTATCATTTGACGGAAAAGTAAAAAAAGTTGAATATCTATGTGATGTTAGGAAGAAATACAAACCTTTTCGGCCTAGATTTAATGGTGCTATTCAATTTGTGGACAAAAACCATGAATATGTTCTGCACTAAAAGTAAGGTGTCAAAGGAAAGAAAGTCTACTCAAACAGAAGTAAAATTTGAAAGGAACAAAAATATGAAACCAGTTAAACACAAACTTATGCAAACTGATAGGCCACACAAAAAGAAGAAAACAAAGACTTGCTCGAAATGTGTGAAGGAATCAGGCGAAAAGTGCTTACCCAAGCCAAAAGAAACTGGATTGTCGGACATATCCCTGAAATGGGGTAAGAAAAAGTCCTTAAACAAAGACATACCCACAAGTATTGAGGATACAAACCGAAAAAGACTAAACACCTATGCCCTGACCCCAAAAGAAAAAATATTAAGTGAAATTCAATGAAGAATTTAGCTCGGGGGGAGGTGTTGTGGAGGAATATCCTGTCCTACCCAGGAATGGGTATGGCCCGGGTTATAAAAGACCTAGATGAGAACAAATTACAGAGAGAAAGCACTCGAGTGAGATTGAGTGTGTTCATGACTATACTAGAGTCTTCATCATTACATGGGAGTGATCAAGATTATTCGTCATTATACCAGAGTCAAAAGCCATCGGCCTTAGACGAGAGTTAGACGTCACTAGATGGAAGCCTACTTCTCAAGACGGACGCCTACATCCTATACAGAGACATTCCCTTCTTAATTGTTATTCGTGTTAACTGTTCGTTGGGTATACTTGTATTTGGTTTATTGTACTGAGGTATAATAAATCTCTATTTATATATCCTCAGTGTTAAGAGTTTTTTCTTGCACTATTCTTTCTCTGTTTATCCCCTCCCAGGACACAACATAAACATATACTGTTAAATATGAGAGACAATGAATGTCTATTATGTTGAATCACGAGCCATTCTAAACATCATATTTTTGATTTAATTTCAGGTGAAAATAAAGACAAAAATTCTCCAATATTTGGATAATCCTTCATTAAGTTGTTCCTAAGCTTTCGGCTCACATGAGCCATCTTCAGAGAGGTTACATGGACATTAACATAAAAACGTCCATTATCAGAGATGATTTTATCTTGTGTTGACATAAAACTTTGCCAGGCAATGATAACAGTTACCAAAAATAGCAAACATAGTTCGTAAATTTGTAATGCGGTTCTATGATGTCACACCATGTGGGAGCTCAAAATGATAACAGAACCATATATTTAAATGCAATGTAATGTGTTATGACCAGATTTAAACATGATTTTATTAAGTGTGGGTTGTTTGGATTTAATGTACATGGCCTCCAATATCTGAAGGTTCTTTTTACTGTGTGTATGAGTGAGGATTATTGTATTGTTGACTAAAATCTGTTTGATATTACCTACATGACTATGTTTTTCTAAGAAATGTTGTTTAATTGTACTCTGATCAGAAAGGTGACATGTAAGTCTATGGGACAGCATGGTTGTAGTAAAACCAATATATGTAATGGGTTTATTGTTAGAGAGAGAGAGAGAGAGAGTGAAAGAGAGAGAGAGAGACATACACAGACAGACAGACAGACAGAGATAGTGATTAAATGATAAAGCAGCAGAGACATACAGAATGAATTTAGCTAGAAAAGAGAAAGAAAAGGGATTTAATCTATAAAACATGAAGTAGCTTGTTGTATTATAAAATACAAATTTTAACATTTAAGATTTTGAGAAAGTAAATGCTAATAAAAATAGTTTTAAGTCTGACTATCTAACGACATATACCAACCCTGCTAAACAACCATAAACCATTACGTTAACTGGAGCATGAAAAAATGTTTAATGACTATTATGTTTCTTTTTGTATTTTCAGAAAAGACATTCAGTGGTGGCCAAAAAATCTCCCCAACCATTCATTCCTGTACAGGTAAAATGAGATTAACAAATTTTGCATGTAATATATATTAAATTATAAAAAAATGTGTGGGTTGGAAAATTTATTTCTTCTTGAAAACTTGTTTTTAATCCCATCCAAATTTTATTATTTTATAATTTCCCCCCAAGTAAGGTGGGACAGCTACCAGTAAGAGAAAAAGCCTGGGTACAGCGGGTATTGAAGAAAGGATAAAAGATGAACAAGATTCAAGAAGATAGAAGATGACAATTGATGTTGTATTTAAATTTTTAGAGATTGTAGCTATCAGGGAAGCATATATATTTGAATCATTTCACCCCAAGCAAGGTGGGACTGCCACTAGTGTGCATGGGGTAAGAGTGAGAGAAAAGACTGAGTACAGGGGATATTGAGGAAAGGATAAAAGATGAATGGGATTCAAGAAGATAGAAGATGGCAGTTGATGTATTTATATTTTTAAAGATTATAGCTAAACAAGGAAGTAAATAAATGGAAGGGAGTTCCACAAGAGGGAAATGTGAGTAAAAAAACTGTTGCAGTTGAAAGGAAGTTACATACTTCATTAGGAAACAGGTGGGACCTAGATACTGATTTCATCAATCTTTGAATTTTATAATTGCATAATTCATTTTATTAGTGTATTAAGTACTTACATAGATTATTTAAATTGTTCAGACACTGGCCTTCATCTTTGTTGCCATATTCCCAACATTCTGGCTGTTGTATGCTACCTGATCAGAGAAATATAGACAGATATTGAAGGTGAATATGGCAACAAAGATGAGGACAACAGTTTGAACAATGTAAATAATGTAAATAGTTCACCTCAGAAATATAGACAGATATTGAAGGTAAATATGGTAACAAAAATGAAGACAACAGTCCAAGCAATGTAAATAGTGTAAATAATTACAATACCTCATCTCAGAAATATAAACAGATTTTGAAGGTGAATATGGCAACAAAGATGAGGACAACAGTCCAAACAATGTAAATAGTGTAAATAATTACAATACCTCATCTCAGAAATATAAACAGATTTTGAAGGTGAATATGGTAACAAAGATGATGACGACAGTTCAAATAATGTAAATAATGTAAATAGTTACAATACCTCATCTCAGAAATATAGGCAGATATTGAAGGTGAATATGGTAACAAAGACGAGGACAACAGTCCAAATAATGTAAATAATATAAATAGTTACAATATCTCACCTCAGAAATATAAACAGATATTGAAGGTGAATATGGTAACAAAGATGAAGACAACAGTCCAAGCAATGTAAATAGTGTAAATAATTACAATACCTCACCTCAGAAATATAGACAGATATTGAAAGAGTGAATATGGCAATAAAGATGAGGACAACAGTTCGAACAATGTAAATAATGCAAATAATTACAATACCTCATTTCAGAAATATAGACAGATATTGAAGGTGAATATGGCAACAAAGATGGGGACAACAGTCCAAACAATGTAAATAATGCAAATAATTACAATACCTCATTTCAGAAATATAGACAGATATTGAAGGTGAATATGGCAACAAAGATGAGGACGACAGTTCAAATAATATAAATGATTACCTGTTCTCAGAAATATACACAAATATTTTTTATTTGTTTATCATTTATTTATGTATTTATTTTTTTGTTTATTATATATTTATTTGTGCTTGTAATTTTTTTTATTCAAATCAAATTCATTCTATATATGGCAGTAAAGCCACTATGACACAAGAGGTTACTGAGTGTGAAAGAATAAGAAAAAGGAAAGCATTATTAAGGAGTGAAATGAAGAGGACAGTAGATAATGATTGACATTGAAATTAAATTTTTGAAATCTGAGTTGGCTGGAAAGTATGGAGTCAGAAGAGAGTTTCACAAGTGAGAAGTGTGAGAAAAGAAACTGTTAGCATAGAATTTAGTTACATTTAGCCAATTCAGCTATAAATTCAATATTTATTTAGGACTGCACTTAAATTTATATAGTCTAAATACCATAACAAAGAACACATCCAAAGAATTATCATGAAAATATTTACAAAAAAATGAAGTTTACAAAAGTGGGAAAATGACTGAAGCTGTGCTGCCAGGTCAAGACCAATAATATTACTGATTCTTCAGTGAATATTATCAAGAATCTCTAAATATATAACTGGAGTACCAGACCATATGTGTTAACTTATACATTTTTTATAATCATATTTTTTATAATCATAATTTTTTTTTTATAATCATATTTTTTTATAATCATATTTTTTATAATCATATTGCCCTTGTGCATCAGTGGCAGTAAACTATCTTGCCAAGCAAGACACTGATGCACAAGGAGTTATATAGGAGGAAAGTTATGAAGAATAAGGCAATATAACATAAAAATTTTTCCTTAAATGTATCCAATTTATGACAATGCGATATAACATCTAAAAATTTCCTTTTATGCAACATATTAAGGACAAGGCAATATAACATAAATTTCCCTTTATGGATCCTGTTACGGACAAGGCCACATGAAATAAAAATTTTTCTTTCATGCATTTTATTAAGGTCAAGGCAATATAATATATAAGAATTTTTTGTTATTTATCCTATTGGCAATATAACAAATATATTTCCTTTTATGCATCCTATTAAGGACAAGGTAATGTGAAATTTGGATTTGTGGTGCATTGGATATCGGCTCGGAAGGAGAAATCATGGCACCGAGTTCGAAATCCAGCTGAATTCATTGCATTCACTTTTGTGCAAATACTCTTGGGAAAGGTATTAATCCATCTATTCTTTCCAGTTATGGGCTAAATAACAGGACAGATTGGGTTCTATAGCCTTGGTTGTCAACCAGTCTACCACAGAAAGCAATGGCAACCTACTGCAGGATAATCTTCTGCCCAGTCAGTCATGTCTCTTTCGAGACATGATTGCCCAAAGTGTGTATCGTGTATGGCACTTAACTGACTGAATATAATAGTTGGAATCAGATTAAGGCTTCTACTGGTTATAAATTGGGGGATCGGTTTTCTATTGTTATGAAGTCATATACTGATCCCTCACTAATTACTACTTGATAATATAATACATCTCTTTCCCCTCTAGCTATGAGCTATGAGTCAATTAACAGGATAGATTGAGTTCTATAGCCTTGGCTGGCAACCTGTCTACTGCAGAAAGCAATGGCAACCTACTGTGGGATAATCTTCTGCCCAGTCAGTCATGTCTCTTTCAAGACATGATTGCCCAAAGCGTGTATCATATATGGCACTTAACTGACTGATTGAATGTGAAATAAAAAAACAATTCCCTTTATACATCCAATTAAGGAAAAGGCAATATAGCATAAAAAATTTCCATTTATGGTTCCTACTGAGGACAAGGCATTATAACATAAAAAATTTCTTTTTATGCATCCTATTAAGGACTAGGCATTATAACATTAAAAAATTATATTATATGCATCTTATTAAGGACAAGACAATATAACATAAAAATTTCCTTTTATGCATCCTATTAAGGACTAGGCATTATAACATTAAAAAATTATATTATATGCATCTTATTAAGGACAAGACAATATAACATAAAAATTTCCTTTTATGCATCCTATTAAGGACTAGGCATTATAACATTAAAAAATTATATTATATGCATCTTATTAAGGACAAGACAATATAACATAAAAATTTCCTTTTATGCATCCTATTAAGGACTAGGCATTATAACATTAAAAAATTTCTTTTTATGGATCTTATTGAGGACATGGCAATATTACATAAAAAATTTTCTTTTATGGATCCTATTAAGAGTAAGCAATAGAACAAAAAATTCCTTTCATGCATCTTATTATGGAAAGGCAATTATACATAAATTTTCCCCTTTTGCATCCTATTAAGAACAAGGCAATATAATATAAAGTATTTTGTTTTATGCATTCTATTAAGGACAAGACAATATAACATAAAAAAATTTCCTTCTATAGGTCCTATTAATCACTAGAGAATATAATATAAGAAGTTTCCCTTCCATGCATCCTATAAAGGACAAAGCAATATAACATAAAAAAAAACCCTTATGTATCCTATTAAGTACTAGGTGATATAACATAAAAACTTCCTTTTTTGCAACCTCTGCAAGAAAACTGAATGCATGGTCATCAGCAAAAAGAGCAACCCAAAATGCTAAATACAGGTGGGGGATACTAGAATCAAGTAAGTACAAAAATTTAAATACCTAGGAATTGTTCTAACAGGAGATGGAAAGTGCGACACAGAGATCTGAATGTGAATTGGCATGGCGATGGACGCGTTCCAGAAGCTGAGTAAAGTATTAAGACACAGGAAAATTTCACTAGAAACCAAGAAGAGAGTATAAGATTGCTATGTGATGTCAGTTCTTCAATATGGCAGTGAATGTTGGACAATATCATCAAAGATGGAGGAAAAACTTGAAGTAGCTAAGATGTGGTTATACAGAAGGATGCTGCCAATATCATGGACTGAGCATGTGAGCAATGATGAGGCTTTGGAAAGAATGGCAATGAAAAGAAAATTAATAGTGAGCATCAGGAAGAGAAACTGAAGTTCCTAGGATATGCAATGAGGAAGGAGGGCTTGGAGAACCTGATACTGACAGGCTAGATAGATAGAAAAATAGACAGAGGAAAACAGCAGATAACATATTTGAAGGGCCTGAACAGGTAGATGATGGATCAGGGGTTGCATGGTGCAACAGGACGCAACGTACTAAGAGCCACCAGGGATAGGGAGACGTGGAAGCCATAATCATCTACATCCTGAAAGGACAGGGCACATAGAAGAAGATTAAGGACAAGACAAAATAATATAAAAAATTTCCTTTTATGGATCCTATTAGAACTAGGTAACATCTGGATGTGCGTGGGTGGTGCAGTGGTATCGGCTCAGAATGACAAATCGGGGAGCCAAGTTCAAATTCCATTTGAACTCCTTGCATTCACTGACATGCAAATACCCTTGGGAAAGGTACTAATCCATTTCTTCCCTCCAGTTATGGGTTAAATAACAGGACAGGTTGGGTTCTATAGCCTTGGCTAGCAACCAGTCTACTACAGAAAGCAATGGCAACCTACTGTGGGATAATCATATGCCCAGTCAGTCATGTCTCTTTCAAGACATGATCGCCCAAGCGTGTATCAGATATGGCACTTAACTGACTGAATATCTGGTAAAAAATTTCCTTTTATGGATCCTCTTAAGGAAAAGAGAAAATAACAAAATATTTTATTTTATGCATCCTAATAAAGCCAGGGCAATATAACATATGAAATTTCCTTTCATACATCCTATTAAGATGGCCCAGGGTATGACAGTAAATGTATCTGGTAGCAAGGCCTCTAATTTGGAGTTTGTGAGGAGCTTGGAACACCCTCTTCATTGCTGTTGTTCCCAGGGCCACCCTGATCTGAAGTGGTAGCACCTGTTAGGGTTTCAACTATGGGCAAATAGTTAACTCCCAAACTGGGGTCAAAACACTATGTAAGTATAAAAATAGACTTTTATATAAAAATATACATTTTTGAATGAACAAGGAAATCTAACATTTAAAATTTACTTTTATGCACCCTATGAAGGACAAGGCTATTTAACATAAAATAATTTGCTTTTATTCATCCCATTAAGGACAAGACAATATAACATAAAAAATATCTATTCATGCATCTTATTATATAACATAAAATAATTTCTCTTTATTCATTCTATTAAGGTGAAGGCATAATTCCATTTATGCCTCCTATTAAGGACAAGACAATATGACATAAAAATTTTTCTTTTATACATCCTATTAAGGAAAAGGCAATATAACAGAAAAAATTTCCTTTTATGCATCTTATAAAGATCAATGCAATATCAAATAAGATTTTCGCTTTTTGCATCCTATTAAAGACGAGGTGATATAGCATATGTTACATTGCCTAGTCTTTAATAGGATGCATGAAAGTAATTTTTTTTATATTCTATTGCAATATAATATAAAAGTTTTGTTTATTGCATCCTATTAAGGACAAGGCATTATAACAAAAAAAAATTCCTTTTATGCATTCTATTAAGGGCAAGGCAATGTAACATAAAAAAATTTCTTTTTTGCATCCTATTAAGGACCAGTCAATATACCATATAAAAATTTCTTCTTTTACATCTTATGAAGGACAAGGAAATACAACATAAAAAATTTCCTTTTATAAATCCTTTTATGGACAAGGCAATATACTATATAAAATTTGCCTTTTCTACATCTTATGAAGGACAAAGCAATATACCATATAAAAATTTATTTTTATGCATCCTTTTGAGAACTAGGCCATATACCATATAAAAATATCCTTTTATATATCCCATTAAGAACAAGGAAATATAACATTAAAAATTTCCTTTCATGAATCCTATTATGGACAAGGCAATATACCATATAAAAATTTCCTTATCTACATCTTATTAAGAACAAGGCAATATACCATGTAAAAATTTTTCTTTGCATTTTGTTGAGAACAAGGTCATATACCATATAAAAATATCCTTTTATGCATACCATTAAGGACAAGGCAGTATAACATAAAACATTTTCTTTTATGCCTCCTATGACAGACAAGAAAATATGACCAAAAATTTTTTTATGCGTCCTATTAAGGAAAAGGCAATATAATATAAAAAATTTTCATTAATGCGTCAATTTTATGGACAAGGCAATACAGCAAAAAAAAATAAAAAATTAATTTCATTTTTCCTATTAAGGACAAGGCAATGTAACATTAAAAATTTCTTTATAAGCAACCTATTAAGGACAAGGCAGTATAACATATAAAAATTTCCTTTTACGCATCTTATAAAGAACAAGGCAATATCAAATAAGATTTTCGCTTTTTGCATCCTATTAAAGACTAGGTGATATAGCATTTGTTACATTGCCTAGACTTTAATAGGATCCGTGAAAATGAATTTTTTGATATTTTATTGCAATATAACATAAAAGTTTTGTTTATTGCATCCTATTAAGGACAAAGCATTATAACAAAAAGAAATTCCTTTTATGCATTCTATTAAGGACAAGGCAATATAACATTAGAAATTTCCTTTTTTTGCATCCTATTAAGGACAAAGCATTATAACAAAAAGAAATTCCTTTTATGCATCCTATTAAGGACAAGGCAATATAACATTAGAAATTACCTTTTTTTGCATCCTATTAAGGACAAAGCATTATAACAAAAAGAAATTCCTTTTATGCATCTTATTAAGGACAAGGCAATGTAACATTAGAAATTTCATTTTTTTGCATCCTATTAAGGACAAAGCATTATAACAAAAAGAAATTCCTTTTATGCATCTTATTAAGGACAAGGCAATGTAACATTAGAAATTTCATTTTTTTGCATCCTATTAAGGACAAAGCATTATAACAAAAAGAAATTCCTTTTATGCATCTTATTAAGGACAAGGCAATGTAACATTAGAAATTTCATTTTTTTGCATCCTATTAAGGACAAAGCATTATAACAAAAAGAAATTCCTTTTATGCATCTTATTAAGGACAAGGCAATGTAACATTAGAAATTTCATTTTTTTGCATCCTATTAAGGACAAAGCATTATAACAAAAAGAAATTCCTTTTATGCATCTTATTAAGGACAAGGCAATGTAACATTAGAAATTTCATTTTTTTTGCATCCTATTAAGGACAAAGCATTATAACAAAAAGAAATTCCTTTTATGCATCCTATTAAGGACAAGGCAATATAACATTAGAAATTACCTTTTTTTGCATCCTATTAAGGACAAAGCATTATAACAAAAAGAAATTCCTTTTATGCATCTTATTAAGGACAAGGCAATGTAACATTAGAAATTTCATTTTTTTGCATCCTATTAAGGACAAAGCATTATAACAAAAAGAAATTCCTTTTATGCATCTTATTAAGGACAAGGCAATGTAACATTAGAAATTTCATTTTTTTGCATCCTATTAAGGACAAAGCATTATAACAAAAAGAAATTCCTTTTATGCATCTTATTAAGGACAAGGCAATGTAACATTAGAAATTTCATTTTTTTGCATCCTATTAAGGACAAAGCATTATCACAAAAAGAAATTCCTTTTATGCATCCTATTAAGGATAAGGCAATGTAACATTAGAAATTTCCTTTTTTTTGCATCCTATTAAGGACAAAGCATTATAACAAAAAGAAATTCCTTTTATGCATTCTATTAAGGATAAGGCAATATAACATTAGAAATTTCCTTTTTTTGCATCCTATTAAGGACAAAGCATTTCCTTTTATGCATCCTATTGAGGGAAAGGCAATATAATATAAAGAATTTTCATTAATGCGTCCATTTTATGGACAAGGCAATATTCAAAAAAAAAAAAAAAAATTAATTTTATTCTTCCTATTAAGAACAAGGCAATATAACATAAAAAAAATTCTTTACAAGCATCCTATTAAGGAGAATGCAGTATAATATACAAAATTTCTTTCATGCAACCTGTTACGGACAAGGTAATATAACAGAAAAAATTTCCTTTCATGCATCCTATGAAGTACAAGGCCATATAAAATAAAAGATGTGGGCACCTTGAGGTGGTGCATTACTTAGCAAGCTTGTCTCACTAAAATTATTTAGTAGTGAGTTTGTTTGTCACTGGGTGTCCCATACTTTTTGCCTTGTGCCACATCTAAGCTGCACTTAGAAGAATACCACTTAATATAAAAATATTTCCATGTATGCATTTTATTTAGGACTAGGCAATATTCCATATAAAAATTTGCTTTCATGCATCCTATTAAAGACATGGCAATATGTCATAAAAAATCCATGCATTGTATTATGGACAAGGCAATATAATATAAAAAAAAATTCCTTTTATGCATCCCATTGAAGACAAGGTAATATTACACATATAATGCTTCCGAAACGAAACTGCTCTCTCTATTAATCATCTGAAAGACCCTGTTTTGCTTTCCATCAGTACGGCTCATGTTAACCTCCAGGAGAGTGATGACTTAATTTTAGTGCCTCCAAAACAAAACTGCCCTCTATTAATCATCTGAAAGACCTTGTTTTGCCTTCCATCAGTATGGCAAATGCTAACCTCCATGAGAGTGATAACTTGGTATTTTTAATGCCTCCAAAACAAAACTGCTCTAGCACATCTCTCTGGCACATAGAAGAAGAAGAAGAAGAAGAAGACATATGCCAACTGATGGAATGAAGATTGTGTGGCAGTAACAGGAGAAGGCATGCTAAGAGCCACCAGGGATAGGGAGATGTGGAAAGCCCAGGAACAGGCACATAGAAGAAGAAGAAGAAGAAGAAGAAGAAGAAGAAGAAGAAGAAGAAGACATATGCTAACTGATGGAATGAAGATTGTGTGGTGTAACAGGAGAAGGCATGCTAAGGCCACCAGCTGCTAGGGAGATGGAAAGCCTAGGAACAGGGGCAGACATAGAAGAAGAAGAAGAAGAAGAAGAAGAAGAAGACATATGCCAACTGATGGAAATGAAGATTGTGTGGTGTAACAGGAGAAGGCATGCTAAGGAGCTGCTCAGCGATAGGGAGATGTGGAAAGCCTAGGAACAGGGCACATAGAAGAAGAAGAAGAAGAAGAAGAAGAAGAAGAAGAAGACATATGCCAACTGGATGGAATGAAGATTGTGTGGTGTAACAGGAGAAGGCATGCTAAGAGCTACCAGCGATAGGGAGATGTGGAAAGCCTAGGAACAGGGCACATAGAAGAAGAAGAAGAAGAAGAAGAAGACATATGCCAACTGATGGAATGAAGATTGTGTGGTGTAACAGGAGAAGGCATGCTAAGAGCCACCAGCGATAGGGAGATGTGGAAAGCCTAGGAACAGGGCACATAGAAGAAGAAGAAGAAGAAGAAGAAGAAGAAGACATATGCCAACTGATGGAATGAAGATTGTGTGGTGTAACAGGAGAAGGCATGCCAAGAGCCACCAGCGATAGGGAGATGTGGAAAGCCTAGGAACAGGGCACATAGAAGAAGAAGAAGAAGAAGAAGAAGAAGAAGAAGAAGACATATGCCAACTGATGGAATGAAGATTGTGTGTAACAGGAGAAGGCATGCTAAGAGCCACCAGCGATAGAGATGGAAAGCCTAGGAACAGGGCACATAGAAGAAGAAGAAGAAGAAGAAGAAGAAGAAGAAGAAGACATATGCCAACTGATGGAATGAAGATTGTGTGGTGTAACAGGAGAAGGTGCCTGCCAAGAGCCACCAGCGATAGGGAGATGGGAAAGCCTAGGAACAGGGCACATAGAAGAAGGAAGAAGAAGAAGAAGAAGAAGAAGAAGAAGAAGAATATATGCCAACTGATGGAATGAAGATTGTGTGGTGTAACAGAGAAGGCAGCAAGCAGACACCAGCGATAGGGAGATGTGGAAAGCCTAGGAACAGGGCACAGAGAAGAAGAAGAAGAAGAAGAAGAAGAAGAAGAAGAAGAAGAAGAAGAAGAAGACATATGCCAACTGATGGAATGAAGATTGTGTGGTGTAACAGGAGAAGGCATGCTAAGAGCCACCAGCGATAGGAGATGGGAAAGCCTAGGAACAGGGCACATAGAAGAAGAAGAAGAAGAAGAAGAAGAAGAAGAAGAAGAAGAAGAAGAAGACATATGCCAACTGATGGAATGAAGATTGTGTGGTGTAACAGGAGAAGGCATGCTAAGAGCCACCAGCGATAGGGAGATGTGGAAAGCCTAGGAACAGGGCACACAGAAGAAGAAGAAGAAGAAGAAGAAGAAGAAGAAGAAGAAGAAGAAGAAGAAGACATATGCCAACTGATGGAATGAAGATTGTGTGGTGTAACAGGAGAAGGCATGCTAAGAGCACCAGCGATAGGGAGATGTGGAAAGCCTAGGAACAGGGCACATAGAAGAAGAAGAAGAAGAAGAAGAAGAAGAAGAAGAAGAAGAAGAAGAAGAAGACATATGCCAACTGATGGAATGAAGATTGTGTGGTGTAACAGGAGAAGGCATGCTAAGAGCCACCAGCGATAGGGAGATGTGGAAAGCCCAGGGAACAGGGGCACATAGAAGAAGAAGAAGAAGAAGAAGAAGAAGAAGAAGAAGACATATGCCAACTGATGGAATGAAAGATTGTGTGGTAACAGAGAAGGCATGCTGAAAGAGCCACCAGCGATAGGGAGATGTGGAAAGCCTAGGGAACAGGGCACACAGAAGAAGAAGAAGAAGAAGAAGAAGAAGAAGAAGAAGAAGAAGAAGAAGACATATGCCAACTGATGGAATGAAGATTTAGGTGGTGTAACAGGAGAAGGCGGTATTGCTACTTTCACCAGCGATAGGGAGATGGTGCTTCAGGAACAGGGCACATAGAAGAAGAAGAAGAAGAAGAAGACATATGCCAACTGATGGAATGAAGATTGTGTGGTGTAACAGGAGAAGGCATGCTAAGAGCCACCAATATAGGGAGATGTGGAAAGCCTAGGAACAGGGCACATAGAAGAAGAAGAAGAAGAAGAAGAAGAAGAAGAAGAAGAAGAAGAAGAAGACATATGCCAACTGATGGAATGAAGATTGTGTGTGGTAACAGGAGAAGGCATGCTAAGAGCCACCAGCGATAGGGAGATGTGGAGCCCAGGAACAGGGCACATAGGAAGAAGAAGAAGAAGAAGAAGAAGAAGAAGAAGAAGAAGAAGAAGAAGAAGAAGACATATGCCAACTGATGGAATGAAGATTGTGTGGTGTAAACAGAGAAGGCATGCTAAGAGCCACCAGCGATAGGGAGATGTGGGAAAAGCCTAGGAACAGGGCACATAGAAGAAGAAGAAGAAGAAGAAGAAGAAGAAGAAGACATATGCCAACTGATGGAATGAAGATTGTGTGGTGTAACAGGAGAAGGCAGATGCTAAGAGCCACCAGCGATAGGAAGATGTGGAAAGCCTAGGAATGAAAGGCTACAGAAGAAGAAGAAGAAGAAGAAGAAGAAGAAGAAGAAGAAGAAGAAGAAGAAGACATGCCAACTGATGGAATGAAGATTGTGTGGTGTAACAGGAGAAGGCATGCTAAGAGCCACCAGCGATAGGGAGATGTGGAAAGCCTAGGAACAGGGCACATAGAAGAAGAAGAAGAAGAAGAAGAAGAAGAAGAAGAAGAAGACATATGCCAACTGATGGAATGAAGATTGTGTGGTGTAACAGGAGAAGGCATGCTAAGAGCCACCAGCGATAGGGAGATGTGGAAAGCCTAGGAACAGGGCACATAGAAGAAGAAGAAGAAGAAGAAGAAGAAGAAGAAGAAGAAGAAGAAGAAGACATATGCCAACTGATGGAATGAAGATTTTGTGTAACAGGAGAAGGCATGCTAAGAGCCACCAGCGATAGGGAGATGTGGAAAGCCTAGGAACAGGGCACATAGAAGAAGAAGAAGAAGAAGAAGAAGAAGAAGAAGAAGAAGAAGAAGAAGACATATGCCAACTGATGGAATGAAGATTGTGTGGTAACAGGAGAAGGCATGCTAAGAGCCACCAGCGACAGGGGAGAGTGGAAAGCCTAGGAACAGGGCACATAGAAGAAGAAGAAGAAGAAGAAGAAGAAGAAGAAGAAGAAGAAGACATATGCCAACTGATGGAATGAAGATTGTGTGGTGTAACAGGAGAAGGCATGCTAAGAGCCACCAGCGATAGGGAGATGTGGAAAGCCTAGGAACAGTGCACATAGAAGAAGAAGAAGAAGAAGAAGAAGAAGAAGAAGAAGAAGACATATGCCAACTGATGGAATGAAGATTGTGTGGTGTAACAGGAGAAGGCATGCGAAGAGCCACCAGCGATAGGGAGATGTGGAAAGCCTAGGAACAGGGCACATAGAAGAAGAAGAAGAAGAAGAAGAAGAAGAAGACATATGCCAACTGATGGAATGAAGATTGTGTGGTGTAACAGGAGAAGGCATGCTAAGAGCCACCAGCGATAGGGAGATGTGGAAAGCCTAGGAACAGGGCACATAGAAGAAGAAGAAGAAGAAGAAGAAGAAGAAGAAGAAGAAGACATATGCCAACTGATGGAATGAAGATTGTGTGGTGTAACAGGAGAAGGCATGCTAAGAGCCACCAGCGATAGGGAGATGTGGAAAGCCTAGGAACAGGGCACATAGAAGAAGAAGAAGAAGAAGAAGAAGAAGAAGATGATATGCCAACTGATGGAATGAAGATTGTGTGGTAACAGGAGAAGGCATGCTAAGAGCCACCAGCGATAGGGAGATGTGGAAAGCCTAGGAACAGGGCACATAGAAGAAGAAGAAGAAGAAGAAGAAGAAGAAGAAGAAGAAGAAGAAGAAGACATATGCCACCAGATGGAATGAAGATTGTGTGGTGTAACAGGAGAAGGCATGCTAAGAGCCACCAGCGATAGGAGGGAGAAAGCCTAGGAACAGGCACATAGAAGAAGAAGAAGAAGAAGAAGAAGAAGAAGAAGAAGAAGAAGACATATGCTAACTGATGGAATGAAGATTGTGTGGTGTAACAGGAGAAGGCATGCTAAGAGCCACCAGCGATAGAGATGTGAAAGCCTAGTGAATAGGCACATAGAAGAAGAAGAAGAAGAAGAAGCACATATGCCAACTGATGGAATGAAGATTGTGTGGTGTAACAGGAGAAGGCAGTTAAGAGCTACCAGCGATAGGGAGATGTGGAAAGCCTAGGAACAGGGCACATAGAAGAAGAAGAAGAAGAAGAAGAAGAAGAAGAAGAAGAAGAAGAAGAAGAAGAAGACATATGCCAACTGATGGAATGAAGATTGGTGTGGTGTAACAGGAGAAGGCATGCTAAGAGCCACCAGCGATAGGGAGATGTGGAAAGCCTAGAACAGGGCACATAGAAGAAGAAGAAGAAGAAGAAGAAGAAGAAGAAGAAGAAGAAGAAGAAGAAGAAGACATATGCCAACTGATGGAATGAAGATTGTGTGGTGTAACAGGAGAAGGCATGCTAAGAGCCACCAGCGATAGGGAGATGGGTGCCTAGGAACAGGGCAATATAGAAGAAGAAGAAGAAGAAGAAGAAGAAGAAGAAGAAGAAGAAGAAGAAGAAGACATATGCCAACTGATGGAATGAAGATTGTGTGGTGGCACAGGAGAAGGCATGCTAAGAGCCACCATGATAGGGAGATGGGAAAGCCTAGGAACAGGCACATAGAAGAAGAAGAAGAAGAAGAAGAAGAAGAAGAAGAAGAAGAAGAAGAAGAAGACATAAGGCTAAACTGATGGAATGAAGATTGTGTGGTGTAACAGGAGAAGGCATGCTAAGAGCCACCAGCGATAGGGGAGATGTGGAAAGCTCTAGAACAGGGCACATAGAAGAAGAAGAAGAAGAAGAAGAAGAAGAAGAAGAAGAAGAAGAAGAAGAAGAAGACATATGCCAACTGATGGAATGAAGATTGTGTGGTGTAACAGGAGAAGGCATGCTAAGAGCCACCAGCGATAGGAGATGTGGAAAGCCTAGGAACAGGGCACATAGAAGAAGAAGAAGAAGAAGAAGAAGAAGAAGAAGACATATGCCAACTGATGGAATGAAGATTGTGTGGTGTAACAGAGAGAAGGCATGCTAAGAGCCACCAGCGATAGGGAGATGTGGAAAGCCTAGGAACAGGGCACATAGAAGAAGAAGAAGAAGAAGAAGAAGAAGAAGAAGAAGAAGAAGAAGACATATGCCAACTGATGGAATGAAGATTGTGTGGTGTAACAGGAGAAGGCATGCTAAGAGCCACCAGCGATAGGGGAGATGTGGAAAGCCTAGGAACAGGGCACATAGAAGAAGAAGAAGAAGAAGAAGAAGAAGAAGAAGAAGAAGAAGAAGACATATGCCACCGATGGAAATGAAGATTGTGTAACAGGAGAAGGCATGCTAAGAGCCACCAGCGATAGGGAGGATGTGGAAAGCCTAGGAACAAGGGCACATAGAAGAAGAAGAAGAAGAAGAAGAAGAAGAAGAAGAAGAAGAAGAAGACATATGCCAACTGATGGAATGAAGATTGTGTGGTGTAACAGGAGAAGGCATGCTAAGAGCCACCAGCGATAGGGAGATGTGGAAAGCCTAGGAACAGGGCACATAGAAGAAGAAGAAGAAGAAGAAGAAGAAGAAGAAGAAGAAGAAGAAGAGAGCATGCCAACTGATGGAATGAAGATTGTGTGGTGTAACAGGAGAAGGCATGCTAAGAGCCACCAGCGATAGAGATGTGGAAAGCCTAGGAACAGGCACATAGAAGAAGAAGAAGAAGAAGAAGAAGAAGAAGAAGAAGAAGAAGAAGAAGACATATGCCAACTGATGGAATGAAGATTGTGTGGTGTAACAGGAGAAGGCATGCTAAGAGCCACCAGCGATAGGAGATGTGGGAAAGCCAGAACAGGGGGCACATAGAAGAAGAAGAAGAAGAAGAAGAAGAAGAAGAAGAAGACACATGCCAACTGATGGAATGAAGATTGTGTGGTGTAACAGGAGAAGGCACATGGAAAGAGCTACCTCAACATAGAGAGATGTGGAAAGCCTAGGAACAGGGCACATAGAAGAAGAAGAAGAAGAAGAAGAAGAAGAAGACATATGCCAACTGATGGAATGAAGATTGTGTGGTGTAACAGGGAGAAGGCATGCCAAGAGCCACTCACAGTAGGGAGATGTGGAGCCTAGGAACAGGCACATAGAAGAAGAAGAAGAAGAAGGTTACATGAAGAAGACATATGCCAACTGATGGAATGAAGATTGTGTGGTGTAACAGGAGAAGGCATGCTAAGAGCACCAGCCATAGGGAGATGTGGAAAGCCTAGGAACAGGGCATAGAAGAAGAAGAAGAAGAAGAAGAAGAAGAAGAAGAAGACAAGCAACTGATGGAATGAAGATTGTGTGGTAACAGGAGAAGGCATGTCAAGAGCCACCAGCTATAGGGAGATGTGGGAAAGCCCAGGAACAGGGCACATAGAAGAAGAAGAAGAAGAAGAAGAAGAAGAAGAAGAAGACATATGCCAACTGATGGAATGAAGATTGTGTGGTAACAGGAGAAGGCATGCTAGAAGGCCAGCGAATAGAAGATTGTGGAAAGCTCAAGGAACAGCATATAGAAGGGAAGAAGAAGAAGAAGAAGAAGAAGAAGAAGAAGAAGATATGCCAACTGATGGAATGAAGATTGTGTGGTGTAACAGGAGAAGGCATGCTAAGAGCCACCAGCGATAGGGAGATGTGGAAAGCCTAGGAACAGGGCACATAGAAGAAGAAGAAGAAGAAGAAGAAGAAGAAGAAGAAGAAGAAGAAGACATATGCCAACTGATGGAATGAAGATTGTGTGGTGTAACAGGAGAAGGCATGCTAAGAGCCACCAGCGATAGGGAGATGTGGAAAGCCTAGGAACAGGGCACATAGAAGAAGAAGAAGAAGAAGAAGAAGAAGAAGAAGAAGAAGAAGAAGAAGACATATGCCAACTGATGGAATGAAGATTGTGTGGTGTAACAGGAGAAGGCATGCTAAGAGCCACCAGCGATAGGGAGATGTGGAAAGCCTAGGAACAGGGCACATAGAAGAAGAAGAAGAAGAAGAAGAAGAAGAAGAAGAAGAAGAAGAAGAAGAAGAAGAAGACATATGCCAACTGATGGAATGAAGATTGTGTGGTGTAACAGGAGAAGGCATGCTAAGAGCCACCAGCGATAGGGAGATGTGGAAAGCCTAGGAACAGGGCACATAGAAGAAGAAGAAGAAGAAGAAGAAGAAGAAGAAGAAGAAGAAGAAGACATATGCCAACTGATGGAATGAAGATTGTGTGGTGTAACAGGAGAAGGCATGCTAAGAGCCACCAGCGATAGGGAGATGTGGAAAGCCTAGGAACAGGGCACATAGAAGAAGAAGAAGAAGAAGAAGACATATGCCAACTGATGGAATGAAGATTGTGTGGTGTAACAGGAGAAGGCATGCTAAAAGCCACCAGAGATAGGGACACGTAGAAAGCCATGATTGCCTACGTCCTGAAGGGACAGGGCACATAGAAGAAGATATATGCCAACTGTTTATAAGAAATTATATTGTGGATATAAAGTTGGGGATCAAATATATATTATAATCAATGTATAAACCGATCCCTCATTTTGTGGTCAATATTTATGGGCTTGATCTAGTGGATGGCAGAGAGGGGTTTGGATGGTGCAACAGGAGAAAGCATATTTAGAGCCACCAGGAATAGGGAGACATGGAAAGCCATGATCGCCTACATCCTGAAAGGACAGGGCACATAGAAGAAGAAGAAGAAGAAGTAATTGTTCAACTGAGCACTTCGATAAAATATCAAGACTTCATTAAATTTAAGTGTAGCAACAAGGTTTCATTAATTTACAGTTAAATTGGCCAGATGTTCTATGCTTTTCCTCACCTTTTGCTTCTATAATTCTCTTCTAGCTCCATGCTTTGCCAGTTATCTACTTCCCTTTGGATTATTTTTCTATTGTTCTTGTTTCTTCATAATGTTTCTATTTTTATAATTTTTTCATACACAGTACCTTAGTGTTTGTGATGCCTTACTTAGGGTAAGTCCAATTACAATAAAAAACAAGTTCTTAGAGACATTATTGTATGATCATCAGTAAGCAATGTGAATTTAAAGAACAATCTTTGTTGACTTGAATGTAACATTTATATTGATCATACAATATTATCTTCTATATTATAAAAGCATTATTAATGATAAAATGAATTCTTTGATAGATAACTGTTATTAAAGTATATTGTTATAAAATATATTATTTATATGGAAAAGGAGATTAACACGTGATAGATTCAATTTTTTCTTTTAAAAACAATAAAAACAAGGGAGGTAACTTTATTTATGTAAAAATGGGAAGATAATTCTGTATTTTCTGAGATGAGTCATTATTATGCCAACAAGATGTAACTGTAAATTCTACTCCAACAGCTTCTTTTCTCGCGCTTCCCGCCTGTGGAACTCCCTTCCACAACTCTGCTTTCCCGACAGTTACAATTTCCAGGTGTTTAAATGCAGGGTCAATAGACACCTCCTATCACACTAACTCCCAACTATTCTCACAACACTCTCATCTACCCAACCCTCATTCTCGGTATCCTTACCCGCCTATCACCCACCCTCTGTCATTTCCTATATTTAATCAGCCTTTCTCCACTTTACGTAGCCCCCTGCACAGTAGTGGCAGTGACATGCCTTGCTCGGGGTGAAACGCTTATAAAACAAACAAAAAAAATTGTATGTATTAAACTTTTTAGAAATTTGAAATGATTGACTAAAATGCCGTCATAACAAAAACTAAAGAGTAAATAAATAAAAATAGAAAAATATAGTAAACAGGAAATATGGTAATGAAATGATATGTTAAGAAGTAATAGCATGTTACTTAAAGATTTAAAATTTATCAACAGTAAAATCACAAAAACAAAAATCCAAATTAAATTAAATATGGTATACCTATAAAAAATCCTCGAGTCCTTTTGTTACATACCAGCCTGTTCAGAATTTAAAACCTTATGGGAATCATGGTTTTTATAGTATGTTCTCAAAAAAAGGCACAGACTTCCAGCAACATCTCATAATATCACTTTCCTACCACCTTAATGTAGCTCCCCTTTGCCTCTTTATAAATATTTTCATGGCAATACGAGATTGGCAGTAACATCTCATAATCTCATCACTTTTCTACTCTATAAATATGAGATTGGCAATAACATCTAATAACGTTCTCAATTTCCCACTGCCCTAATATAGCTTCCCCTTGCCTTTTCTATAAATATTTTAATGGTAATTGTTCTGATGAGTTTTCAACTTTTGTACCTAGACTTTATGAATACCAGATTGGCAGTAACATCACATGATCTTATCACATTACCACTGCCCTAATGTAGCTTCCTTTCGCCTTTTCTACAAATATTTTCATGGTAATTGTTCTGATGAGCTTTCCTCTTTGGTACCTAAACTTTCTGAATAACAGATAGGCAGTAACATCTCATAATCTTAACACTTTCCCACTGCCCTAATGTAGCTTCCCTTTGCCTTTTCTATAGATATTGTCATGGTAATTGTCTGATGAGATTTCCTCTTCGGTACCTTGACTTTATGAATACGAAATTGGCACTAACATCTCGTAAGCTTATCACTTTCCCACTGCCCTAATGTAGCTTCCCTTTGCCTTTTCTATAAATATTGTCATGGTAATTCTTCCGATGAGGTTTCCTCTTTGGTACCATGAATTTATGAATACGAGATTGGCAGTAACATCTCATAATCTTATCATATTCCTACTGCTCTAATATAGCTTCCCTTTGCCTTTTTTATAAATATTTTCATGGTAATTCTTCTGAAGAGCTTTCCTCTTTGGTATCTAGATTTTATGAATATGAGATTGGCACTAACATCTCATAATCTTATCACTTTCCCACTGCCCTAATGTAGCTTCCCTTTGCCATTTCAATAAATATTTTCATGGTTATTGTTCCGATGAGCATTCCTCTTTGGTACCTAGACTTTATGAATACAAGACTGGTATTAACATCTTATAATCTTACCATATTCCTACTGCTCTAATATAGCTTCCCTTTGCCTTTACTATAAATATTTTCATGGCAATTGTTCTGAAGAGCTTTCCTCTTTGGTATCTAGACTTTATGAATACAAGATTGGCATAAACATCTCATAATCTTATCATTTTCCCACTGCTTTAATGTAGCTTCCTTTTGACTTATCAATAAATGTTTTCATGGTAATTGTTCTGATGATCTTTCCTCTTTGGCACCTAGACTTTATGAATACGAGATTGGCAGTAACATCTCATAATCTTATCATATTCCTACTGCTCTAATATAGCTTCCCTTTGCCTTTTTTATAAATATTTTCATGGTAATTCTTCTGAAGAGCTTTCCTCTTTGGTATCTAGATTTTATGAATATGAGATTGGCACTAACATCTCATAATCTTATCACTTTCCCACTGCCCTAATGTAGCTTCCCTTTGCCATTTCAATAAATATTTTCATGGTTATTGTTCCGATGAGCATTCCTCTTTGGTACCTAGACTTTATGAATACAAGACTGGTATTAACATCTTATAATCTTACCATATTCCTACTGCTCTAATATAGCTTCCCTTTGCCTTTACTATAAATATTTTCATGGCAATTGTTCTGAAGAGCTTTCCTCTTTGGTATCTAGACTTTATGAATACAAGATTGGCATAAACATCTCATAATCTTATCATTTTCCCACTGCTTTAATGTAGCTTCCTTTTGACTTATCAATAAATGTTTTCATGGTAATTGTTCTGATGATCTTTCCTCTTTGGCACCTAGACTTTATGAATACGAGAGTGGCAGTAACATCTCATAATCTTATCACTTTCCCACTGCCATAATGTAGCTTCCCTTTGCCTTTTCTATAAATATTTTCATGGTAATTGTTCTGAAGAGCTTTCCTCTTTGGTATCTAGAATTTATGAAAATGAGATTAGCCTTAACATCACATAATCTTATCACTTTCCCACTGCCCTAATGTAGCTTCCCTTCGCCTTTTCTATAAGTATTTTCATGGTAATTGTTCTGATGAGCTTTACTCTTGGTACCTAGACTTTATGAATACGAGATTGGCACTAACATCTCATAATCCTATCACTTTCCCACTGCCCTAATGTAGCTTCCCTTTGCCTTTTCTATAAATATTTTCATGGTAATTCTTCCGATGAGCTTTCCTCTTTGGTACCTAGACTTTATGAATACGAGATTGGCAGTAACATTTCATAATCTTATCATATTCCTACTGCTCTAATATAGCTTCCCTTTGCCTTTTTTATAAATATTTTCATGGTAATTCTTCTGAAGAGCTTTCCTCTTTGGTATCTAGATTTTATGAATATGAGATTGGCACTAACATCTCATAATGTTATCACTTTCCCACTGCCCTAATGTAGCTTCCCTTTGCCATTTCAATAAATATTTTCATGGTTATTGTTCCGATGAGCATTCCTCTTTGGTATCTAGACTTTATGAATACAAGATTGGCATAAACATCTCATAATCTTATCATTTTCCCACTGCTTTAATGTAGCTTCCTTTTGACTTTTCAATAAATGTTTTCATGGTAATTGTTCTGATGATCTTTCCTCTTTGGCACCTAGACTTTATGAATACCAGATTGGCAGTTACATCTCATAATCTTATCACTTTCCCACTTCCCTAATGTAGCTTCCCTTTGCCTTTTCTATAAATATTTTCATGGTAATTGTTCTGATGATCTTTCCTCTTTGGCACCTAGACTTTATGAATACGAGACTGGCAGTAACATCTCATAATCTTAACACATTCCCACTGCCCTAATGTAGCTTCCCTTTACCTTTTCTATAGATATTGTCATGGTAATTGTTTGATGAGATTTCCTCTTTGGTACCTAGACTTTATGAATATGAGATTGGCAGCAACATCTCATAATCTTATCACTTCCCACTGCCCCAATGTTGCTTCACTTTGCCTTTTCTACAAATATTTTCATGGTAATTGTTCTGATAAGCTTCCTCTTTGGTACCTAGACTTTATGAATACGAGATTGGCAGTAACATCTCATATTCTTATCATATTCCTACTGCTCTAATATAGCTCCCCTTTGCCTCTTTTATAAATATTTTCATGGCAATACGTGATTGGCATTAAAATCTCATAATCTTATCACTTTCCCACTGCCCCAATGTTGCTTCACTTTGCCTTTTCTACAAATATTTTCATGGTAATTGTTCTGATAAGCTTCCTCTTTGGTACCTAGACTTTATGAATACAAGATGGGCATTAACATCACATAATCTTATCACTTTCCCACTGCCCCAATGTTGCCTCCCTTTGCCGTTTCTATAAATATTTTCAAGGTAATTATTCTGGTGATTTTCCTCTTTGGTACCTAATCTTTCTGAATAACAGATTGGCAGTAACATCTCATAATCTTAACACTTTCCCACTGCCCTAATGGAGCTTACCTTTGCCTTTTCTATAAATATTGTCATGGTAATTGTTCTGATAAGCTTTCCTCTTTGGTACCTAGACTTTATGAATACGAGATTTTGCACTAACATCTCATAAGCTTATCACTTTCCCACTGCCCTAATGTAGCTTCCTTTTGCCTTTTCTATAAATATTTTCATGGTTATAGTTCCGATGAGCTTTCCTCTTTGGTACCTAGACTTTATGAATATGAGATTGGCAGTAACATCTCATAATCTTATCACTTTCCCACTGCCCTAATGTAGCTTCCCTTTGCCTTTTCTATAAATATTTTCATGGTAATTTTTCTGATGAGATTTCCTCTTTGGTACTTAGACTTTATGAATATGAGATTGGCAGTAACATTTCATAATCTTATCACATTCCTACTGCTCTAATATAGCTTCCCTTTGCCTTTTCTATAAATATTGTCATGGTAATTGTTGTGAAGAGATTTCCTCTTTGGTATATAGACTTTATGAATACAAGATTGGCATTAACATCTCATAATCTTATCATTTTCCAACTTCTTTAATGTAGCATATTATTCTGGTGATTTTCCTCTTTGGTACCTCGACTTTATGAATAACAGATTGGCAGTAACATCTCATAATCTTATCACTTTCCCACTGCCCCAATGTTGTTTCACTTTGCCTTTTCTATAAATATTTTCATGGTAATTTTTCTGATGAGCTTTCCTCTTTGGCACCTAGACTTTATGAATACAAGATTGGCATTAACATCTCATAATCTTATTACTTACCCCTGCCCTAATGTAACTTCCCTTTGCCTTTTCTATAAATATTTTCATGGTAATTTTTCTGATGAGCTTTCCTCTTTGGTACCTAGACTTTATGAATACGAGATTGGCAGTAACATCTCATATTCTTATCATATTCCTACTGCTCTAATATAGCTCCCCTTTGCCTCTTTTATAAATATTTTCATGGCAATACGAGATTGGCATTAAAATCTCATAATCTTATCACTTTCCCACTGCCCCAATGTTGCTTCACTTTGCCTTTTCTACAAATATTTTCATGGTAATTGTTCTGATAAGCTTCCTATTTGGTACCTAGACTTTATGAATACGAGATTGGCAGTAACATCTCATATTCTTAACACATTCCCACTGCCCTAATGTAGCTTCCCTTTGCCTTTTCTATAGATATTGTCATGGTAATTGTTTGATGAGATTTCCTCTTTGGTACCTAGACTTTATGAATACGAGATTGGCAGTAACATCTCATATTCTTAACACATTCCCACTGCCCTAATGTAGCTTTCCTTTGCCTTTTCTATAGATATTGTCATGGTAATTGTCTGATGAGATTTCCTCTTTGGTATCTAGACTTTATGAATACAAGATGGGCATTAACATCACATAATCTTATCACTTTCCCACTGCCCCAATGTTGCCTCCCTTTGCCGTTTCTATAAATATTTTCAAGGTAATTATTCTGGTGATTTTCCTCTTTGGTAACTAATCTTTCTGAATAACAGATAGGCAGTAACATCTCATAATCTTAACACTTTCCCACTGCCCTAATGTAGCTTACCTTTGCCTTTTCTATAGATATTGTCATGGAAATTGTTCTGATAAGCTTTCCTCTTTGGTACCTAGACTTTATGAATACGAGATTTTGCACTAACATCTCATAAGCTTATCACTTTCCCACAGCCCTAATGTAGCTTCCTTTTGCCTTTTCTATAAATATTTTCATGGTTATAGTTCCGATGAGCTTTCCTCTTTGGTACCTAGACTTTATGAATATGAGATTGGCAGTAACATCTCATAATCTTATCACTTTCCCACTGCCCTAATGTAGCTTCCCTTTGCCTTTTCTATAAATATTTTCATGGTAATTTTTCTGATGAGATTTCCTCTTTGGTACTTAGACTTTATGAATATGAGATTAGCAGTAACATTTCATAATCTTATCACATTCCTACTGCTCTAATATAGCTTCCCCTTGCCTTTTCTATAAATATTGTCATGGTAATTGTTGTGAAGAGATTTCCTCTTTGGTATCTAGACTTTATGAATACAAGATTGGCATTAACATCTCATAATCTTATCATTTTCCAACTTCTTTCATGTAGCTTATTATTCTGGTGATTTTCCTCTTTGGTACCTCGACTTTATGAATAACAGATTGGCAGTAACATCTCATAATCTTATCACTTTCCCACTGCCCCAATGTTGTTTCACTTTGCCTTTTCTATAAATATTTTCATGGTAATTTTTCTGATGAGCTTTCCTCTTTGGCACCTAGACTTTATGAATACAAGATTGGCATTAACATCTCATAATCTTATTACTTACCCCTGCCCTAATGTAACTTCCCTTTGCCTTTTCTATAAATATTTTCATGGTAATTTTTCTGATGAGCTTTCCTCTTTGGTACCTAGACTTTATGAATACGAGATTGGCAGTAACATCTCATATTCTTATCATATTCCTACTGCTCTAATATAGCTCCCCTTTGCCTCTTTTATAAATATTTTCATGGCAATACGAGATTGGCATTAAAATCTCATAATCTTATCACTTTCCCACTGCCCCAATGTTGCTTCACTTTGCCTTTTCTACAAATATTTTCATGGTAATTGTTCTGATAAGCTTCCTATTTGGTACCTAGACTTTATGAATACGAGATTGGCAGTAACATCTCATATTCTTAACACATTCCCACTGCCCTAATGTAGCTTCCCTTTGCCTTTTCTATAGATATTGTCATGGTAATTGTTTGATGAGATTTCCTCTTTGGTACCTAGACTTTATGAATACGAGATTGGCAGTAACATCTCATATTCTTAACACATTCCCACTGCCCTAATGTAGCTTTCCTTTGCCTTTTCTATAGATATTGTCATGGTAATTGTCTGATGAGATTTCCTCTTTGGTATCTAGACTTTATGAATACAAGATGGGCATTAACATCACATAATCTTATCACTTTCCCACTGCCCCAATGTTGCCTCCCTTTGCCGTTTCTATAAATATTTTCAAGGTAATTATTCTGGTGATTTTCCTCTTTGGTAACTAATCTTTCTGAATAACAGATAGGCAGTAACATCTCATAATCTTAACACTTTCCCACTGCCCTAATGTAGCTTACCTTTGCCTTTTCTATAGATATTGTCATGGAAATTGTTCTGATAAGCTTTCCTCTTTGGTACCTAGACTTTATGAATACGAGATTTTGCACTAACATCTCATAAGCTTATCACTTTCCCACAGCCCTAATGTAGCTTCCTTTTGCCTTTTCTATAAATATTTTCATGGTTATAGTTCCGATGAGCTTTCCTCTTTGGTACCTAGACTTTATGAATATGAGATTGGCAGTAACATCTCATAATCTTATCACTTTCCCACTGCCCTAATGTAGCTTCCCTTTGCCTTTTCTATAAATATTTTCATGGTAATTTTTCTGATGAGATTTCCTCTTTGGTACTTAGACTTTATGAATATGAGATTAGCAGTAACATTTCATAATCTTATCACATTCCTACTGCTCTAATATAGCTTCCCCTTGCCTTTTCTATAAATATTGTCATGGTAATTGTTGTGAAGAGATTTCCTCTTTGGTATCTAGACTTTATGAATACAAGATTGGCATTAACATCTCATAATCTTATCATTTTCCAACTTCTTTCATGTAGCTTATTATTCTGGTGATTTTCCTCTTTGGTACCTCGACTTTATGAATAACAGATTGGCAGTAACATCTCATAATCTTATCACTTTCCCACTGCCCCAATGTTGTTTCACTTTGCCTTTTCTATAAATATTTTCATGGTAATTTTTCTGATGAGCTTTCCTCTTTGGCACCTAGACTCTGTGAATACAAGATTGGCATTAACATCTCATAATCTTATCACTTTCCCCCTGCCCTAATGTAACTTCCCTTTGCCTTTTCTATAAATATTTTCATGGTAATTTTTCTGATGAGCTTTCCTCTTTGGCACCTAGACTTTGTGAATACAAGATTGGCATTAACATCTCATAATCTTATCACTTTCCCCCTGCCCTAATGTAACTTCCCTTTGCCTTTTCTATAAATATTTTCATGGTAATTGTTCTGATGAGCTTTCCTCTTTGGTACCTAGACTTTATGAATACGTGATTGGCATTAACATCTCATAAACTTATCAATTTGCCACTGCCCTAATGTAGCTTCCATTTGCCTTTTTTATAAATATTTTCATGGTAATTGTTCTGTTGGGCTTTCCTCTTTAGGACCTTCGCTTGATGTATATGAGATTAGCATTAAAATCTCATAATCTTATCACTGTCCCACTGCCCTAATGTAGCTTCCCTTTGCCTTTTCTATAAATATTTTCATCATAATTGTTCTGATGAGCTTTCCTCTTGGTACCTAGACTTTATGAATACGAGATTGGCATTAATATCTCATAATCTTATCAATTTCCCACTTCTTTAATGTAGCTTCCCTTTGCCTTTTCTATAAATATTTTCATGGTAATTCTTCCGATGAGCTTTCCTCTTGGGTACCTAAAATTTATGAATACGAGAGTGGCAGTAACATCTCATAATCTTATCACTTTCCCACTGCCCTAATGTAGCTTCCCTTTGCCTTTTCTATAAATTTTTTCATGGCTATTGTTCTGATGAGCTTTCCTGCTTGGTACCTAGACTTTATGAATATGAGATTGGCAGTGACATCTCATAATCTCATCACTTTCTCACTGCCCTAATGAAGCTTCCCTTTGCCTTTTCTATAAACATTTTCATGGCTATTGTTCTGATAAGGTTTCCTGCTTGGTACCTAGACTTTATGAATATGAGATTGGTAGTAACATCTCATAACTTTATCACTTTCCCACTCCCCTAATGTAAATTCCCTTTGCCTTTTCTATAAATATTTTCATTCTTATTGTTCTGATGAGCTTTCCTGTTTGGGACCTAGACTTTATGAATACGAGATTGACAGTAACATCTCATAATCTTATCACTTTCCCCCTGCCCTAATGTAACTTCCCTTTGCCTTTTCTATAAATATTTTCATGGTAATTGTTCTGATGAGCTTTCCTCTTTGGTACCTAGACTTTATGAATACGTGATTGGCATTAACATCTCATAAACTTATCAATTTGCCACTGCCCTAATGTAGCTTCCATTTGCCTTTTTTATAAATATTTTCATAGTAATTGTTCTGTTGGGCTTTCCTCTTTAGGACCTTCGCTTGATGTATATGAGATTAGCATTAAAATCTCATAATCTTATCACTGTCCCACTGCCCTAATGTAGCTTCCCTTTGCCTTTTCTATAAATATTTTCATCATAATTGTTCTGATGAGCTTTCCTCTTGGTACCTAGACTTTATGAATACGAGATTGGCATTAATATCTCATAATCTTATCAATTTCCCACTTCTTTAATGTAGCTTCCCTTTGCCTTTTCTATAAATATTTTCATGGTAATTCTTCCGATGAGCTTTCCTCTTGGGTACCTAAAATTTATGAATACGAGAGTGGCAGTAACATCTCATAATCTTATCACTTTCCCACTGCCCTAATGTAGCTTCCCTTTGCCTTTTCTATAAATTTTTTCATGGCTATTGTTCTGATGAGCTTTCCTGCTTGGTACCTAGACTTTATGAATATGAGATTGGCAGTGACATCTCATAATCTCATCACTTTCTCACTGCCCTAATGAAGCTTCCCTTTGCCTTTTCTATAAACATTTTCATGGCTATTGTTCTGATAAGGTTTCCTGCTTGGTACCTAGACTTTATGAATATGAGATTGGTAGTAACATCTCATAACTTTATCACTTTCCCACTCCCCTAATGTAAATTCCCTTTGCCTTTTCTATAAATATTTTCATTCTTATTGTTCTGATGAGCTTTCCTGTTTGGGACCTAGACTTTATGAATACGAGATTGACAGTAACATCTCATAATCTTATCACTTTCCCACTGACCTAATGTAGCTTCCCTTTGCCTTTTCTATAAATATTGTCATGGTAATTGTTGTGAAGAGATTTCCTCTTTGGTATCTAGACTTTATGAATACAAGATTGGCATTAACATCTCATAATCTTATCATTTTCCCACTTCTTTAATGTAGCTTCCCTTTGCAGTTTCTATAAATATTTTCATGGTAATTATTCTGGTGATTTTCCTCTTTGGTACCTAGACTTTATGAATAACAGATTGTCATTAACATCTCATAATCTTATCACTTTCCCACTGCCCCAATGTTGCTTCACTTTGCCTTTTCTATAAATATTTTCATGGTAATTTTTCTGATGAGCTTTCCTCTTTGGCACCTAGACTTTATGAGTACAAGATTGGCATTAACATCTCATAATCTTATCACTTTCTCCCTGCCCTAATGTAATTCCCTTTGCTTTTTCTATAAATATTTTCATGGTAATTGTTCTGATGAGCTTTCCTCTTTGGTACCTAGACTTTATGAGTACATGATTGGCATTAACATCTCATAAACTTATCAATTTCCCACTGCCCTAATGTAGCTTCCATTTGCCTTTTCTATAAATATTTTCATGCTAATTCATCTGATGAACTTTCCTCTTTGGTACCTAGACTTTATGAATACGAGAGTGGCAGTAACATCTCATAATCTTATCAATTTCCCACTGCCCTAATGTAGCTTTCCTTTGCCTTTTCAATAAATATTTTCATGCTAATTCTTCTGATGAACTTTCCTCTTTGGTACCTAGACTTTATGAATACCAGATTGGCAGTAACATCTCATAATCTTATTACTTTCCCACTGCCCTAATGTAGCTTCCCTTTGCCTTTTCTATAAATTTTTTCATGGCTATTGTTCTGATGAGCTTTCCTGCTTGGTACCTAGACTTTATGAATACGAGATTGGCAGTGACATCTCATAATCTCATCACTTTCCCACTGCCCTAATGAAGCTTCCCTTTGCCTTTTCTATAAATATTTTCATGGCTATTTTTCTGATAAGGTTTCCTGCTTGGTACCTAGACTTTATGAATATGAGATTGGTAGTAACATCTCATAATCTTATCCCTTTCCCACTGCCCTAATGTAGCTTCCCTTTTCCTTTTCTATAAATATTTTCATGGTAATGGTTCTTGGGAGATTTTTGGTTTGGTACCTATACTTTTTGAATATGAGATTGGCAGCAACATCTCCCTAATCTTATCATTTTCCCACTGCCCTTATATAGCTTCCCTTTGCCTTTTCTGTAAATATTTTCATGGTAATTGTTCTGATGAGCTTTCCTCTTTGGTACCTAGACTTTATGAATACGAGATTGGCAGTAACATCTCATAATCTTATCACTTTCCCACTGACCTAATGTAGCTTCCCTTTGCCTTTTCTATAAATATTTTCATGGTAATGGTTCTTGGGAGATTTTTGGTTTGGTACCTATACTTTTTGAATATGAGATTGGCAGCAACATCTCCCTAATCTTATCATTTTCCCACTGCCCTTATATAGCTTCCCTTTGCCTTTTCTGTAAATATTTTCATGGTAATTGTTCTGATGAGCTTTCCTCTTTGGTACCTAGACTTTATGAATACGAGATTGGCAGTAACATCTCATAATCTTATCACTTTCCCACTGACCTAATGTAGCTTCCCTTTGCCTTTTCTATAAATATTTTCATGGTAATGGTTTTGATGAGCTTTCCTCTTTGGTCCCTAGACTTTATGAATACGAGATTGGCAGTAACATCTCATAATCTTATCACTTTCCCACTGCTTTAATGTAGCTTCCCTTTGCCTTTTCTATAAATATTTTCATGTTAATTGTTCCGATGAGTTTTCTTCTTTGGTACCTTTATGAATATGAGATTGGTAAACTGCATCTGGCATGAACGCCTATGATTGAGAGATTGTGAGGAGCATGAAACCACCTCTTTATTGCTTTTTTTGCCAGATCCACCCTGACCCAGAGTGGTAGCACCTGTTAGGGTCCAAGCTATGAGCAAATTGTTAACCCCCAAACTAGGGTCAAAACACTATGACCTTTATAGAAATATATACATTTTTGAAGGAAAAATATTACCAGCAATACATTTTCAAACACAAAACTAGAAGACAGTTTTCTAAAATAAAAAAATAAAATAAAAACAAAATAATTTCATTAAAATCTAACTATGTCAACTTTTCACTATAACAAAACATTAAAAAATACCTTACAATCCCACCATTTTGGTATTAAATAACCCACGGTTGTTGATATGCTGTTAAACAAAACTGAAACTTTCACTTCTCACTTGTGGAATTTTCTTCCATGATTTTGCTTTCCAGTCAATTTTTTATCCTTCAAAAATTTAAATTTAGCATCAATCATTATTCTCTCTCCTTTTAATTCCTTTTTTTTCTTCATTTTTCTATCTACTTAATAATATTTACTTTTTGCTTTCTTTTTTTCATATTTTCTTACACTCAGTAACCTTTCTTTTATCTTAGTGTTGTTATTGCTTTGCTTGGAGTGAAATAATAAAAGAATTTAAATATGATATCAGGACTGTATTAAAAAAAAGATGAATATGAAAAATGGAAATTAATAAGTATTAATTAATAATATTGTTTAATTAAACCATATGTAAATATCTCCTTTCACATCCTTTCTTCAAAGTCAAACCTTTTACTATTTATAGAATTTGTATTATAATTATTATTTTTAAATGCTAATCATCCCTAAGTGTAATAGTAAATGTTGCGATGGCTGATGTAAAGGGGTGCAGATAGTTTAAATATTCTTTTCTATCTATGCCTCTTCTTTTATTATGAAGAAATTACTTTATAGTGAAAGTCATAGTGAGAGTCTTTTAACAGTATTGGTCCAGTAAAAATCATTACAATCTTCTGTTTATGCTTTGTTTTTGCAATGCACTCAATTTGATTTGGCCTTGTGTCATACATAGCCAAACTTCCTGCAACTTACACGTTTTATCCAGAATTATCATCATCAGAAGGTTTTCATCAGAAGGTTGGTTGTTGGCAGGTTGGAATGTGTAGAATAGTGTGAAATAGTGGAAGAATAAAAATATACATTTTTCATGTTAAAATAGAAATTTATTAAAAGAAAAGAATAACAAGAATTCTGGTAGAAATTAATGTTCAATGAGAAAGTTAAGGGTATCAAGAAATGTTCATAATAGTACTTTGTTGGAAAAAGTTCATGTGTATGTATGTATGTATGTATGTATGTATCAGCATTTGTTTGGTAGTCTATCTACTCCAATTGGAAAAAAAAAAAGAAAAGTGAAAAGATTGAAAAAGAGAAAAACTGGAAACCACATCCTAAACAGGAAACAAGGGATGAGCCTCTTCACCTGTTCAATAGATGTGGGTGGAGTGTGAACCAGGTGATAGATAGATCTATCTACTCCAATTTAGATTTTTTGCACTGGATTGCTAAGTCCTTTTCAGTCTTGCAAATTGTTTCAATTGGTCAGAAAATCAATTTAACATTTACTTGCGAAAAAGTCAAAATCTGGTTTCGACTTTTTCTTTAAGCACGTGGTCAATCCTTTTTCCATTTGGCAAAACCAGAATTTCACATGTCATTATGAATTTTTGTAAAAATGAAGAAGAATGTTGATTTTAATTCTTAATTTCCTGTCTGCCACAGAATTATACACAGATTTAGTTGACTATCAGCTTTAGCACTGAAAATGTCTTTTTTTATTATAGTTGATGGTTACAAGTGATAGAAGTGATGGGATATGCTTATTTTGTTACCACAAATACAAATAATTTAACCATTCTTTTATACATTGACAATAAAAGAAATTTAATGTTTAATCATTTTTGCATAAATTTAATGTATATAAAGTGGGTTAAGAATCCACAGTCACTGATTTTTACAGTCAAGGTTTTTATCAGATTTTCATCAGAAGGTTGGTTGTGTGGAATAGTGTAAGAATAAAAATATACATTTTTCATGTTAAAATAGAACTTCATTAAAAGGAAAGAATAACATGAATTGTGGTAGAAATTAATGTTCAATGAGAAAGTTAAGGGTATCAAGAAATGTTTGTAGTAGTAATCTATTGGAAAGAGTACGTACATATGTATAAGTCTTTGCTTGGTAGGAATGTCTTTGGATGGAGAAGAGGAAGTAAAAGGAATCAGCACATAAGGAGAAAAAGGCCAAATGTTTGGGTTACTTGAAGCTTCTCCCATTACATTTTAGTTGTGTCTCTCGCTACTCCCATCTTAGTGACTGGCTGACGCTGACCAAATTATTTATAGTATTTAGATTTTTCGCACTAGATCGTGAAGTATTTATGGTCTTGCAAATTGACTCCATTAGTCAGAAAATCAATTCAACATCTACTTTTGACTTTTTCTTTAAGCATGTGGTCAATCCTTTTTCCATTTGGCAAAACCAGAATTTCACATGTCATTATGAATTTTTGTAAAAATGAAGAAGAAAGTTGATTTCAATTCTTAATTTCCTATCTGCCACAGAATTATACACAGATTTAGTTGACTATCAGCTTTAGCACTGAAAATGTCTTTTTTATTATAGTTGATGGTTACAAGTGATAGAAGTGATGGGATATGCTTATTTTGTTACCACAAATACAAATAATTTAACCATTCTTTTATACATTGACAATAAAAGAAATTTAATGTTTAATCATTTTTGCATAAATTTAATGTATATAAAGTGGGTTAAGAATCCACAGTCACTGATTCATGTATTTATATGTATACAAATATATATTTTCTTTTATTTATATTTTCAGGCCCAATTTGATGATTACAATGATTCCTTTAATGAAGGAAGTCTGGAAAAGAGGATTGCCAAAAAGTCTCCCTATGCTTAATAGAGAAGAATTAAAAAAAAATAACACCAAAAATAATGATATATTTACAGATTTGAAGATGCTGCTGTTAGTTTTCACCAAAAGCAAAAATATTATCTATTATCAAAAATCACTAATCAAAATATTTATTGTTCATTTGTTCTTTTTCTATATTGCTGTATTTGCATTTATTCAGTTAAAATAAAAATAAATGTCTTAAAAAAGTTATAATACAAAATGAAACAAATATCAAGAGTAATAAAAAACTTACGCATAAAGCATTAATTACTGTTTCAACAATTAATAACAGTTAATTATTCACCTCTAATTTTATAGTAAATAGCTAATTTTACAATGGCAACTTCAAAGGTTAATTGATTCTGTCTTTGTTAAAATTGGTATCAATTTTTTTTAATGGGGTCAGTTTTTATTTTAATCACCATAATATATTTTATTTATTCAATAAAGTTTGCCAAATGTATCTCCAATGGATGCTCCAAAAATGTGGCCTTGTACCAGACTTGGCAAAATGCTGTGTCTGAATAAAGTAAATTTAGTATAACATTAATTTCAAAAAATTACAGAGTGGCAAAAGTGACAATTTAACTTCATAGTAATAAATGACAAAATAAGATTTTGCAGACATGCAATTAATATCTATCTATCTATCTCTCTCTCTCTATATATATATATAGTTTTATACATATGGATATTTTTAGCTGACAATAGTAATACTTCCTATTACTAAAATTGTTACACTGTTGGATTAAGAATATTTATTAATTGCCTAGAAATTAGTTGCTTTAATATTCTATCTCAGGCGTAAAAAAAATTAAGTTAGCAGATATAGATTTCAAAATATGAGAGATGTGCATTTCTTAAATAGTATAATTGAGTCTTGCTTTGCTGTGATCATTTCCTGTGGCCAAATAGTAAGGCACATTTTGTTCAAAAGTCATTTAATACAATTTGATTTCTTTAGAAAGGTAGATTTTCTTTACTAGTGCTCTTGATCTTTAACTGGTGAACATTCATTTTCCTTAAAAAAAAGACAATATAATATCTATAAGAAATATATATCTAAATGCATCTATATATATTTATATATATTTCTTTGTGTATGCATGCATATATTTAAGTATATGTGTATAAATGAAAAAGTTTCTTTTTAAAATTATATTAGGTTGTCCCAAAAGTTCGTAAACACTTGCAAAAAATTGAAATTTTACTTGCAAAAACAGCAAAAATTATTGCTCAAAATAAAGACCATCATTTTCCAAGACTTTCTGCCATCGATCTGCAAGCTTTCAGATCTGGTCAAAGTACCATTCATCCAGCTTCAAATCAAAGAAATCTTGACACACTTCCTCGACTTCATCAAATGAGTTGAATCAGTGGCCCTTCAGAAAGTGTTGCATTGAACAGAAAAGGCCGTAATCTGATGAAGCACAGCCAGGACTGTAGGCTGGATGTGGCAGAACCTCAACGCCATCCAGCTCCTCAAACTTGTCTTTGGTCTTCCTGGTGTGTGGTTTGGCATTGTCCTGCTGCATCACAGCACGCTTTCGGTTGATCAGAGTCAGGTACTTTTGCTTCAACTCTTCGTAGACCCGCTCAATTTGCTGACAGTAAAGTTCGGCACTGATGGCAGAACCATTTGGAACCAACTCAAAATGCACGATTCCTTCAAAGTTCCACCAAATGCACAACATGACTTGCCGAATCGATCATGTTTTGGAACCGACGGTGTCTCTTGCCCTTTTTGAAACCATCACTTGTCTCAATTGTGCTGGACCAGATAGACTCATTTCGCAAGTGTTTACGAACTTTTAGGACGGTCTAATATAAATACCTTGCCTGCTACATAATATTTATAGCAATAAAAAATATGTGCAAATGAAACTACACCTAACTATTCATTTGTATATCTATTTATAGGATAGTGATAACAAAGATGGTATGAAGCCACAAATATTGTCAGTTAATGGAAATCTCAAAAAAAGTAATTTTAAGACAAGCAGTTTTTGCCATAAAGTACTTGATATCAGAGACAGAACATTAATAGGGTTAAACAAATAAAATTGTTCTGTCCATACATCAGGAGACTATAGAATCAATTGCTGAAACCTCCTGATGAATGGATAAAAGGATTAGTAAATGATTTCTCTACAAAACTCCAGAATTGAGTTTCTGAATATAGTATCAATCAAGTAACACATTTTATTTGTATTAATCCTATCTACTTTTATATATATAAATGTATATGTGCATATGTATGTATGTATGTATGTATGTATGTATGCATGCATGTATGTATGTATGTATGTATGTACATGCCTGATAGCATTCTTGTTGAATTCATACAGCTAGGTGGTAGAGAAATACTGAACCTGCTTTATACTATTTATCATTGGGTGTGGAAGAAAGGTAAAACTTAACAAGAGTAAAGTGATGATATCTGCATGTCCATTGTTTTCTTTTTAACAATATGGTTCACCTGTAAAATGCTCAGAGGCCACTCAAGATTAGTGGGTTACTTTAAAGGGGGGGTAGTTTATTTGGGTAGGAGAGGAAGATAACAGTTGACTCTAGACTTGAGCAGATCAAGATTGTAATGACTGAGGAAATATTCTTTTGGGAGTTGTTCCATAGATCAGTGGTTCATGGAAAAAAAATTTTTGAGCAGAATTTACTTCTTGCCAATGGAACACAGACAGAGCACTATTGGTTTGCTACTAAGTGGTATGGTAGGTGCTAGTCATGAAGGGAATGGTATAACCAGGTGATACTTACCATGGTAGTTCTTTTTGTTTTTAATCATTTCACCCCAAGCAAGGCAGTCCACTGCCACTATTGTGCAGGGGGTTATATAGGGGAAGGTGAAGCAAAAGAGTGGTTAGATATAGGAAATGTCAGAAGGAGGGTGATAGATGGGTAAGGATACCGAGGCTGAGGATTGGGTAGATGGGAAGAGTGTTTGAGAGAATGGGAGCAGGTTAGTGTGTTAGGAGGTGTCTATTGACCTTACATTTAAACTCCTGGAGATTGTGGCTGTTGGGGAAGCAATCATATGGAAGGGAATTCCATAGACAGGAAGTTGTTGGAGTAGAAATTGCAGTTACATTTGTTGGAAGTTGTTGGAGTAGAAATTGCAGTTACATTTTATCGGTTTCAATGTGAGACTTAGTACATCCTATCAGTGGGATAGAGGTTGGAGAGTGGAATATAATTCTTCTCTAGCAAGACTTCAGATATGCTTTCTAATTCTATCAAGACTGGAGAGTGAGGTCTGGACCAGATATGGCAACAGTACTTTAAGTTTGGCCTGATCTTACTAAAAAGATAAAGGATAGCATGAATAGTCAGGGACTTATTAGAACAGTACAGGAAGCCAGTCATTTTAACTGCATCTTTAGTGATGAACCAGACAGTTCTGTGCAAAAGTATTAGGATAAAAACTATTTTATCTTTTATGAGACATCAAAATAAGGTTTTAAATCACCCCTGTCCTAACACTTTTTCACACTACCGGTAATGTGTAAAAGTATTAGGACAGGGGTGATTTTCCTAAAAACGTCACTGAAATTCAAATACAGGGCAAAAAGCCAAGTAAATTGTGAATAAATATTGATTATTTAAAACTAGGTGTACAAGAAATGTATTAAAAAGAAGTTATATTTAATTTTTTCTATTTTCTATTAAACAAGTTATTTTAAAACTACTCATTATTCTATTATCCTTGGATATGACTGACCTTTTTCTTAAAAAAATTGATAAATCGAATGTTACTTCACAAGACACACTTTGGGAACAAATACAAGCTGCTTGGCAGGAGATACCATGAGATACATTGAAGAAGCTTGAGATGTCAATGCATGACAGAATAAAGGCTGTGATCAAAGCAAAAGGCTATTATACTAAATATTAAATTTATTTTGTAACAAGTATTTTTTTCTTGTTAAAGCATTTGTTTAGTAAATCAAATAAAATTACTTTAATTAAATTGTTTATTTTGTGTCAATATGCCTCATAAAAGATAAAATTGTTCTTGTCCTAATACTTTTGCACAGTACTGTATATAAAAATTCCACTTGAGGTTGGGTGTGAGTCTGAGACCCAGTATCCTCATAGGGGCTTCTACAAGGGTGTCATCTATTCATCATGACTGGTGGTAGTTCAAGACCTGGTTGGCAGCGATATAATCTAACCAGTTTGGTTTTAAAGGCTTTGAATGTAACAGGCTAGACTTTCCCCCACTGGAAGTTAGTGTTAAATCAGAAAAAGGGTCAGCTGCCAATCTCTGAGCATCAAGATTTTTGAAAGTACATCCATATATCATTCTGCCATCAGCATAGATGTTTACAAATGATCAGAGTATATTCTCATGTGGATCATTTATTTAAACCAGAAAGAAGGTTGGTCTAAGAAATGATCCCTGGGAGACACCAACATTGACTGCCAGGGCCTCAGAAGATTGGCTGTTTTTAACTAACTTCAGGGTTCTACTTGTTAGGTAAGAATTTATAATAGAGAAAAACTCTTCCAGTGATTCCAAAGTTAGAAAACTTGTGTAGTAAACCTTTGTGCCACACTTTGTTGAAGGACTTTGGAGTATCTCATGCTATGGTTCTTGTGGCATATGTGTCAGGAAGGCTCTCTCTAATTATGTTTTTATTTTTATTTTATAATCATTTCACCCCAAGTAAAGCAGTACTGCTAGTGGTGCACAGAGGTTACATAAGAGGAGAGTGATGAGAAAAAGAAACAAATTATAAGGGGCGTTAGAGAATGGATAAGAGAAGGATGAGAACACTGGTGTGAATGAGAGTAGAGTGGACTGGGAGAAGAACATGAGGGAAAGGATGTGAGTCAATTGACCTTACATTTAAATTCTTAGAGATTGTAGCTGTCAGGGAAGCAAGTATATGGAAGATAATTTCACAGGTGGAAAGTGCGAGAAAAGAAGCTAATAGAGTAAAAGTTGTGGTTACGTTTTATTAGTTTCACTGTAAAATGGGGGGAACTAGTTGCTAGTCTAGTAGCTCAAGTAAATTCAAACAGAGGGGGCATCAGCGAGCTAAACTTGTCAGGACATAAGCTGTGAAAGTATTTGTAGAAAAGACAGAGGGAAGCCACATTAAACCAGTGAGAAAGTGACTGTAACTGCGCTACCAAGTCAGGATCGATCACATTGCAGATTCTCTGTGTTATTGACAGCAGTGGATTGGGCTGATCAAAATCTATACTGCTCGTCACACAAGATATTGTTCCTAACCAGGTGCTCAAGGACCTTCTTGCTGATAATGGCCTCAAAAAGTTTGCTGATAATAGTACAGAGACTAATGGATGAGCATTGGAAGGAGCAGAATCAGTTACTCACATTCTTGAAGACCTGACATACACTTGCCACTTTTCATATGCTTAGTAAAGATTTCTCTTTCAAGCAGCAGTTAAATAATTTCACAAAAATCAGGGATATTTCTGGGTTAATATTCTTAAGGACAACCACTGGAATTTTATCTGGGCCAGTGGTTATTTGGGAGGGGGAGCAAGGTCTAGAGACATCTTTAACTGAAATGAGTATATTACTGGTTATTTTTTTTGTGGGGGCAGGGTCTAGGTCTAGAGACTTCTTTAACTGAAATGAGTATATTACTAGTTATTTTGGGCAGTCAAAGTCTAAAGACTTCTTTAACTGAAATTAGTATATTACTGAACTTGTGCTTAGTGAGACATGGGAAGTTGAGGAGGGTATGGCTTTAGGCAAAGATCAAACTGAAGGGCTTCACTTTATCTGTCAAGTAGGATATGACCTTGTGGCCATTTATAATAATGGGCACAGCCACTTTGCTTCTGTTTATAATTTCGTTGGTGATCTTCCAGAATTCACAAGATCTAATTTGTTTCATTTCAACCTTGGCCTGAACAGTTTAGGTATAACTGCACATTGCATTTTTCAGACTCTCTTGCAGTGATTTTGATCAGTTCTTAAATAATTAAGGGTCAGACTACACCATTCCTGTGATAGATGTTGAAGTAGTGGTTCTGGTGACCTATGGCTACAGTGTATTCAGGAGTGAACTAGGTTTGACTCTGGCTTTTGTTGACATTTTTATTAAGTATAAATCACTTCATTCCAGAAAGGACCCATTCAGAGTTTAGGGCAGCAGTTTTTGGAGGCAGCATGTTTTAAGAAGGTTGGGAGAGGAGCTTCTGTCCTAGAGGGCTGAAAGCTGTCCCACTCTGCCTTCTCACAGCAAAAAAAAACTATTCTATGAAATGGTAAATCATTAGTTTGGAGTCAATCTGGACATTGGTTATAGAATGATCAGATGTGCCAATGAGAGGGTAAAACGTTTGCTGTGAATTTGTCAGGACAGGTTGCTAGAAAAAGGTTGAGGAGGTTCACTTACTGTCCTGTCATATCTTTGACTCAAGTAGGTTCTTCAATGATCTGGGTTAAATCATAAGCTATGGACAAGTTTCTGCAATATCTAATTTCTTCATCAGTTTTGTTAAAGTAGACTAGCCACATCTTGTTTTTTTGTATCCCATCATATAAAATTGTATTTTGTTATAATGGGTGATTAGCCAGGAAACAAGTTTTCATGCAGTGATATTGAGGCCTTGATACCTGTTTAATACAGGAACAGTAGTTCAGGTTTAGACTGAAGAAGATAGAGTTCCACTTCTGGAAAGTTGGGACATAAATCCCATACATTAATGTAGGAGATTGAATATGTGGGAGTCTAGATATTTTGTGGTTGGGTTTAATAACTTTGTTTGCGAATTGATTGTTTTCATGCCTGTTTTCAATAGTTTGTTGGATGATGGATAGGTGTTGACACAGATGTCTATTAGAAATGTATGCTTAAACAACCTGGGATGACTTGCCTAGAGATGTTGCCAGAAAAGTACCCCTCATCATAGCACTGAAACGTCTCACTAGAGACTACTGCAAAGTTCAGAAATCATTCTCAAAATTGCAGTATAATAGACTTGATATTATATACTAGCTAATAGGTTAACCTTCTTCAAAGTAATTTGAAGGTCCAGGTCCCTGACAGCCAATCAAATAAAACCCACTAGCACCCTTAATGAAGAGACAAATAACCAAGGGTAGATTCAGGTGTGAGACTCTGAATGCATGTATCTTGTCTGCAAAACTTCTTCTTGGGCTTGAAACATTTCCCCTGTCAGAGACCAAGGGTCCCAAGGCAAACTTACTCATATACATCATCTCACCCTTTTACACCCAATGGTGTGTAGGGCAGTAACTTTTGTTACTGTTTCCATAACAAACTGCTTTTTATAGGGCAGGGTTGTTAGCCCTGCACCCAACCCCCAAACCTGGAGGATCGATGGACCATTCTTGGTACTTATATTTACAGTACCTGGTATTCCCAAATGGTCACCCATCTAAGTACTGACCAGGCTCGATGTTGCTTAACTTTGGTGGTCAGATGAGAACCAGTGTATTCATCGCGATATAGTTGTAGACACTCATATACATGATGGCTAAAAAACCTATTGAGAGAAGAGGCAGTGATGAAATTTGTTTTGAAGTGTGTGAACATCCCCTACCTGTATTTTGGTTAGTATGAGAAGCACAGGCTGAGAGCTTATGGAGGGAAATCATTTCTTCTACTTAAGAGGAGGGGAAAAAAAAAAGAAAAAATCACATAAAATATGAAGGAATTCATATTATGTTATGACTTAGTATAAGTCATAATGTCTACTAGCAAATAAAAAATTGGTATGGTAAGACTTAGTTCTCAGCATTGGTAGATAAAGCATATTTATAGTTAAGCAAAGTGTCAGTGGGGTCTGAAGTGAGAATTTTCTTCATTAATAGCAATTAATATAGAATAAATAAATAAAACATACAATAAGAGAAAAACATCACTATTGAGCATCACATAATATCAATATTATCAATATTAAGCATCATATATTGAAAACATCAATATTAAGCTACAAACAACCAAGGTAAAAAAGAATGAAGAGAGATTTAAATTCAAAGAATAAAAGACATTTAAATATTTATTACAAAAAGTTGGGATAAGAAAACTTACTTATAGGGAGCTTTATAAATGCTTCATGACTATTCATGCAAAACATCTGAACCTGACTTGCATTTTTTCAGAGATGTTTGGCACAAGATTGAGGCTCAAATGAAATACAATAACTACCATGAGATAGATATGTTGTGGGAAAGATCTTTGCAAGGATACTTTTGAAATATTTTGCAACTAACCTTTTGTCTGGATCACAATGTGGTTTTTCAGACAAACTAAAGTGCAAAAGACATGATATTTACAATGTGACAAGTTCAAGAGAAGTACAGATAGTAGCAAATGAATCTTTATCAGTGTTTTATTAATTTAGCAAAAATATTTTAACACCATCAATAAGCCAACTCTTTGGGGAATCATGTTAAAGCTGAGCTGTCCTGAATCGTTCATGGATTTTATCTGATCTCTTTTCCAAAATACAAAGGCATGAATATGTGTCAATGTAGAACTGCTTGATACATTTCTGTTGAATCTGGTTTGAAGCAAGGTAATCTATTCACTTCTACACTATTTGGTACCTTCTTTGTAATTTTTATCTTGCAAGTGTTCTTTGGCAATGAGGCTGGCATATATGTATCTGGTATTGTACCTTTTCCTTTTTAAAGAAAGCCTTTTTAACAAACACTGTTTGACTAATGTAACTAAGACCTTCATATCTTCAATTCAGGACTTACTGAGAATTATAATATTGTCACTCACTATATACATCAAAGGTAAAATTGTGAACACATTTGTCTACCTAGGTAGCACCCTATCCAGATTCAGCACTCTTGTTGATAAAAATTAGTTATAGACTTTCTAAGGCTTGTGAGGCATATGGAAAGCTTCAGTCAAGGATTTGGTTGTGACTGGACATAAGTTACCAACAAAAGAAGAGGTCTGCAGAGCTTGTGTTTTACTGATTTTATTGTATATATTTCAGACTTGGGCAACCTATCACTTGCATATCCAGCACCTTGAATGTTTTCACCAGTATTGCTTGTGTTCTGCACTGAGAATTTTATGGAGATCTAATGTGGCTGTTTCAAGAGTACTGCAGCTGGCCAATACAATGAGAATTCCTTGATTATGAAACCTCAACAGATGGTTGAACACATGGTCTGTTTAGAGGATACTCACATAGGAAAAGAGTACTGTACGGCAAATTGGTTCAGGGAAAATGCACCCAATAGAAATCTCAAAAACAGTATAAGTACTGTTTAAAAGACATTTTAAAAAGTTCATGGAATGGAATGAAAGAATCTCTTTCATACAATGAATGAGGCTACATCTGCTTTTCAAAAGCAAGCCATATTGGAAACACCATCTACCAATATGACATCCAACCTGATATTTCTTGCAGCTTCAGTAAGAAAATACATAGGTCAGCTAGTGGACTCGTTAGCAACAATTTGAAAAACATAAGGTATGGAGATGATACAGTGCTGATAGCAGACATGGAATGGAAACTACAAGACCTCCTACAGAAGGTAGCTGAAGAGAGTGACAAGAAAGGACTACAAATAAACTGCTAGAAAACCGAATACATAGTCATCAGCAAAAAGAGCAGCCCAAAATGCCAATACAGGTGAGGGACTCTAAAATCAAGCAAGTACAAAAATTTAAATACCTAGGAAGTGTTCTAACAGAAGACAGAAAGTGTGATACAGAGATCCAAAGGTGATCTGAAGATGAATCAGCATGGTGAAGGATGCGTTCCAGAAGTTCAGTAGAGTATTAAGAGACAGGAAAATTTCTCTAGAAACAAAGGAGAGCGTACTGGATTACTATGTGAATACGGCAGTGAATGCTGGACAATATCATCAAAGATGAAGAAAAGACTTGAAGCAACTGAAATGTGGTTCTACAGAAGCATACTGGACATAAAGTGGGGGATCAGTTCCATATTACAATCAATATATAAACTGACCCCTCACTTTGGGGTCACAGCAGTTTCTATACATTTGTATTCCTTAGATTGAAAAGCACAAGGATGCATTCCAGGAGCTGAGTAGAGTATTAAGAAACAGGACAATTTCGCTAGAAACAAAGGAGAGAGTACTGGATTGCTATATGATGTCAGTTCTTCAATATGGCAGTGAATGCTGGACAATACCATCAAAGATGAAGGAAAAACTTGAAGCAACTGAAATGTGGTTCAACAGAAACATACTGGATATAAAATGGGGGATCAGTTCCATATTACAATCAATATGTAAACTGACCCCTCACTTTGTGGTCACAGCAGTTTTTATACATTTGTATTCCTTAGATCTAAAAGAACAAGGATGCATTCCAGGAGCTGAGTAGAGTATTAAGAAACAGGACAATTTCGCTAGAAACAAAGGAGAGAGTACTGGATTGCTATGTGATGTCAGTTCTTCAATATGGCAGTGAATGCTGGACAATACCATCAAAGATGAAGGAAAAACTTGAAGCAACTGAAATGTGGTTCTACAGAAGGATGCTCCAGATATCATGGATCGAGCATGTGAGCAATGGTGAGGTATTTGAAAAGATGAAAACGAAAAGAAAATTAATACTGAGCATCAGGAAGAAACAGCTAAAGTTACTGGGACATTCAATGAGGAAGGAGGGCCTGGAGAATCTTATACTAACTGGCCAGACAGAGGGAAGGAGAGACAGGGGAAAATAGCATGTAACATGCTGGACGGGCCTGAGCAGATGAATGGCAGAACGAGGTTTACAAGGTGTAACAGGAGAAAGCATGCTAAGAGCCACCAGGAATAGGGAAACATAGAACGCCATGATCGCCCACGTCCTGAAAGGACAGGGCACATAGAAGAAGAATATATATGCCAACTGTTTATATGAAATTATAATGTGGGTATAAAGTGGGGGATCAAATCTATATTATAATCAATATATAAACTGATCCCTCATTTTATGGCCATGCTATTTTCTATACATTTATATTCTACATTTATGGCAGAGCGGGGTTTGGGTGGTGTAACAGAAGAAAGCATGCTAAGAGCCACCAGGAATAGGGAGATATGGAAAGCTATGATCACCTACGTCCTGAAAGGACAGGGCACATAGAAGAAGAAGAAGAAGAAGAAGAAGAAGAAGAAGAAGAAGAAGGAGAAAAATAGCGGACTCATTTGGCATTATAGACATCAGCCAACCAAGCTGTGCTGCTGCAGTAAAACTGTCATGCAATAAATGAGGTGTAATATGCAAGTCTTTTCTTGCAGGTCTAAGGAGTCACATGAGATGTTATCACTGAAAAGATATGCAAATGTGAGCAATAGGAATTGAATCTATGAAATAGTGGCACTTAGTCACAAATTAAAAATCAGTATATATACATATATATACATACACACACACACACACGTGTGTGTGTGTGTGTGTGTGTGAATATAATGAGAAAGAAGAAAAACATATGTACAATGCATTTTGTCAACATCAGAATAACCTGAAGAAAATAAGTCTGACAGATCTCAGCAAAAGAAAAGTTCCTTTTTAAAAGAATATAATTAACTCACTTGCTACTTCAGTTTCACCTTTCAAATATTTAGGCTGCTCTTTTAAAGGAAACATTTTTAGTACTGTTTTGAAGTTTAACACTTTTTAAATTGGCAAAAAATACTAAGTTTTAGAGTATATTGTGCACTGTAATTAAGTGAATTAAATTATATATATATATATATATATATATATATATATATATATATATATATATAAGTGGGCACAGTCTTGCATGCATATATATATACTGAGTGCTACAAAGGTTATTGACTTGATAATGAAAGGAATGAACTAGACATAAAACTTACATATTTTCCACATATTCCCATATCCAACTAACAGTTCTACACATTTCTCAGGTTATTTTAATACTCCCAGGAATACTCCCAGAAATACTCCCAGAAATAATTTTGATGTTTGGTAATTCAAATACTACTCTGTTGCTCTTATCACCTCCAACTAATTAAAACATTTTCTTCTTTACAAACTTGTTTTAAGGTTTTGTATCAAAAAATTAGATAATGCAAAATTTAGTGAGTTAGTTGGATGTTTTGTGCACTCAAATCACAAAATATCCATTGTCTTACCAGCCATGTAAGCAGGACAGTTTCTTGCAAAAGGATAGCAATTTCCCACATCTTCTCTGTCCATTTTCTTTCAATTAAGTTTTTTGGTCGTTATTCTCTAGTAAGTGTTATTTACAAAAATAGACATTTACACAATTAATATATTTTAATTTGACATTATTTTTGATATTATAAATGTGGTTTAGTAGACATTCCCAATGTTTTAGACAGTGAAATTAATGTCCAGCAACTGAAAGTTTTATTAAAGAAAAGAATGTACCTGAAAATTCTTTTCTTTAATAAAACTTTTGATATCTAGTTTGGTAGATAATAAAGTCATAGTTTGAAATATTAGGGTCTCTACTGAAATGCATGTATCAAATAATATTTATAGTACAATACAGCTCTAAAGGGTTTTCTAATCCTCAAAAACTGAGGTCAATGACCTTCCTGCTGACCTTTGGGTATGGGATTTTTTTCAGGTTACTGTATAGATTGTTGTTTAGTTTATGGTTTATATGGGTACCATGTTTATGGTTTATATGGGTACCATGGTTTATATGGGTACCATGGTTTATATGGGTACCATGTTTACTGAAGAGTGACAAGTCATTCTAAATAAATAATGGTTTCTAAATAAAATGTAAAATCAAATTTGAAAGTATTCACTTAGTAATGTTGACTTAGTATTCAAATATTTTGGCATTAACACATATGTTTGCTTCTGTATACTCAACAGTTCATTATCGAAAGGGTTCTTTTGGTTAAGATTTGTAGTTTAAACAAAATAGTCATGGACATGATTAATGGTTGACCTCCAAGACTGTGCAGCAACATGTGTTCCAGAATATTCATGCTGGAAGTTTGCATATCACTTATTTATAATGGAATACTTATCGTAAAGATATTTGCATTATACTCATGGATTTCATTAGGACTATTCTTACAGTACTTACATTATTTGGACTATTGTCCTCATCTTTGTTGCCATTTGTACCACGTTTCAGCTGTTGTACGCTCTGGCCTTCTTCAGATGCTAAGAATTTTGAACCGAACCCTTTATTACAATCACTGGGGCATATCATCCTCATTCCTTGTGTAAAGCTTCGATTGGAAGTCATGAGTTATCTTCCTCTTACACTGCAAGTTAAGTTCATCACTGATCTAAGAGTCAAGTCAGGAACTAGCCAACGTCTATATCCACTATGCCATGTGTCCTTAAGGACAAGAACAACTAGATATAGAAGTTGGTTATTTCCTGACTTGACTCTTAGAGTTGTGAGTTCAATACCAGGCTACAGCAAATACTGTAAATACTACCTGATCTCAGAAAAAAAGACAAGGACTATTCTTCTTCAAGAAAATGAAATTCAAAATAGTTAACAGTTCAATACTTGAAAATTCCACATTTTTTATTCAATTTAACTAATTAAAATTATATACAAATATGAATCACTTTAACTAAGCAATAGTCTCCACCCAGAAACCCTTACCTAACAGACAAAATGTTACTAGCCCCCCCCCCCCACTACTCTATTGCTATTTTTATGACAGATTTTCAAATGAGTTATATTCCTTATACCCACCAGCTCTGATTGGATTCTTCTGCTTGTGTGACATGGTGCAGAGTCTTGTTGTCAGACAGTATCTTCTGGCAGCCAACTTTTTGACCCAAGGCAGCACTGCCTCTTCAAAGCACTTGATGTAGACCTCCATGCTGAGTCTGAGGCCCTGTGTGAAGATGAACATAGGCATAATGCTGCAATCACTAGTGGTCACTTTGTCATTAGTCTAATCAAACTCTACATTGTCTTCAGATCAACACCCAAAGACTCTGAAATGTTTGTATTGGAGCTTCCAGCACAAATGCAAAACAGTACAGTATATTGTTTCCAAATTTTTGGCAGAGTGAATTGAATCATGTTGCTCTTTTTTCTCAGACAATACCCAACTGACCCTACTATACTGTGCAGTTTGCAACATCAAAAACAAATAACACACATGCACAAAATTTAAAATATAAAATGTCAACATGTTACCCATCACAACCTGTGTATTAGCACAAATAGCTATATCTGTGTATAAAGACATGTATATATATATATATATATATATATATATATATATATATATATATATATATATATGCTTAGGTGTATATGATACTGATATCTATGTACTTATTTATGTATACTAGCAGTATAGCCAAGCGTTGCTCGAGTTTAATGAAAACTTTAAAACTAATCCATGGTCCTGGAGCTCAGACTCTTTAGACATTGGCATGAAAGACTAAAAAGCAATAGTTGTTTCCAGTTAAAGCGAAACCGTAGACTGAAAGAAAAATGGATGTGAGTCAAATTTTGATTTCCTGGTATTGCTATCAAATAAGTTTTTTTCGTCATAAACTGAATTATATATATATATTATTGATTTTCTGTACTATTGTAAGAACTGCAACCTTGAAACTTCTGAATATCATTTCTCATATCTTTATCTATGAGTGTATCAAATTTGATTAAAATCGGACAACTCCTTCTATAACCCAATTTTTTTGATTATCAATTTTTGATATTTATTGAGGGTACCTCGACACAAAACCTAGCTAAGAACACTCGCAGACGCTTATAGTACAACTGTGTAAATTTTCAAAAAATCGGTTCAGCCGTTTTGGAGTCTATAGGTAACGGACACACACACACACACACACAAATACACATTTATTATATAAGTTTAGATGAGGAAGAAGAAGAAGAAGAAGAAGAAGAAGAAGAAGAAGAGAAAATGTAAAAATCCAATCATGAGGATATGAAAATATTTTGGCGAATGAAATAAATTTCAAATAGCCAGATGAGAGAAATAAGATATTAAGCAAAGAGAAAAACAAGAGAAAGAAGAGGCAATAGAAAATAATAAAAGCAAGACTGGGTGGGGAGAGTCATGAGTAAGAAATTGATAGCATTTGTCCATAAACTGTTGTCTTTTGTGACCAGCAATTGGTTCTAAGTGGATTAATCAAGAAATATTAAGCAGTTATTAGAGTCAAATTAGACCACTCAACAGTTGTACCAAAAGTACTCAATATATATTTCAATAAAAATGAAAATGTAACATGTACTACTTTTATTGACTGATCTTCCTGATTAGAATATATATATATATATATATTTATAATCATTTCAGCTCAAGCAAGGTAGTACTGCCACTGGTGCACAGGGGGTTACATAAGAGGAGAATGATGAAAAAGAGGAAACAGGTGGTGTCAGAAAATAGATAAGAAAAGGATAAGAACACTGGTGTGAAGAGAGTTGCATGAGAGTGGAGTTGAAAGGCAAAAAAACATGATACAAGGTTTTGTCATGGAAAGGATGTGAGTCAAAGAAATAAGAGATGGCAATTGACACTGCATTTAAATTCTTGGAGATTGTAGCTGTCAGGGAAGCAAGTATATTGAAGGGAATTCCACAGGCAGGAAGTGCTAGCAAAAAAATGATGGAGTAGAAGTTGTAGTATCCTTGGTAATTTGTAAGGTTAATTCCACAAGAGATCGAAGTCTGATGAGAACTTAATGTTAGAATTTAACAGAGTATTTCTTATGGAAATGAAGTGGATAAATTTACAAGTACATTGGTGATAATTTATTTCATGAATACTTTTTTTTTTAAATATTCAACTCTTCAGATTGAAATTTTTTACAAAAATAAATAGGTTAAATTTATCCAGATGAAAGGAATAGTAGTTGGAAGAGGAAGAATGAAAACATTTTAGTGATGGGAGACGATGTCAGATATATGTTAATTTTAAAACATGGATGTCATACTTAGAATGTTGCATTTCAATCCCAGATGATAAGCTGACATTGAGATTGAACTTTAAACATTTTCAAATACAGGACATTAAATTTAGGGGTCGTATTTTAACTAGAAGAATATATATATATATATATATATATATATATATATATATGTTTATTTATTTGTATATTAACAGATATAAAGTATATATATATATATGTATATACACGTTCCAATGAATGTGTATATACATATATGCAAACATGTTCACTTACATATAGATATATACATATTTATCTGTTAATATTCAATGTGCACATGTATGTACACATGCATATATATTATAACTATCTATATGTGTACACATAATATATGTGTATATGTGTACACATAATATATCAATGAAGAAAAATAAACACAATAACGTGTATGTTTTAATATAATAGCATGCACATATAGTAGGCATATATATATACATATAGAAGTATAAATATATATATATATATATTTCAAGATAAAGGTAGCACACACAGTATATATATATAGTGACGTAAATTAATAAATATATACATGATGAGGGTTTACATATGCATAGTATTATTATTCAGGTGTTAATAAAACAGTGCTCAATGTATGGATAGAGCTGTATTATATATATATTTATAAATATACATATTATCCTACATCTGTGGCACAATTTGGAGTTTCATGCATTACACATTAAGTGCATATTTCAAATTGACAGTTTAATAGATTTTAATTTAATTTCACTTGATGTTCATGGGAATTAAATAGTTACTGCTTTTTTAGTAACAAGATTAAAAATTTAAATATTCTATGGCTACATGTGGATAAAAATTTGAAATTTAAATTTAAAATTAAAAATTAAAATAAAAATAAAAAATAATAAAATGCAGGGAGAAATTAAAGGGGCATAAATCTTAAAAATTTAAATAATCAAATATTACATGTACATAAAAAATGTAAGAAAAATTTCAATTTTATCATGACTGCATAATACATGAAATGCCAAGTCATGGCATAGATGTAAGATAATATATATATATATATATATATATATATATATATATATATATATATATATATATTCCATTTGTAAATGAGTTATTACACGACCAAGGTTTCTACCATGAGTGGTGTCTCTCAGGCAATTTTCAATAACTGATTTTACGATTTATCAATTTTTTATGAACACTCATGTAACATTGTTTTTTTTTTAACGCTTACATGGCAAAGAATTTTTGAACATGCAATTTTTAAAATTACATGGAATTACTAAAAAATATCTCTTAGGTTCATGCAACCATGGATGAAAATGTCATAATTCCTTGCAATTTTAAAAATTGCACATTCAAAAATTCCCTGCCACATTAAAAAAACGCAGTTACATGAGCATTCATATAAAAATGTAAAAGAAAATGGTAAGTGGCAAAATCAGTGATTGAAAATTGCCTGAAGACACCACTCATGGTAGAAACCTAGGTCATGTAATAACTCATTTACAAATGGAAAATATTCAAAAGTTCTACAATATAATTGTATTGAACACTTTTTAATACAAATGTGCACTGGTCTAATCTTATTATGACCAGAAACTAAGTAATTAAACAATATATATATTGTAATGGTTGTTACAATGGTTTATAGAAGCATAGTATCACTACACAAAAATTTTTGCGTTTCGGAGCTACGTTTGCTCCTCATCTGGTGATAAGTTGAAATGAAAAATAAATGGTGAGAATGGTTTATTTTTGGTAATATGATATGTAAGTGAATGTAGTGGGAATTTAGCCGGCACTTTGTAGCCATAGCAATACAGCTTTGGGTTAGGAGAAGGGTGAGGAGTAGCTTAGTTTTGGATAAGTCACTTTTAAGTTTTCTCTGGGTAATTCTTATATTGGGATGTAAGTTTTTTTAAGAAAGGGTAGATACTTTTATTTTACTACACTATATATATATATATATATATATATATATATATATATATATATACTATTAAACTTTTACATAAGAACATGTAAATAACTATGTTTACAATTTACTGTAGTTTCATATCTTTGCTTTAATAATATGTCACTATTTAAAAACTTAATAATTTTCATTTTCTGTTGTAGACAAAGAAATATTCATGAAATGTATTCAAACATATCCACATGTATATGAGCTTATAAATCCTTATGATCACACACACACACATACACTATTATCTTTTTACATTTACAAACATATATGCAATGAAGTGTTGAAAAATTTATTTGTCCAAGTTTTATCAATTGGTATTCCTAAGTTTATTATTAAAATACTCATATTTAAGTGTTGTTGCAAAACCTTGTAACACCAGTCATATATATATATATATATATATATGATTGTGTTTAAACGTGAAACAAATATTGCTATCCAGTGTTCATATCATATCACTTCGATATAGATCATAGATTTATATGTTCTGTCATTGATATTGATCACTGTTGTCTTATGAACATAGTATACCTTAAAAACTATGTCTGTATATAAATATAAATATATATATATATATATATATATATATATATATATATAAATGCACTTGTATATATGTGTGTGTGTGTGTGTGCATGCATGTGTATGTAAAAATTCAGTTATAAATAAAAATGTCTTTAAGAAGACAATATAAATAATAACAAAAGAAAACTTTTAATATACCAATGTGTATTGTCCTCTGAAGGATTTTATCAAGGAAAAATGTAAGGATTAAATTTTGCAATGAATATTTATGAACAAAAGTTAAAATGTTATTTTTTCAAAAAGTTTTAAATTTAAGAATTGCTCATAAATATTCATCAAGCTAACTGCAAAAGTAATGATAAACTCTGATGGATGCTAAGTCATGTAATTTAATGCAAAACAAATGAAAATGATTACAACAGATGAATTCAACAACAACAATAATATTTAGTTACTTTTTGTTTTTTAGGTATTAAATCATAAATATTATGAAGCAACTGCCATAGTTTACCTTGAATTTCTCAGTTAGCCTAAGAAATATTTATTAGTATTTCTTAAATCAAAAAACTCACGACCTAACAATAACAACGTTTGTTTATAAATACTTGTTGCAAAATTAAATCCTAACATTTGCCTTGATAAATTTCATCAGAGGACAGAGTTTTCCTTTTGTCATGGTATATATATATATATATATATATATATATATATATATATATACAAAAAAAAAATTTTGTGTTATGTGTTTTGTCCTTTAGGACAGCATTGAAGTAAATTTATTATGTTGGTGTAACTTACACATATACAAAATGTAAGGGTACAGGGTATTTTAAATATTTTTTTCTTTGAAATAATTTTTTTTCTTTGAAATAATTTTTTTTTATTTGAAATAATTTTTTATTTGAAAAAATTTTTTTATTTGAAATAATTTTTTTTATTTGAAATAATATTTTTTTATTTGAAATAATTTTTTTATTTGAAATAATATTTTTTATTTGAAATAATTTTTCTCATTTGAAATAATTTGTTTTTATTCAAAATCATTTTTTTAAATAAGTATTTTTTTTATAAATTTAAATTTCCTATCATTTTTAGTTAGTGTATATGTGTAGTTGCACCAAAATGATAAATTTAGTCTGATATATATATATATATATATATATATATATGTCAGATTAAGTAAATTGCAAACAGTATTTTGGCTTATTTTTAATAAAATCCATTCATACGGATAATCTTACGATCAAAAGATGTCAGAAATGGGCTGTAATGTTGACAGATGTTATTTCCATTAATTTCTGACATCTTTTTATTGTAATACATGAAAGATTATCTGTGAGTATGAACGGATTGTATTAAAAAAAAAGCAAAAATATTGTTTGCAATTTATTTAATCTGACATGTTTAAAAGAAAATTTGCTGCCTAAATACACAAATTTTAAAATATATATATATATACATATATTATGGTATGTTTGGGCAGCAATCTTTCTTTTAAATATGTTTCATTGAAAGCAATTAGCAAGGAAGATTTTATTAATTTTTATTTTTTATTTTTCTAACATTCTAACATCTTTCCTTTTTGTTGGAGATAAGGAATGTAAAAATGTTCTGTAAGAAAAGTTGCTGTCCAAATATACATTAATATATATATTTTCTAAACATATACTGTTAAATATAAGAGACAATGAATGTCTATTATGTTTAATCATGAGCTGTTCCAAACATCATATTTTGGCTTTAATTTCAGTTGAAAATAAAGACAAAAATTCTTCAATATTTGGATAATTTTTTATTAATTTACTTTTAAGCTTTCGGCTCACATGAGCCATCATCAGAGAGGTTACTTAGACGGTAATACAATAACATCCACCATCACTGACAATTTTATTTTGTGTTGACATAAAACTTTGCTAGGCAACGGCAATAGTTACCAAAAATAACAAACGCAGTTCGCAAATTTGCAATGCGGCTCTATGACGTCACACCGCGAGATAGCGCGAAATGACAACAGAACCATGTATTCAAATGCAATGTAATATGTTATGGCCATATTTAAATGTGGTTTTATTAAATGTGGGTTGTTTGGATTTAATGTACATGGCTTCCAATATCTGAAGGTTCTTTTACGTTTGTTATTTTTGGTAACTATTGCCGTTGCCTAGCAGATTTTTATGTCAACACAAAATAAAATCGTCGGTGATGGTGGATGTTATTGTGTTACCGTCTTTGTGACCTCTCTGAAGATGACTCATGTGAGCCAAAAGCTTAGAACCAAATTAATAAAAATTTATCCGAATGTTGAAGAATTTTTGTCTTTATTTTCAACTGAAATTAAAGCCAAAATACGATGTTTGGAACAGCTCATGATTAAACATAATAGACATTCATTGTCTCTTATATTTAACAGTATATGTTTAGAAAATTATTTGCTGCCTCGATACACTAAATTTAATATATATATATATATATATATATATATATATATATACATGACAATGTTGAAAATTTTTCATGCGTTGTGTTTCAACCTATAGGACCTCATCAGATTAAATTTGTTCTGTTGCTGTGACTGCACATGTGCTTTGAAATAGGAATGATGAGAAATTTAAATTTTAAAAAAAAGATTATTTAAAATATTTCAGCATACCTAATTTGTGTGCATGTGTAAGTTTCACTAATTTAACAAATTTAGTTCAATGCACTCCTAAAAGACAAAACATGTAACACACACAAAAAAATGAATATATCAGTATAACCCGGATATAAGATAAACCCTGATATAAGAGATTTTCTCTGGTCCCAAATTAGAGCTTGTGGTAATGTATATAAAATAGACTAAACCCGGATATAGGATAAACCCGGATATAAGAGAACATTTATCTGGTCTCGGCAACTCTCTTATATCAAGGTTACACTGTATATGTAGTAAAAACAAGTATATCAGCATGAATACATGTATGTGCAAGCATCAATTACTGAGAAAATCTGGCATTGTCAGCTCATCCACTTATCTATCTATGTATGTTTATGTCTATTTGAAAGAAATTAACAAATACAAATATCTTAAAATTTGGCTCTATGCAATATAAAATAAACTACAAGTATGATCCACTTTACCCCTATGCAAAAGAATAAAAAAAATTTTTCTCTGTATCTTGAGAGAAAAATAAAATTTAGATTTTAGGGTCTGGGTTGGGATGGAAACATTCCAGCACACGCTTGTATATAATAATTGATAGATATTTAATATAATTAAATATATATAATATTTGCAAGACACTGGAGATCACTGCGAATTATTTATTTCTATTAAAGATAATTTTTGATAATTAACCCAATGTAGAATTTACATAGCAAATAACAGCAAATATTATTTACATAGATATTCTGAATGTACAAATACAAGGTAAGATAAAGAACAAATAGGTAACATTTATCAATCTAACATGTTTCACTTTTATTAAAGCTTCATCTGGGAATGAGATATGGAGAAAAAGAAGAAAGAAATATATTTGATAAGATAAAGAACAAATAGGAAACGTTTATCAATCTAACATGTTTCACTTTTATTAAAGCTTCATCTGGGAATGAGATATGGAGAAAAAGAAGAAAGAAATTCTGGTATTTTTTACTTTTGTCAAAAAAGTAAAAAAGCATCCTGGTATATTTTACTTTTTATTTATATAATGGGTAGATACACAAAAGTAATAATTAATAATAATAATAATAATAATAATAATAATAATAATATATATATATATATATATATATATGAATAAAGACTAAAAGAAAACTTGTATTAGCTGATGTGTTTCATCCTCTGTTGGACTTTATCAAGTCAAAAGTCAAATAAGTTTTGCTTTTGTCTCTATTCATTTTGACTTTTTACAAATATAGTCTATATGAAATCTTTCACACACACATATACACATATGTATATATTTTTATATTTAAATATCTTTATATGAAAAAGAAATTAATAAAAAATTCATTAAATATTACTTCTAATATTATAATTTTAGTTTGGTATTTGTTTGACATCAATGATATAATATAATGCATAAATATTAAAATAAGTATTCATCTAATTAAGTAGTTAATTGTGAATATTCATTTTGTTTACAATTCTGGTGGTGAAAATCATATATATATATATATATATATATATATATAGTTAAATTGTAATGATGATCAGTGACAAAATTGCTTTTTCTTTCAGTAGTTTAATGGTGAAAAGGTATTTTAGGCAAGCAAATTTTTTGTCATAAAGTGCTCAATATCAAGATAAGGATAGAGTGTTAATAATTAATATAGATAAATGTGTCACTTAGCTGAGTCATGTTATTTCAGTCATGCCAAATTCGAAGTTTCATAAGAGCATTATTGTAATGGCTTCACTCCTTAGGGTCATTGTTTCTTTCTCTGCAGAGACTCAGCATGACTAAAATAACACTACTTGACTAAGTGACAAGTTTCTCCACATTAATTATAAGTTTGCATAAATGTTAATCATTTATGAAATAAAATGTGCGTTTTATAACAATACTATTATTCTTATCTGTGTTCGGAAAAGCACTGCAAAATTCTGAACCAATCTTCAATAAGTATTATGGACTTAATGTTTTTGATACCATGAATATTGCTCTAGATATGAATTAATTGGTGAATTAATGAATATGAATTAATATGACTTAATGATTGTTGCTCAAGATATGAATTAATATAATTTGTTAAATATTGCTCTAGGTACTTCTTCTACACTGTAGTGACAAGAATTCTGTTTGCCTTGACATATATTAAAATGACATAATTTTATTTATATTAATAAATGTTATTATTATTTTATTTATATCAATAGATGTTATTATTATTGTATAGATCTATAATACATACTAACTAGTATAGTTTATAACTGAAGTATAGTTTATATTGGTTGTAATCAATGAAACTATTTTTGCTTATTGAGCATCTTATTTTTCATGTAAAGAAATTCATTTAAAAATATAATAAAATGAAGGATTATTAAACTAAAAAGGTTGATTATTTTTTTAATTGAATTTCAATTCACATGAAAATATGTCATTTATATCCAATTTAAACAGTATATGATTAAATATGTACGAATAATTAATAGTTTAATTATTCCAAATTAGTAAAATTGGGAAAAAATCCATTCAAATATATGTAACACAAATCAATATCTTTATAATAAAAAAAAATGATAAACTTATTTTCTCAGATGTCATGGTCTTTAGCAAGGTTTTCCTCATTGTCAATCATTGTAATTTCTATTTTTTATTGCAAAAGTTAAATTCTGGGTTATTTGATTTAGTTTAAGTTAGATAAAATGTATGATATTGATCTATTTTAAGTTAGCTCAATTAGAAACAGGTTTCTTATCTATTTTAAGTTAGCTCAATTAAAACAGTGGTTTCTTATCTATTTTAAGTTAGCTCAATTAGAAACAGTGGTTTCTTATCTATTTTAAGTTGGGGCTCGATTAAAAACAGTGGTTTCTTATCTATTTTAAGTTAGGCTCAATTAAAAACGGTGGTTTCTTATCTATTTTAAGTTAGCTCGATTAAAAACAGTGGTTTCTTATCTATTTTAAGTTATCTCCACTAGGAAACAGTGGTTTCTTATCTATTTTAAGTTAGCTCAATTAAAAACAGTGGTTTCTTATCTATTTTAGTTAGCTCAATTAAAAACGGTGGTTTCTTATCTATTTTATTAGCTCGATTAAAAACAGTGGTTTCTTATCTATTTTAAGTTAGTTCGATTAAAAACAGTGATTTCTTATCTATTTTGGGTTAGCTCGATTAAAAACAGTGGTTTCTTATCTATTTTAAGTTATCTCAATTAGAAACAGTGGTTTCTTATCTATTTTAAGTAGTTAGCTCAATTAAAACAGTGGTTTCTTATCTATTTTAAGTTAGCTCAATTAAAAACGGTGGTTTCTTATCTATTTTAGTTAGTTCGATTAAAAACAGTGGCTCTTTATCTATTTTAAGTTAAATTAGATTAAAAACAGTGATTTCTTATCTATTTTAAGTTAGCTCAATTAGAAACAGTGGTTTCTTATCTATTTTAAGTTAGCTCGATTAAAAACAGTGGTTTCTTATCTATTTTAAGTTAGCTCGATTAAAAACAGTGGTTTCTTATCTATTTTAAGTTAGTTCAATTAGAAACAGTGGTTTTTATCTATTTTAAGTTAGCTCAATTAAAAACAGTGGTTTATCTATTTTAAGTTAGCTCAATTAAAACAGTGGTTTCTTATCTATTTTAAGTTAGCTCAATTAAAAACAGTGGTTTCTGGCCTATTTTAAGTTAGGCTCAATTAGAAACAGTGGTTTCTTATCTATTTTAGTTAGCTCAATTAAAAACAGTGGTTTCTTATCTATTTTAAGTTAGCTCAATTAGAAACAGTGGTTTTTGCCTATTTTAAGTTAGGCTCAATTAAAAACAGTGGTTTCTTTATCTATTTTAAGTTAGCTCAATTAGAAACAGTGGTTTTTTATCTATTTTGGGGTTAGCTCAATTAAAAACAGTGGTTTCTTATCTATTTTAAGTTAGCTCAATTAGAAACAGTGGTTTCTTATCTATTTTAAGTTAGCTCAATTAAAAACAGTGGTTTTTTATCTATTTTAAGTTAGCTCAATTAGAAACAGTGGTTTCTTATCTATTTTAAGTTAGCTCAATTAAAAACAGTGGTTTCTTATCTATTTTAGTTAGCTCAATTAAAAACGGTGGTTTCTTATCTATTTTAAGTTAGCTCGATTAAAAACAGTGGTTTCTTATCTATTTTAAGTTATCTCAATTAGAAACAGTGGTTTCTTATCTATTTTAAGTTAGCTCAATTAAAAACAGTGTTTTTATCTATTTTAAGTTAGCTCAATTGCAAACGGTGGTTTTTTATCTATTTTGGGTTAGCTCGATTAAAAACAGTGGGTTTTTATCTATTTTAAGTTAGCTCGATTAAAAACAGTGATTTCTTATCTATTTTAAGTTAGCTCAATTAGAAACAGTGAAAGCCTTTATCTATTTTAAGTTAGCTCGATTAAAAACAGTGGTTTCTTATCTATTTTAAGTTAGCTCGATTAAAAAACAGTGGTTTCTTATCTATTTTAAGTTAGCTCAATTAGAAGCAGTGGTTTCTTATCTATTTTAAGTTAGCTCAATTAAAAACAGTGGTTTCTTATCTATTTTAAGTTAGCTCAATTAAAACAGTGGTTTCTTATCTATTTTATTAGCTCAATTAAAACAGTGGTTTCTTATCTATTTTAAGTTAGCTCAATTAGAAACAGTGGTTTCTTATCTATTTTAAGTTAGCTCAATTAGAAACAGTGGTTTCTTATCTATTTTGGAGTTAGCTCAATTAAAAACAGTGGTTTTTATCTATTTGGGTTAGCTCAATTAAAAACAGTGGTTTCTTATCTATTTTAAGTTAGCTCAATTAAAAACAGTGGTTTTATATTCATTTTGGGTTAGCTCAATTAAAAACAGTGGTTTCTTATCTATTTTAAGTTAGCTCAATTAAAAACAGTGGTTTCTTATCTATTTTAAGTTAGCTCGATTAAAAACAGTGGTTTCTTATCTATTTTAAGTTAGCTCAATTAGAAACAGTGGTTTCTTATCTATTTTAAGTTAGCTCAATTAAAAACAGTGGTTTCTTATCTATTTTAAGTTAGCTCAATTAAAAACAGTGGTTTTTATCTATTTTAAGTTAGCTCAATTAAAAACAGTGGTTTCTTATCTATTTTAAGTTAGCTCAATTAAAAACGGTTTCTTATCTATTTTAAGTTAGCTCCATTAAAAACAGTGGTTTCTTATCTATTTTAAGTTAGCTTGATTAAAAACAGTGGTTTCTTATCTATTTTAAGTTAGCTCAATTAAAAATCTATGGTTTCTTATCATTTTATTAGTTTCAATTAGAAACAGTGGTTTCTTATCTATTTTAAGTTAGCTCAATTAAAGCAGTGGTTTCTTATCTATTTTGGGTTAGCTCAATTAAAAACAGTGGTTTCTTATCTATTTTAAGTTAGCTCAATTAGAAACAGTGGTTTCTTATCTATTTTAAGTTAGCTCAATTAAAAACAGTGGTTTCTTATCTATTTTAAGTTAGCTCAATTAGAAACAGTGGTTTCTTATCTATTTTAAGTTAGCTCAATTAAAAACAGTGGTTTCTTATCTATTTTAAGTTAGCTCAATTAGAAACAGTGGTTTCTTATCTATTTTAAGTTAGCTCAATTAAAAACAGTGGTTTCTTATCTATTTTAAGTTATTTCAATTAGAAACAGTGGTTTCTTATCTATTTTAAGTTAGCTCAATTAAAAACAGTGGTTTTTATCTATTTTAAGTTAGCTCAATTAAAAACGGTTTCTTATTCATTTCAAGTTAGCTTGATTAAAAACAGTGGTTTCTTATCTATTTTAAGTTATCTCAATTAGAAACAGTGGTTTCTTATCTATTTTAAGTTAGGCTCAATCAAAACAGTGGTTTCTTTTTATCTATTTTAAGTTAGCTCAATTAAAAACGGTGGTTTCTTATCTATTTTAAGTTAGCTCGATTAAAACAGTGGTTTCTTATCTATTTTAAGTTAGCTCGATTAAAAACAGTGATTTCTTATCTATTTTAAGTTAGCTCAATTAGAAACAGTGGTTTCTTATCTATTTTAAGTTAGCTCGATTAAAAACAGTGGTTTCTTATCTGTCTTAAGTTAGCTCGATTAAAAACAGTGGTTTCTTATCTATTTTAAGTTAGCTCAATTTAGAAACAGTGGTTTCTTATCTTATTTTGGTTATCTGTTCTAAAAACAGGGTTTCTTATCTATTTTAAGTTAGCTCAATTAAAAACATAGGCTTTTATCTATTTTAAGTTAGCTCACTCAAAACAGTGGTTTCTTATCTATTTTAAGTTAGCTCAATTAGAAACAGTGAAGCCTTTATCTATTTTGTTAGCTCAATTAGAACAGTGGTTTTCACCATCTATTTTAAGTAGCTCAATTAAAAACAGTGGTTTCTTATCTATTTTAAGGCTCAATTAAACAGTGGTTTTCTTATCTATTTTAAGTTAGCTCAATTAAAAACAGTGGTTTCTTATCTATTTTGGGTTAGCTCAATTAAAAACAGTGGTTTCTTATCTATTTTAAGTTAGCTCAATTAAAAACAGTAGTTTTTTATCTATTTTAAGGCTCGATTAAAAAACAGTGGTTTCTTATCTATTTTAAGTTATTTTAATCAGTTTAGTGGTTTCTTATCTATTTTAAGTTAGTCTTAATTTGGAAAACAGTGGTTTCTTATCTATTTTAAGTTAGCTCAATTAAATATGTTTTTATCTATTTTAAGTTAGCTCAATTAAAAACAGTGGTTTCTTATCTATTTTAAGTTAGCTCAATTAAAAACGGTTTCTTATCTATTTTAAGTTAGCTCCATTAAAAACAGTGGTTTCTTATCTATTTTAAGTTAGCTTGATTAAAAACAGTGGTTTCTTATCTATTTTAAGAAGCCTACTAAAACGGTGGTTTCTTATCTATTTTAAGTTAGCTTCAATTAGAAACAGTGGTTTCTTATCTATTTTAAGTTAGCTCAATTAAAAACAGTGGTTTCTTATCTATTTTAAGTTAGCTCAATTAAAAACAGTGGTTTCTTATCTATTTTGCCAGGTCAATTAAAAAAACAGTGGTTTCTTATCTGATTTTAAGTTAGCTCAATTAGAAACAGTGGTTTCTTATCTATTTTAAGTTAGCTCACCTAAAAACAGTGGTTTCTTATCTATTTTAAGTTAGAAGTCATTCTGAAAACAGTGGTTTCTTATCTATTTTTAAGTTAGCTCAATTAAAACAGTGGTTTCTTATCTATTTTAAGTTATCTACCTTAGAAACAGTGGTTTCTTATCTATTTTAAGTTAGTCTACCTTAAAAACAGTGGTTTCTTATCTATTTTAAGTTAGCTCAATTAGAAACAGTGGTTTCCCTTATCTATTTTGGGTTAGCTCAATTAAAACAGTGGTTTCTTATCTATTTTAAGTTAGCTCAATTAGAAACAGTGGTTTCTTATCTATTTTAAGTTAGCTCAATTAAAAACAGTGGTTTTATCTGAATAAGTTAGCTCAATTAGAAACAGTGGCTTCTTATCTATTTTAAGTTAGCTCAATTAAAAACAGTGGTTTCTTATCTATTTTAAGTTAGGCTCAATTAGAAACAGTGGTTTCTTATCTATTTTAAGTTAGCTCAATTAAAAACAGTGGTTTCTTATCTATTTTAAGTTAGCTCAATTAAAAACGGTGGTTTCTTATCTATTTTAAGTTAGCTCGATTAAAAACAGTGGTTTCTTATCTATTTTAAGTTATCTCAATTAGAAACAGTGGTTTCTTATCTATTTTAAGTTAGCTCAATTAAAAACAGTGGTTTCTTATCTATTTTAAGTTAGCTCAATTAAAAACGGTGGTTTCTTATCTATTTTGGGTTAGCTCGATTAAAAACAGTGGTTTCTTATCTATTTTAAGTTAGCTCGATTAAAACAGTGATTTCTTATCTATTTTAAGTTAGCTTCAATTAGGAAACAGTGGTTTCTTATCTATTTTGTTAGCTCGATTAAAAACAGTGGTTTCTTATCTATTTTAAGTTAGCTCTTGATTAAAACAGTGGTTTCTTATCTATTTTAAGTTAGCTCAATTAGAAACAGTGGTTTCTTATCTATTTTAAGTTAGCTCAATTAAAAACAGTGGTTTTCATTCATTTTAAGTTAGCTCAATTAAAAACAGTGGGTTTCTTATCTATTTTAAGTTAGCTCAATTAAAAACAGTGGTTTCTTATCTATTTTAAGTTAGCTCAATTGTTAGCATTTTTATCTATTTTAAGTTAGCTCAATTAGAAACAGTGCTTCCTTATCTATTTTAAGTTAGCTCAATTAAAAACAGTGGTTTCTTATCTATTTTAAGTTAGCTCAATTAAAAACAGTGGTTTCTTATCTATTTTAAGTTAGCTCAATTAAAAACAGTGGTTTCTTATCTATTTTAAGTTAGCTCAATTAAAACAGTGGTTTCTTATCTATTTTAAGTTAGCTCAATTAAAAACAGTAACCTATTTTAAGTTAGCTCGGATTAAAAACAGTGGTTTCTTATCTATTTTAAGTTAGCTCAATTAGAAACAGTGCTTCATTCATTGGTTAGCTCAATTAAAAACAGTGGTTTCTTATCTATTTTAAGTTAGAGCTCAATTAAAAACAGTGGTTTCTTATCATTTTAAGTTAGCTCAATTAAAACAGTGGTTTCTTATCTATTTTAAGTTAGCTCAATTAAAAACGGTGGTTTCTTATCTATTTTAAGTTAGCTCCATTAAAAACAGTGGTTTCTTATCTATTTTAAGTTAGCTTGATTAAAAACAGTGGTTTCTTATCTATTTTAAGTTAGCTCGATTAAAAACAGTGGTTTCTTATCTATTTTAAGTTAGCTCAATTAGAAACAGTGGTTTCTTATCTATTTTAAGTTAGCTCAATTAAAAACAGTGGTTTCTTATCTATTTTAAGTTAGCTCCAATTAAAAACAGTGGTTTCTTATCTATTTTAAGTTAGCTCGATTAAAAACAGTGGTTTCTTATCTATTTTAAGTTAGCTCAATTAGAAACAGTGGTTTCTTATCTATTAAGTTGGCTCAATTAAAAACAGTGGTTTCTTATCTATTTTAAGTTAGCTCAATTAAAAACGGTGGTTTCTTATCTATTTTTAGATTGGCTCGATTAAAAACAGTGGTTTCTTATCTATTTTAAGTTAGCTCGATTAAAAACAGTGGTTTCTTATCTATTTTAAGTTAGCTCGATTAAAAACAGTGGTTTCTTATCTATTTTAAGTTAGCTCAATTAAAAACAGTGGTTTCTTATCTATTTTAAGTTAGCTCAATTAGAAACAGTGGTTTCTTATCTATTTTAAGTTAGCTCAATTAGAAACAGTGGTTTCTTATCTATTTTAAGTTAGCTCAATTAGAAACAGTGGTTTCTTATCTATTTTAAGTTGGCTGATTAAAAACAGTGGTTTCTTATCTATTTTAAGTTAGCTCAATTAAAAACAGTGGTTTCTTATCTATTTTAAGTTAGCTCAATTAAAAACAGTGGTTTCTTATCTATTTTAAGTTAGCTCAATTAAAAACAGTGGTTTCTTATCTATTTTAAGTTAGCTCAATTAAAAACGGTGGTTTTCTTATCTATTTTTAAGTTAGCTCCCGATTAAAAGCAGTGGTTTCTTATCTATTTTAAGTTAGCTCGATTAAAAACAGTGGTTTCTTATCTATTTTTAAGTTAGCTCAATTAGAAACAGTGGTTTCTTATCTGTTTAAGTTAGCTCGATTAAAAACAGTGGTTTCTTATCTATTTTAAGTTAGCTTCCGATTAAAAACAGTGGTTTTCAAATTTATCTATTTAAGTTAGCTCAATTAAAAACAGTGGTTTCTTATCTATTTTAAGTTAGCTCGATTAAAAACAGTGGTTTTCTTATCTATTTTAAGTTAGCTCGATTAAAAACAGTGGTTTCTCATCTATTTTAAGTTAGCTCCAATTAAAAACAGTGGTTTCTTATCTATTTTAAAGTTAGCTCAATTAGAAACAGTGGTTTCTTATCTATTTTAAGTTAGCTCAATTAGAAACAGTGGTTTCTGTATCTATTTTAAGTTAGCTCAATTAGAAACAGTGGTTTCTTATCTATTTTAAGTTAGCTCAATTAGAAACAGTGGTTTCTTATCTATTTTAAGTTAGCTCAATTAGAAACAGTGGTTTCTTATCTATTTTAAGTTAGCTCAATTAAAAACAGTGGTTTCTTATCTATTTTAAGAAGTTAGCTCAATTAAACGGTGGTTTCTTATCTATTTTAAGTTAGCTCGATTAAAAACATTGGTTTCTTATCTATTTTAAGTTAGCTCGATTAAAAACAGTGGTTTCTTATCTATTTTAAGTTAGCTCAATTAGAAACAGTGGTTTCTTATCTATTTTAAGTTAGCTCGATTAAAAACAGTGGTTTCTTATCTATTTTAAGTTAGCTCGATTAAAAACAGTGGTTTCTTATCTATTTTTAAGTTAGCTCAATTAAAAACAGTGGTTTCTTATCTGTTTTAAGTTAGCTCGATTAAAAACAGTGGTTTCTTATCTATTTTAAGTTAGCTCGATTAAAAACAGTGGTTCTTATCTATTTTAAGTTAGCTCAATTAAAAACAGTGGTTTCTTGTAAGCTCTATTTTAAGTTAGCTCGATTAAAAACAGTGGTTTTCTTATCTATTTTAAGTTAGCTCGATTAAAAACAGTGGTTTCTTATCTATTTTAAGTTAGCTCAATTAAAAACAGTGGTTTCTTATCTATTTTAAGTTAGCTCGATTAAAAACAGTGGTTTCTTATCTATTTTAAGTTAGCTCAATTAGAAACAGTGGTTTCTTATCTATTTTAAGTTAGCTTTGGTCTTTCATTTAGTTTAAGTTAGCTCTGTTAAATTCTATGGTTTTTTTATTTACTTTAAGTTAGCTCTGTTAAAATCTAAGGTTCATGATATATTTTAAGTTAGCTCTATCAAATTCTCTGATTTTTTATTTAAAGTTAGCTCTCTTAAAATCTATGGTTTTTATATATTTTGAGTTAGCTCTGATAAAGTCTATAGTGTTTATATATTTTAACTTAGCTCTGTTAAATTCTATAGTTTCTGATTTAGTTTAAGTTAGTTATATTAAAATCTATGGATTTTGATCTATTTTAAATTAACACTAGTAAAATCTATGTTTTTTTATCTATTTTAACATGGCTCTGTTAAATTCTATGGCCTTTTATTTAGTTTAAACTACCTCTGTTAAAATCATTGCTTTCTTATCTATTTTAAGTTACCTCTGTTAAATTCTATTGTCATCAATTTAAGTTAGTTTTATTAAAGTATAAGTTTTTTATCTATTATAACTTAGCTCTTTTAAATTCTATGGTTTCTGATTTAGTTTATGTTAGCTCCGTTAAAATCCAAGGTTCATTATGTATTTTAAGTTAGCTCTGTTAAAATCTATGGTCTTTGATTCAGTTTATGTTAGTTATTTTAAGATCTATAGTTTTTTATTTGTTTTAAATTAACTTTGTTATATTCTATAGTCTTTGATTTAGTTTTAGCTTTTTTATAATCTATGATTTTTAATCTATTTTAAGTAAGCTTTGTTAAATTCTATGATCACTGATTGAATTTTAGTTAGCTCTTTTAAACTCTATGTTTTCTTATCTACTAAACTTATCTCTTCTAAATTCTATGATTTCTAATTTAGTTTAAGTTTGCTCTGTTCAAATCTATGGTTATTGATTTAGTTTAATTTATCATTATTAAAATCTGTGTTTTTTTATCTATTTTAAGCTAACTCTGTTCAATTCTATAGTCTTTGATTTAGTTTAAGTTAGCTCAGTTGAAAATTATATAATTTTGTGATCTCTAATGACTTGCAACTTTTTAGATGAGTTAATAAGAAATTGTTATCTTTGTCAATTTTATTTGTACCAGAATTTGTGTTTTTACCTTAGTAAGTACATCGCTTACTTAAAAAATTGATGTTTTAAAATCACTCTGCCTCTGCTGTACCAGTAGATGAATTATTGGTATTATATTAAAAGCTAAGGCGGACCTGAAGCAGACTACTATCATGTTTAATTTCATTGTTTTTCTTTCTTTTTTTTTTTTTTACTTTTTTCAGCGCAGTCCTATTGATTACCCCTTTAGCTTTATGACTGACAAAAAAAAAACTTTTGAAAAATTTCAATATTTAAACATTTTCGGGGGGGGGGGATCACTTTCTCATACGACGTTATAGTAAATCGAGCCTCCATTTTGAAACCAGTTGCCAGTACGACATTACTGCCACCTGTAAATTTGTTCATTAACAAATTTTTTAGACTTTTTTCAGTGCAATATTATCTTTTAGACCTTAAACTATATGAATGACAAAAAAAAAAAAATTGCAAAAAATTCAATATTTAAACAATTTTAGGTTGGTAGACCAGTTTCTCAGACAACCTTATAGTGGGTTGAAAATGGAGGATCAATTTACTTTAACGTTGTATGAGAAACTGACCCCCCATCCACAAATTTGTTTAAATATTGTAATTTTTCAAAATTCTTTTTGAAAATCGGAAAGTTTAAGTAACAGTTGATAGGACTGCACTGAAAAAAGTTAAAAAAATGAAAAACAATGAAATTAAAGGTGGTGGTAGTCTGCTTCAGGTCGGCCAAAGCTAAACATTTCTATCTGAGACTATGCTATTAATGACCCCCGGAAGTATATATATATATGATTATAAATGTTTAAATTATTAGATATGAAATTAATGTTGAACCATAAGTTTAAATGTGGATGTGTTGTCAGTTAAATTTTAAATGTTTCTTGATATCTCTAGACCGGATATACATGCATGTTGTATGAGGTAAATTGTGTAAATTGTTTTGGAGATGAATATTTGATTTGTCAGAGAATACAACTATTTAAATATGATTTGTATATTAGTTCAGACAATTAAAAGTTAATAAATACTTTTAATATACATGTATTATATTACATACTCAAAAAAAATGCGTAAACACACATCCATATATACTCATACATGGAAGCTAACATATGCTCAGTCATACATGTGCATTCGTTAGAAAATGCATACATGAATGTGCACCCACCCATATATATATATATATATATATATATATATATATATATAATTCCAAGTGAAAAGGACTCAAGGTTTTTTTATTTTGAGTGCTCTGGCATTTATTTTATTATGAACAGTGCTCAATATAATGAGTATTATATAGTTTAATATAATTATATAGTTATGAATTAATTGTACATTGCAACACCAAAATTTCTATGTTTCGAGATAGATTCTCATCATCAGGCAATGTTGCTGTTGGTTGTGCAGATGATTTACATTTAAATGACAAAATCCTCCTGTTTTTGTCATTTAAATGTAAATCATCTGCACAACCAACAGCAACATTGCCTGATGATGAGAATCTATCTCGCAACATAGAAATTTCCATGTCGCAATGTACAATTAATTCATAACTATATAATTATATATATATATATATATATATATATATATATATATATATATGTATGTGTGTGTCTATATATAGATAGATATATATACACACATTCATATATATGCATGTAGAAAATATATTAATTGCTGCATATCTGTTTAAACACAATAAAAATATATAATTATGATCATATAAACATGTATTTGGTCATGTATACATATGTGTACAGCATATATATATATATATATATATATATATATATAATATCATAATAATTATTATATTTATTTTGATATTATGTTATGTTATTATGTTATAGTTATATTATTAGTATGATATTGTTATGTTATAATCTGTAAAGTTGAATGATTCTTAAAAAAAGAAAGAAAAATTTAGTTGGTAAAAAAGAAACAAACATTCCTTGTATTAAAATATGTAATTAAATTTTATAATATTTGTCTATATTTCTGAAATGCAGTATTTACATCATTTACATTGTTCAGACTGCTGTACTCATTTTTATTTTGATATTCACAATGTTTTGTGTTTTGGCTGTTGCATACTTCTAACAATCTACCCCAAGTGATCGAAATAAAGAATTTAGTTCAAAATTCCAGTCACCTAAAGAGTTTGGAGCATACAATGGCTGAAATATTATGAATATGACAATAAAGATTATTAAAACAGTCTGGACAATGTAAATTTTATATTTAAATGAACAATTAATAACAATTTAGATTGATTTTCAAAACTAAATACGAATTTCTCCACTTAGGAATTACTCACGCAGAAAGAAAGAAAAATACTGAATTTTAAAATTAGATACATATAGGCTAGGGTTAAATAGGGACTTTGGTGTTTTGAATCTTTATAAATATTTCAATAGTTAAACAATTTTTAGATACACTTAAAAAGATTTTCTTTAAAACAACATTTAAAAGTATTATTAGAGATAGGTTTACGTTTACAAATATTAAAAAACTCTATTGCTTTCTACATCACGTGATGTAAACATCTCTCGACGAATGCTCTCATGGCGAACGCTTCTAGTTTAAATTTTAAAATCATTTGTTTCTGATGAAAGGCTGAGGTCAGTCTCTCTCTCTCTCTCTCTCTCTATATATATATATATATATATATATATATATATATTTTAATTCAGATACTTCAATCCAAGGGAAAAAAGCAGGAAGGTAAATTCCAAAAAACCCGATCCTAATTAATATTAAAAGTTTATTTTAATATTAAAAAATGATACGGGAAGAGAGCTCCATGTAATAAAATATTACAGAGCAAATATATATTAAAAAAGGATTAATTCAAAGATGTTGAATGGCCATTTCGATATGAAGATCCCCACGGGGAATGACACATCACCTCAGCAACAGAAAAAAACCTTTCAGAAACTGGAGAAAAATTAGTCTACTTTTCCTTTTTAAATAGATTGCAAAGAAATTAAAAAATAAATAATAAAATAAAATAAAATAAAAATAAAGGGAAAGAAAAAGAAAAGGAAAAAGAAAAAGAAAAAGATAGAATAAAATCAAATAAATAAAAATAAAAAATAAAAAATTTGATTTTATTCTATCTTTTTCTTTTTCTTTTTCCTTTTCTTTTTCTTTCCCTTTATTTTTATTTTATTTTATTTTATTATTTATTTTTTAATTTCTTTGCAATCTATTTAAAAAGGAAAAGTAGACTAATTTTTCTCCAGTTTCTGAAAGGTTTTTTTCTGTTGCTGAGGTGATGTGTCGTTCCCCGTGGGGATCTTCATATCGAAATGGCCATTCAACATCTTTGAATTAATCCTTTTTTAATATATATATATATATATATATATATATATAATATATGTGTATATAAATAATAAAATTTCTTGTTATAAACACTAAAATTGTATATAAATAACATTACTGGAAACATCACACTATCTCCCTATTATTGATGTACTATATATTAAATATCTCTCTCCTCCTATCACCCTCACCTTATTTTACAATGGAAATTGTATGTTAAAAGTTTTTTTTTAAGAATATGAATATATCTAGATACATAAATACATACATGTTTACATATATATACAAAAACACAAACATCTAAAAATTCATGCATTCATATGCATTTATATAGATATATATGCATAAATACTTGTTTTGTCTCTATATAAGTACATATATAAGTACTTATATAGTATATAAGTATATAAGTACATATATATGTACATATATATCAGTATCTAAAAGCATTATTCATTTCTGATAAAATATGGTAATGTCTACACTATCTATCTATCTATCTATCTATCTATCTTTCTATCTATCTATCATACTCAGCCTGTTCATATCTATCTATCTATCTATCTATCTATCTATCTATCTATCTATCTATCTATCTCAGTCTGTTCAAATAAAGACTAAAGAGAACTGGATAGATAAAATCTGGCTGAGATTAATAGATAAAAATAAACTGAGATTGATTGACATGAGCACACTGAGATAGATAGATAGATAGATAGATAGATAGATAGATAGATAGATAGATAGATATGAACAGACCTAAATTGATAGATAGAGAGATAGATAGATGCATAGATAGATAGATAAATAGATACATGGATAGATATAAACAGACTGATAGATAGATAGATAGATAGATAGATAGATAGATAGATAGATAGATAGACACAGATAGATAGATAGATAGATAGATAGATAGATAGATAGATAGATAGATATTAATTGACTGAGCTGGACACTATGAAGTGAAATAGTTTTGGTGGAAATCTGTGAAATAATTGTCATTGTAGTGAAATTGGTCACTTTTTAAACTCTTGTCAAATATATCAACCTTAATAAAAAATTTATTTTAATATTCTCCAATGCTTATCCATCCTATATATTTACAGAAAACACAAATGACTAAAACCACAAGTTATTTAAAAAAAAATGTCATTTTGAAAATCATCATAACAATTGTTTTGATTATTTCATTTTTTTTATTTTCTCTTTTTTCTTTAAAACAATTTGCTTTATGTTATTAATTCTACTGGTTGAGTATTCCTTTTTTTTTTCATCTGATTTAAAACTCAATATTGTTGGAGACACAATTAAATTTATATATCACTCAACCAGCTTTTTTCATTTCCTATTTTTTGTTGACTTTAGTCAAATTTGTTAAAGCTTTATCTATAGCTATATATTAAAAATGTTATTGAATTAAAAAAAAATTCTAAGTTTCCTTCTTTGTAACTATTACAGATAAATAAACATAGTTTGTTGCAGCAAAATGAGAAAGAAACTTTTCTTTTTTATTAATGTTTTTATTTTTATTTAATTTTTTAAAAATTGATTCACAATTTAATTTTTTTATTTTTATTTACTATTATTTGGTTGAGATAATTATATAAATCTCCTTGGAGTAAGATGCTGTGTTCAAACTCAATTTAAAAGACAGGATTTAATGCTCATTTTCTAGGTAGGCAGATATTCTCTCCTTGGAATACTAATATGTATTCCTGTCAACCAATTTGCACTCATTCCAGTAATAGAGGTTTAACCCTTGTTTCTTGGTTATGATTGGGTCTCTACATCCTTTTAAAGTCTACTCATTCTCTTTCACTCACAGTAGCCTTTTACATCTTAGCAGTATTCCTTCTTTGCTTGGGGTGAATTGATTAAAAAGACGAAAAAGTCTGCCTTCTTCATGAGATTATAATACACTAGCAGTATAACCTGGTGTTGCTTGGGTATAATGAAAGCTTTAAAACTAATCCATGGTCCTGGAGCTCAGACTCTTTGGATGTTGGCACAAAAGACTAAAAAGCAATAGTTGTTTCCAGTTAAAGCGAAACTGTAGACTGAAAGAAAAATGAATGGATGTAAGTCAAATTTTGATTTTGTGGTATCGATATCAAATAATTTTTTTTCATCGTAAACTGAATTTTGAAGACTAAATAAGTCTTCTGAGTAAATGGTATCATGGCTGAGACTAAGAACTACAATTATACCTACTTAGAGCCAAACCCCAAGCAAAAACTAAAATAAAAGGGCTGAAAAAATACAGACATACAGGCACATAAGCATCTTGCCTTTTATATATATATATATATATATATATATATATATATATATATATATATATATATATTATCGATTTTCTGCACTATTGTAAGAACTGCAACCTTGAAACTTCTGAATATCATTTCTTATGTCTTTATATATCTATTTATCAGGGGTATCTCGACACAAAACGAGCTAAGAACACTCGCAGACGCTTATAGTACAACTGTGTAAATTTTCAAGAAAATCGTTTCAGCCATTTTGGAGTCTATAGGTAACAGATACACACACACACACACACACACACACACACACAGACAATGTTCCATTTATAAATAAGTTTAGATTTACTGCCAGTGTTCAGTTTCAGATAGGAAGATTAAATAAAAAGTACTCCAAAAAGTAGTTTAAAAAGTAATACAATTCAAAGTATTTTATGATAACCAAATCTGCAGACGTTTAAGAAAAGGTGAATTGACACAGTATAGGAAAGGATGACAAACACAAGATGTTGAGTGACAAAAGTTTTCAAAATTTGGCAACTTTTAGTGTTACAATTCAAATGATCTCTTGGGACAGCATGAAACTGTTATTGATTGAGTAATATCCACTACTTACAGGTTTGAGTTTTTGGTTCATGTGGCTAGTGGTTCGTAAGCCTAATGAGCCCTGAGTTGTTAGTTGTTGCTGCACTGAGCTGATTATATTGGTACATCAAATGTTGCTGTGGTTAGGTTGCATAGACAGTGCTAACTGTTGAAGTATTGCTCAATTTGATAATGGGCATATAAACCATGTTAGTAGTTGATCAATCAAAATTAGGGTTGCTATGATAGAGATTGCTGGCAGATCAAACTGGACTGGTTGCTGGGTCACAACTGGATTGAACTGGACTACTGGAAGCATCAGGCAACATTAGTTAGGTTGCTGAGAGAGCATCAAATTCTTCTGTCGCCATTACCCAGCTTCTGGAGAAATTTGGCTTTACACTGCTACTTTTATACATCCCTGTATATGCCACACTTGGTATGAGCTTCATTTTCATTTTGCTGAATCATGAACATGTGATGTAAACAGCAAAGCTTTGAGGTGAGTAGCCTGGGGCTATGATAGGTTCCAAATATTTTGATCACATGCCAACTAATAGAAGTTCATTAACCAAATTTAAACATTTTTTAATGAAGTTTGCCATCCTCTAAATTCTTATGAAATAAAATAATAGAAATACATTTTTGTACAATCATTTTTTTAAAAAATGTCAGAAGATAACATTAAAAAAAGTATATTCATAATGATTTCAGCTGGTAGCATCTAACATATATAAAACTGTCTAACACTGACAGAACATAAGACGACTTGAAAGATAACCAGCATTTTTGACAACTGAAGTGGCTTTGACCTATTGATTGCATGTCCTTGTCTCAGTTCACTCCAATGATCCATCCACACACAGGCTAATTGATTCCAACATTGTAAAATTTTCTCCAATATTCATGATTAGGGATAATCTCTTCTATATTTTTAAACTGAACTCCAGTATACATAATAAAATATCTATCTATCTATCTATCTATCTATCTATCTATCTATCTATCTATCTATCTATCTCTCTCTCTCTCTCTCTCTCTATCTATCTATCTATCTATCTCAGTCTGTTCATATCTATCTATCTATCTATCTATCTATCTCTCTCTCTCTCTCTCTCTCTCTCTCTCTTCTATCTATCTATCTATCTCAGTCTGTTCTATCTATCTATCTATCTATCTATCTATCTATCTATCTATCTATCTATCTCAGTCTGTTCATATCTATCTATCTATCTATCTATCTATCTATCTATCTCAGTCTGTTCATTATCTATCTATCTATCTATCTATCTATCTATCTATCTGCAGCTTATTTCCATTTGTATCTATCTATTTTATGTATCTATCTCAGTCTATTTCTATCTATATATCTATCAGTCTGTTCATATCTTTCTATGTATCTATATCAGTCTATTCATATTAATCTCTCTCAGTTTGTCCCTGTCTATCATTCTATCTATCTATATATTATAAGAAAGTGAAAGAACACACAAATTAAAACCGATTGTTCAAGCATTTACTTTTATAAAGAGTGCTCGATACAGAGTAGAGCTTAATATTGTAATTTTGTTATTATAATGGTTTATAAGCATTATATCATTACACAATTTTTGTTTATGTTTCAGAACAATACTGTTCTTCTTCAGATGGTATGTTAAAATAAATGGTGAAAATGATTTAATTTGAAAATATAAGAAGAATTCATTGTTATTTAGAAAATTAGGGAGTAGTAGTTGGAGAATATGCTTGTAGGTGTGTCAATTTTGTTCAATCAAAAATGAGAATTAGTAAACTATGGAGTTGAAGATTTGGGTCACAAAAGGAAGCAGGTTGACCTGGTATCTAGATATGTCATTTTAATTTTGCCTGGATAAGATACATAGTAAGACCATAGATTATTTAAATGGGTAGACAATAAATTTTAATAGCAGGTTGAATTTTAGGTATATTTAAAAATTAGATTTAGAACTACCTCATGAGTAAAGAAGCTTGAATTTTAAGATAGAATTAGGATTAAATAATTATGGTATACTAAGATATGTCCCACACAATACTTAATTAGTTTTCTTAACTACAATATAACTTATTATACCATAATTATTAACTTTTATGTTGGTTTTAATATTATTATTTATATTTACTTTATTTTAGTTTATTTTAACTTTACCAACATTTTCATTTTTCTTTGCTGGTCTTTCCTTTTTCTTGTCTCTTGTCTCTTAAGTACATCCCATTATATTTAAAACTAAATTTCAATGTTAAATTTCCACATTATGTTTTTCTAAGAAAGCAGATGAGTTGCAATAGACGCTGTGTATATATATGACGTTAGCTTTCATTTCTCTGTATTCTGTTCGTTCTTTTTCTATTTCTTTCCTTTTCTTTCTATTATTTCCATTTATCAATTTATTAAATATATGCATATAAATTTTATGGGTAATACCTCTTTCTTTGATGTTGACCTTGCGGTTGTCACACCCAAATGATACAACAGTTAATCTTCAAAATATTCCCGAAAAATATTTTTCCTTTTTTCTCTCTTTGGGGATATTTTTGAATGAACGAGGAATTGTTTTTGTAAATTGGCGTTACAAATGTCTACTCTCAATACGACACATGAGCGTCTGTGTGTAATGATTTTTCGGGAATATTTTGAAGATTAACTGTTGTATCATTTGGGTGTGACAACCGCAAGGTCAGCATCAAAGAAAGAGGTATTACCCATAAAATTATATATATATATATATATATATATATATATATATATATACATGTGTGTGTGTGTGTGTGTGTGTGTGTGTGTGTGTGTGTGTATGTATTGATAAATATACATATTATCCTATGTCTATGGCATAACTCAAGTTTTAAGCATTATACAATCATCAGGTGCATATTTCAAACTGACAGTTTAATGGATTTGAACTTAAGTTCACTCGATGTTCATTCGAATTAAATCTTATCAATTTAAGTTGCTGCTTTTTAAACTGAAACAAACTGTGTAATGTAATTAATGCATATATATATATATATATATATATATATATATATACAGTTTGTTTCAGTTTGTATCTATCTATCTATCTATCTATCTATATATATATATATATATATATATATATATATATATATATATATATATAGGTAATGATGTCAAATCTGTGAATGGCAAGGATAATCCAAAAATATTAAACGCAAGATCTGTATAGAGAGCTCAATGGATGTTATCCAGAGTAATCTGATATTTAAAAAGGAAAACTCAACACATCATCTAAAATGGTTATAAATTATAATTCATTCTACAAACTAAAATAGTTAATTTCTTCAGACCATGCCATATTCGTTCCATTCGGTACAAATATTTTCCCCAGAATGAACATGTGTGTATGTGTACATATGCGTGCATGTAAGTATGTAAAGGTATGCATATTTTGTGAGTGTATGTGAGGTTTGTTAGTATACTTGCATTAATATGTATTAGTAAATATATGCATATAAATTCGGTCTTCATAAATATGTATGTGAGAATATTTTAGATCCTTCTCTAATTCAAAATTTGAACTCTTAATGTTATTTCTTAATGTTATTTCTTAATGTTATTTCTTAATGTTATTTCTACTTTCCTACATTATATAAAATTTATACAACCTTCATAAAAGACGGCTGACAAGGAATAGCAATTAAGTTTTTTATTCTAGTTTTCTTGCTTTTGTACAAGTGATTTCTTTTCTGGACATGGCATGTGTGGGAACTGTCCAAATAATCTGTGGATTCGAGCACTTTTAACTAATCTATTGCATTGTGGTGCGGTGGATATCAGCTCGGAATGAGGAATCGGGGAGCCAAGTTCGAATTCCAGTTGAATTCCTTGCATTCATTTACGCGCAAATACTCTTGGGAAAGGTATTAATTCATCTCTTTCCTCTAGTTATGGGTTAAATAACAGGACAGATTGGGTTCTATAGCCTTGGCTGGCAACCAGTCTACCGCAGAAAGCAATAGCAACCTATTGCGGGATAATCTACTGCCCAGTCAGTCATGTCTCTTTCGAGACATGATCCCCGAAGCATGTTTCATGTATGACACTTACCTGACTGACTAATTAGCCATTATTAAATATCTTTTGTAACCAGATATGTAGATTTTTATATATAAATAACTATATGATAGGATGTGCATCATGGTGCAGTGGATATCGACTTGGAACAACAAATTGGGGAGCCGAGTTCAAATTCCAATTGAATTCCTTGCATTCACTTACGCACAAATACCCTTCAGAAAGGTATTAATCCGTACTTCCCTTCAATTATGGATTAAATAATAGGACAGATTGGGTTATGTAGCCTTGGCTGGCAATCAGTCTACTGTAGGAAGCAATGGCAACCTACTGTGGGATAATTTTCTGCCCAGTCAGTCATGTCTCTTTCAAGACATGATCGCCCAAAGCGGTATCATGTATGGGACTTAACTGACAGAATATAATAGTTAAGATCATGATTAAGGCTTCTACTGGGCATAAAGTGGGGGATCATTTTTCTATTGTTATGAAGTAATAAACTGATCCCCCACTAATTACTATATAATAATATAATACATTTCTTTTCCCTTTACGTATGAGTCAAATAACAGTACAGATTGGGTTCTATAGCCTTGGCTGGCAACCAGTCTATCGCAGAAAGCAATGGCAACCTACTGCAGGATAATCTTCTGCTCAGTCAGTCATGTCTCTTTTGAGACATGTATCACATATGGCACTTAACTGACTGATCTATAGAATGAGAATGTTTTTATTTACTAAAAAAAGGTTAGCATGTTGCTTTTGTGATCGTAGTTGATGTTATTGATATTTACAAAATGGGTTAAAGAAAATCCTCAATAATGATTAATAAAAAGTCCTGTTATTTCTAATGAATGCCTATGATTAAGTTGATGCTCTGTGTTTTCTTTTTTATTTTAAATAGTTTTTAGTGTAAATGTCAGTCATGAAAAATAAATTCTGTTTAAAAAAATATGGACCATCTATTCAAACACCAAATAATTCTAAGTGTAGAGGACTCATGGTTTTTTTGTTTTTTTTTGAGTACTCTGGCATTTATTTCATTATAAACAGTGCTCAATATAATGAGTATTATAGAGCTTAATATAATTATATAGTTATGTATCAATTTGATACATAACTACATAATTATATTATATATGTGTGTGTGTGTGTGTGTGTGTGTGTGTGATATGTAATAAGAGCAATGGAAGCAAAAAGAAAACTTATATTTAACATTAGGAAGAGTCAGCTGAAGTTTCTGGGACTTGCAATGAGGAAGAAGGGCTTGGAGAATCTAATACTCACAAGATAGATACAGGGAAAAAGAGACAGGAGAAAACAGTGCATGTTGATGGACTTAAGCAAATAGATGACAGAAGCAGGGTCTGGGAGAAATGACAGAACAAATTATGTTAAAACCAACAAAAGACAAGAAAATATGGAGGGCCGTTAACCCAAAGAGACACAACACATAAAAAAAGAAAGATATTAAGGACAGTATTGTATTAAGAAAAAAAAAATTTTAGATTTTACACTACAATGCACAACACAGATGTGTGTTGTGGTGCAGTGAATATCGGCTTGGAACGAGAAATCAGCGAGCCAAGTTTGAGTTCCAGTAGATACTGATTATATTTACTTGTGCACAAATACCCTTAGGAAAGGTAATAATCCATTTCTTTCCCCAGAAACGTGTTTAATAGCAGGACAGATTGGGTCCTATAACCTTGGTTGGCAACCAGTATACTGTAGAAAGTAATGACAACCTAGTATGAGAAAATGACTGCCCACTCAGTCATGTCTCTTTTGAAACATGACCACACACACATATATCATGAATGGCAATTAACTGACTGAATGAATGAATTTTTACAAGGATTGTTTTGATGTCTAACAAATTATAATTAGAATAATTCATAAAGTTTGAAATCTTTTATTCTGCAGTAATCTGTATGGGTTAAGTGATATTTTTATTAAGTAATAAACTTAAAACTATATTTATTAATCATAGATGAAAAAGCTTACTACAATTCAGTGATTCCTATGTTTTAAAAAGATCTTTGAATTTTCTTTTGTGTGAGTATAAACATACCAATGTTTGTAAATGGAGGAGTCATACACAACACTATCAGAAAATAGAAGTGGTAACTATAGTAAATTTAAAGCCACCATACCTAAAATTGAATGAAACTTAAATTAGGGAGAATATTTTCATAATTCTTAAGATAACTAGGTAGTTAAAATTATATGAAAAAGGCATCAATATTTCTTAAGTAATTTCAGATATGTAACTTGATACTGACTTGGCAGACCGGCTGCAACCACTCTCTCACCGGCGTGATGTGGCTTCCCTGTGCCTCTTCTACAAGTACTTTCATGGCTTCTGCTCCGATGAACTTAGAGCACTGGTGCCGCCTAAGCAGGAATTTACACAAGATACTAGATTAGCAACTAGGTCCCACCCTTTTACAGTTAAACAGATAAGATGTAACCGTAAATTCTACTCCAACAGTTTCTTTTCTCGCGCTTCCCGCCTGTGGAACTCCCTTCCACAAGTCTGCTTTCCCAACAGTTACAATCTCCAGGTGTTTAAATGTAGGGTCAATAGACACCTCCTATCACCCTAACTCCCAATTATTCTCAGAACATTCTCATCTACCCAACCCTCATTCTCGGTATCCTTACCCGCCTATCACCCACCCTCTGACATTTCCTATATTTAACCATTCTCAGTATCCCTACCTGCCTATCACCCACCCTCTGACATTTCCTATATTTAATCATCCTTTCTCCACTTTATGTAGCCGCCTGCGCAGTAGTGGCAGTGACATACCTTGCTCAGGGTGAAACGCTTATAAAAAAAAAATGTCCTCCATAAACAAATTTGTTGCATTTCTAGTTGTTAATAATAATTTCTAGTTGTTAATAGAGCTGTCAGGTTGTCATTACAGATTTCAACATCATAAATAAACATCTACTACCATCTTAAAAAAGCATTTATGTGATATTTTAAACTAAAAGTAACATCTGTTTAAAATCAGATTAATCAAACTTATGTGATCTCTAGTAACCTGTTCCTTTTTCTCTTCAGTCTTCAATAATGTAACCTTTTACTGTCATCTTATATGGCCTCCTGTAACCGATTCTACTGTATCTTCTCTCTTATTTTATTTATTTATTTTGTTTTTTAATCATTTCACCCCAAGCAAGGCGGAAACGCCACTGATGTGCAGGGGGCTACATAAATGTAAAAAGATTAATTAGAAAAGAGTGAGGAGTACAAACTAGTTAGAAAGGAACAATAGAAAGCTGAGAATGCAGGTGCGATGACAGATACATAGGTGGAGAGAAAGGGAAGGTTATACAGGGGAGGGGAGAGAGCTAGAGTCCAGTGGTTAGTAGATGAGTATTGACTTTGCATTTAAATTTCTGGAGGTTGTAGCCGTCAGGAAAGCAAGAATACGGGAGCGAGTTCCACAGGCGGGAAGTGCGAGAGAAGAAGCTGCAGGAGTAGAATTGTCGTCCGCATTTGGCTAACCTGACTGTGAATGGGTGGGACCCAGTTGCCAGTCTGGTTGTGTGAGTAAACACCTGTTGAGGAGGCATCAGTGACTTAAGTTCATCCGAGCAGAAGCCATGAAAGTATTTATAGAACAGACATGCAAACTATCCTCTTATGTGGCTTCTTGTATCTGGTTCTTTTTTCTCTTCACTCTCCTCTTATGTAAACATTTACTCTACTATGTTTCTCTTTCTCTCAGCTCTTTTTTTAGGTAATCTATGTGCATTGTGGTCCAGTGGATATTGACTCAGAACGAGAAATCGGAGAGCCGAGTTCAAATTCCAGTTGAATTCATTGCATTCATTTACACGCAAATACCCTTGGGCAAGGTTCCTTCCTTCCAGCTATGGGTCAAATAACAGAACAGATTCAGTTCTATAGCCTTGGTTGGTAGCCAGTCTACTGCAGAAAGCATTAGTAATCTACTGCGAGATAATCTTCTGCCTAGTCAGTCAGGTCTCTTTCGACATATGATCACCCAAAGCATGTATCACATATGGCACTTAACTGATTGACTGAATATAATAGTTGGCATCATCATTAAGACTTCTACTGGTCATAAAGTGGGGGATCTGTTTTATATTATAATGAAGTAATAAACGGATCCCCCAGTAGTTACTGCTTAATAAGATTATGCATCTCTTCCCCCTCTAGCTATGAGTCAAATAATAGGACAGTATGGGTTCTATAGCCTTGGCTGGTAACCAGTCTACTGCAGAAAGCAATGGCAACCTACTGAGGGATAATCTTCTGCCCAATCAGTTATGACTCTTTTGAGACATGATCATCCAAGTGTGTATCATGTATAGCACTTAACAGACTGACTAAATATAATAGTTGGAAAGATAATTTAAACCTCTACCAGATATAATGTGGGGGATTGTTTTTGTATTGTTATGAAGTAATAAACTCATCCCCCACTAATTCACACTCCACCCATGTCTATTGAACAGGTGTAGAGGCTCATCCCTTGTTCCCTGTTTAGGATGTGGTTTCCGGTTTTCTCTTTTCCAATCTTTTCACTCTTATGTAGCCCCCTGTGCTTTAGTGGCATTACTGCCTTGCTTGGGGTGATATGATTAAAAAAACAAAAAAACTAAATATAATACATCTTTTCTCTCTTTAGTTATGGGTTAAATAACAGGACAGATTGGGTTCTATAGCCTTGGCTGGCAACAAGTCTACTGCAGAAAGCAATGGCAACCTACTGTGGGATAATCTTCTGCCAAGTCACTCATGTCTCTTTCGAGACACAATCGCCCAAGCGTGTATCACGTATGGCACTTAACTGACTGATTATTCTCCACTTATGTAACCCTTGTAACATGTTCCTACTTCTCATCACTCTCCACTTATGTAACCTCTGTAACATGTTCCTACTTCTCATCACTCTCCACTTATGTAACCTCTTGTAACATGTTCCTACTTCTCACTCTCCACTCATGTAACCTCTTGTAACATGTTCCTACTTCTCATCACTCTCCACTTATGTAACCTCTTGTAACATGTTCCTACTTCTCATCACTTCCACTTATGTAACCTCTTGTAACATGTTCCTACTTCTCATCACTCTCCACTCTATGTAACCTCTGTAACATGTTCCTACTTCTCTACTCTCCAATCTATGTAACCTTGTAACATGTTCCTACTTCTCATCACTTCCACTTATAACCTCTTGTAACATGTTCCTACTCTTCATCACTTCCACTTATGTAACCTCTTGTAACATGTTCCTACTTACCTCCACTTATGCACCTCTTGTAACATGTTCCTACTTCTCATCACTCTCCACTTATGTAACCTCTTGTAACATGTTCCTACTTCTCATCACTCTCCACTTATGTAACCTCTGTAACATGCTCCTTGTACTTCATCACTTCCACTTATGTAACCTCTTGTACTACGTTCCTACTTCTCATCACTTCACTTATGTAACCTCTTGTAACATGTTCCTACTTCTCATCACTCTCCACTTATGTAACCTCTTGTAACATGTTCCTACCTCTCACTTTCACTCTCCACTTATGTAACCTCTTGTAACATGTTCCTACCTCTCATCACTTCACTTATGTAACCTCTTGTAACATGTTCCTACTATCACTCTCCACTTATAACCTCTTGTAACATGTTCCTACTTCTGTCACTCTCCACTTATGTAACCTCTTGTAACATGTTCCTACTTCTCATCACTCTCCACTTATGTAACCTCTTGTAACATGTTCCTACTTCTCATCACTCTCCACTTATGTAACCTCTTGTAAATACGTTCCTACCTCTCATCACTTCCACTTATGTAACCTCTTGTAACATGTTCCTACTTCTCATCACTTCCACTTATGTAACCTCTTGTAACATGTTCCTACCTCTCATCACTCTCCTCTTATGTAACCTCTTGTAACATGTTCCTACCTCTCATCACTCTCCACTTATGTAACCTCTTGTAACATGTTCCTACCTCTCATCACTCTCCACTTATGTAACCTCTTGTAACATGTTCCTACTTCTCATCACTCTCCACTTATGTAACAATTTATGCTCCTTTTATGAGGCTACCTATAACCAGTTCTGCTTTTTCTTTGCTTTCCTTGTATACAACTCATTATATTCCTAATATGAATCCTCTTATAAAATAATTTACATTCTTCATTTCTGCATTTTCTTCATTCTTCACGTGTAAACTTTTATTCTCTAATTCTGTGGCCTCGTGCAAACACTTCCTTCTTTTTGTTCTCATTTCATGTAACATTTTACTCTCCTTTATGTGGCCTCTGGTAACTGGTTGCTCGTTCCTTTCTTCTCCTCTTATGCAACCTTTTATATTTCTCTTTTATTTTTCAGCCTCATGTAACCTGCCCCTCTTTTTCTTTGACCTCCTATTATGTAACATTTTACTGTCCTCACATATGGCTTCCTGATACTAGTTCCACTTTGTCTTTGCTCACCAATTATATAACATTTTACTCTCCATTTATGTGGCCTCTTGTAACCTGTCCCTTTATCTCTTCGCTTTCCTCTACTGTAAGAATTTAATCTTATCTTTAGCAGCCACCCGAAACATGTTCTTCTTTCTCAGTGCACTCCTCATATATAACTATTTAGTATTCTCTAATGTAGTCTCAGGTAACTGGTTCATCATTAACTTTGCTCTCCTCTTATGTAATATTTTGCTTTCTCCTTTTATGTAGCCTCCTGGAACTGGTTCCTAATTCACTTTGATCTCTTTTGATGTAACCATTTACTCTCATTTTTTGTAGCCTCCTGTACCTTATTCCTCACACCCATCTTATGTAAACTTTAACTTTGCTCTTGTGTAGCCTTCCAAAAATGTTCTTTTTTAATGTGCCCCTCCAATTTAATCTTACTTTGCACTTTTGTAGCCTCCTGTAAAATGTTCCTCTCTTTTTAATGTGTACCCTCCAATTTTAATTTTTTACTTCTATATTCCCTTTGTAGCTCTCCTGTAAAATGTTCTCTTTAATGTACCCCTCCAATTTAATCTTTTACTTTGCACTTTTGTAGCTCTCAAAATGTTCTTTTAATGTGCCCCTCCAATTTAATCTTTACTTTGCACTTTTGTAGCCTTCGTAAAAATGTTCCTTTTTTAATGTACCTCCAATTTAATCTTTTACTTTGGCACTTTTGTGCTCTCCTGTAAAATGTTCTCTTTTTTAACACTTTCCAATTTAATCTTTTTACTTTGCACTTTTTGTGCCTCCAAAATGTTCTTTACTGTGCCCCTCTCCAATTTAATCTTTACTTTGTACTTTTGGTAGCTCTCAAAATGTTCCTCTTTTTTAATGTACCTCCAATTTAATCTTTACTTTATATTCCTTGTAACCTCCCGTAAAATGTTCTCTTTTTTTAATGTACCCTCCAATTTAATCTTTACTTGCACTTTTGCAGCCTCCTGTAAAACAAGTCTTTTTAATGTACCTCCAATTTAATCTTTTACTTTGCACTTTTGTAGCCTCTCAAAAATGTCTTTTTAATGTGCTCCTCCAATTTAATCTTTACTTGTACTTTTGTATTCCTGTAAAATGTTCTTTAACAAAATTTCTCCAATTTAACCTTATTTTGCACTTTTGTAGCTCTCCTGTAAAACGTTCTTTAATGTACCTCTCAATTTAATCTTTATTTAATTCTCTTTAGCTCTTTGTAAATGTTCTCTATTTTTAATGTAATTCCTCCAATTTAATCTTTTATTTTGCACTTTTGTAGCCTCCTGTAAAATGTTCCTTCTTTAATGTAATTCTCTCAATTTAATCTTTACTTTAATTTTTGTAGCCTCCTGTAAAATGTTCTCTTAATGTACCCCTTCAATTTTAATCTTTACTTGCACTTTGTGCCCTTTTGTAAAATGTTCCTCATTTTTAATGTACCCCTCCAATTTAATCTTTTATTTTACACTTTTGTAGCCTCCTGCAAATGTTCTTCTTTTAATGTACCTCCAATTTAATCTTTACTTTGCACTTTTTGTAACTCCTGTAAAATGTCTTTTAATGTACCTTCAATTTAATCTTTACTTTAACTTTTGTAGCCTCCTGTAAAATGTTCCCTTTTTTTTAATGTGCCTCCCAATTTAATCTTTTACTTTGCACTTTTGTAGCCTCCTCAAAATGTTCTTTAATGTACCTCCAATTTAATCTTTACTTGCACTTTTGTAGCCTCCTGTAAAATGTTCTTCTTTACCGTACCTCCAATTTAATCTTTTACTTTGCACTCCTTGTAGCCTCCTGTAAAAATGTTCTTTAACAGTTCCTCCAATTTAATCTTACTTTGCACTTTTGTAGCCTCCTTCGTAAAAATGTTCCTCTTTTTAATGTACCTTCAATTTAATCTTTTATTTTGCACTTTTTGTAGTCTGTAAAATGTTCCTCTTTTTTTAATGTACCTCCAATTTAATCTTTACTTTGCACTTTTGTAGCCTCCTGTAAAATGTTCTTTTAATGTGCCTTCAATTTAATTTTACTTTGTACTTTGTAGCCTCCTGTAAATGTCTTTTAATAAAATTCTCCAATTTAATTTTACTTTGCACTTTTTGTAGTTTTGTAAAATGTTCTCATTTTTAATGTACTCCTCCAATTTAATTTTATTTTGCACTTGTAGCTCCTGTAAAATGTTCCTCTTTTAATGTACCTCCAATTTAATCTTTACTTTGCACTTTTGTAGCCTCCTGTAAAATGTCTTTCTTTTTAATGTACTTCAATTTTAATCTTTTATTTTGCACTCCTTTGTAGCCTCCTGTAAAATGTTCTTTAATGTACCTCCAATTTAATCTTTACTTTGCACTTTTGTAGCCTTTTGTAAAATGTTCTCATTTTTAATGTACTTCTCCAATTTAATCTTTTATTTTGCACTTTTGTAGCCTCCTGTAAAATGTCTTTTTAATGTACCCCTCCAATTTAATCTTTACTTTGCACTTTTGTAACCTCCTGTAAAATGTTCCTCTTTTTTAATGTACCCCTCCAATTTAATCTTTTACTTTGCACTTTTGTAGCCTCCTGTAAAATGTTCCTCTTTTTTAATGTACCCCTCCAATTTAATCTTTTACTTTGCACTTTTGTAGCCTCCTGTAAAATGTTCCTCTTTTTTAATGTGCCCCTCCAATTTAATCTTTTACTTTGCACTTTTGTAGCCTCCTGTAAAATGTTCCTCTTTTTTAATGTACCCCTCCAATTTAATCTTTTACTTTGCACTTTTGTAGCCTCCTGTAAAATGTTCCTCTTTTTTAATGTGCCCCTCCAATTTAATCTTTTACTTTGCACTTTTGTAGCCTCCTGTAAAATGTTCCTCTTTTTTAATGTACCCCTCCAATTTAATCTTTTACTTTGCACTTTTGTAGCCTTTTGTAAAATGTTCCTCTTTTTTAATGTACCCCTCCAATTTAATCTTTTACTTTGCACTTTTGTAGCCTCCTGTAAAATGTTCCTCTTTTTTAATGTACCCCTCCAATTTAATCTTTTACTTTGCACTTTTGTAGCCTCCTGTAAAATGTTCCTCTTTTTTAATGTACCCCTCCAATTTAATCTTTTACTTTGCACTTTTGTAGCCTCCTGTAAAATGTTCCTCTTTTTTAATGTACCCCTCCAATTTAATCTTTTACTTTGCACTTTTGTAGCCTCCTGTAAGATGTTCCTCTTCCTCATTGCTTCCCTCTTATTGATTCTTTTACTTTGCTCTTTTGTAGCCTCAGGTAAAATGTTTCTCTTCCACCTTGATCCTCTTTCATTTAATCTTTTACTTTGCAGTTTTATAGCTTCCTGTAAAATGTTCATCTTTCTCATCACTCCCCTCTTATATAATCGTTTACTTTGCACTTTTCTAGCCTCCTGTAAAATGTTCCTTTTTCTCATTGCTCGCCTTTTATTGATTCTTTTACTTTGCTCTTTTGTAGCCTCTTATAAAATGTTCCAGATCCTCATTGTACCGTCCTATGTAATCTTTTCTTTTGCCCTTTTGTAACCTCATGTAAGATGTTCCTCTTCCTCATTGCTTCCCTCTTTTTTAATCTTTTACTTTGCACTTTTGTAACCTCCTGTAAAATGTTCCTCTTTTTTAATGTACTCCTCCAATTTAATCTTTTACTTTGCACTTTTGTAACCTCAGGTAAAATGTACCTTTTACCTGATAAGTCCTCCTTTATTTTTTATTTACTCTTTTGAAGTCTCCTATTAAATATTCCTCTCCTTCATCACTCACCACTGTTTATTAACCTTTACTTTGCACTTTTCAAGCATCCTGTAAAAATTACCTCTTCCACATCGCTCCCCTCTTACTTAATCTTTTATTTTGCTCTTTTGTAGCCTCCTGTAAAGTGTTCCTCTTCCGCATCGCTCCCTTCTTATTTAATCTTTTGATTAGCTCTTTTTTTGGGGCTTTTGTAAAATTTTCCTCTTCCTCATTACTCCCCACTTATTTAATCCTTTACTTTGCTCTTTTGTTCCTCCTGTAAAATGTTCCCCTTCCTCATTACTCCCCACTTATTTAATCCTTTACTTTGCTCTTTTGTTCCTCCTGTAAAATGTTCCCCTTCCTCATTGCTCCCCACTTATTTAATCCTTTACTTTGCTCTTTTGTTCCTCCTGTAAAATGTTCCCCTTCCTCATTACTCCCCACTTATTTAATCCTTTACTTTGCTCTTTTGTTCCTCCTGTAAAATGTTCCCCTTCCTCATTGCTCTCCACTTATTTAATCCTTTACTTTGCTCTTTTGTTCCTCCTGTAAAATGTTCCCCTTCCTCATTACTCCCCACTTATTTAATCCTTTACTTTGCTCTTTTGTTCCTCCTGTAAAATGTTTCCCCTTCCTCATTGCTCCCCACTTATTTAATCCTTTACTTTGCTCTTTTGTTCCTCCTGTAAAATGTTCCCCTTCCTCATTGCTCCCCAATTATTTAATCCGTTACTTTGCTCTTTTGTTCCTCCTGTAAAATGTTCCCCTTCCTCATTGCTCCCCACTTATTTAATCCTTTACTTTGCTCTTTTGTTCCTCCTGTAAAATGTTCCCCTTCCTCATTACTCCCCACTTATTTAATCCTTTACTTTGCTCTTTTGTTCCTCCTGTAAAATGTTCCTTTTCCTCATTGCTCCCCACTTATTTAATCCTTTACTTTGCTCTTTTGTTCCTTCTGTAAAATGTTCCCCTTCCTCCTTGCTCCCCACTTATTTAATCCTTTACTTTGCTCTTTTGTTCCTCCTGTAAAATGTTCCTTTTCCTCATTGCTCCCCACTTATTTAATCCTTTACTTTGCTCTTTTGTTCCTCCTGTAAAATGTTCCTATTCCACATTGCTCCCCACTTATTTAATCCTTTACTTTGCTCTTTTGTTCCTCCTGTAAAATGTTCCTTTTCCTCATTGCTCCCCACTTATTTAATCCTTTACTTTGCTCTTTTGTTCCTTCTGTAAAATGTTCCCCTTCCTCATTGCTCCCCACTTATTTAATCCTTTACTTTGCTCTTTTGTTCCTCCTGTAAAATGTTCCTTTTCCTCATTGCTCCCCACTTATTTAATCCTTTACTTTGCTCTTTTGTTCCTCCTGTAAAATGTTCCTTTTCCTCATTGCTCCCCAATTATTTAATCCTTTACTTTGCTCTTTTGTTCCTCCTGTAAAATGTTCCTTTTCCTCATTGCTCCCCAATTATTTAATCCTTTACTTTGCTCTTTTGTTCCTCCTGTAAAATGTTCCCCTTCCTCATTACTCCCCACTTATTTAATCCTTTACTCTGCTCTTTTGTTCCTCCTGTAAAATGTTCCCCTTCCTCATTACTCCCCACTTATTTAATCCTTTACTTTGCTCTTTTGTTCCTCCTGTAAAATGTTCCCCTTCCTCATTACTCCCCACTTATTTAATCCTTTACTTTGCTCTTTTGTTCCTCCTGTAAAATGTTCCCCTTCCTCATTACTCCCCACTTATTTAATCCTTTACTTTGCTCTTTTGTTCCTCCTGTAAAATGTTCCCCTTCCTCATTACTCCCCACTTATTTAATCCTTTACTTTGCTCTTTTGTTCCTCCTGTAAAATGTTCCCCTTCCTCATTACTCCCCACTTATTTAATCTTTACTTTGCTCTTTTGTTCCTCCTGTAAAATGTTCCACTTCCTCATTACTCCCCACTTATTTAATCCTTTACTTTGCTCTTTTGTTCCTCCTGTAAAATGTTCCCCTTCCTCATTGCTCCCCACTTATTTAATCCTTTACTTTGCTCTTTTTGTTCCTCCTGTAAAATGTTCCCCTTCCTCATTACTCCCCACTTATTTAATCTTTACTTTGCTCTTTTGTTCCTCCTGTAAAATGTTCCTTTTCCACATTGCTCCCCACTTATTTAATCCTTTACTTTGCTCTTTTGTTCCTCCTGTAAAATGTTCCTTTTCCTCATTGCTCCCTCACTTATTTAATCCTTTACTTTGCTCTTTTTGTTCCTCCTGTAAAATGTTCCCCTTCCTCATTGCTCCCCACTTATTTAATCCTTTACTTTGCTCTTTTGTTCCTCCTGTAAAATGTTCCTTTTCCTCATTGCTCCCCACTTATTTAATCCTTTACTTTGCTCTTTTTGTTCCTCCTGTAAAATGTTCTTTCCTCATTGCTCCCCACTTATTTAATCCTTTACTTTGCTCTTTTGTTCCTCCTGTAAAATGCTCCTTTTCCTCATTGCTCCCACTTATTTAATCCTTTACTTTGCTCTTTTGTCTCTCCTGTAAAATGTTCCCTTTTCTTTTCCCTCATTGCTCCCCACTTATTTAATCCTTTACTTGCTCTTTTTGTTCCTTCTGTAAAATGTTCCCCTTCCTCATTGCTCTCCACTTATTTAATCCTTTACTTTGCTCTTTTTGTTCCTCCTGTAAAATGTTCCTTTTCCTCATTGCTCCCCACTTATTTAATCCTTTACTTTGCTCTTTTGTTCCTCCTGTAAAATGTTCCCCTTCCTCATTACTCCCCACTTATTTAACTTTGCCTTGCTCTTTTTGTTCCCTGTAAAATGTTCCCCTTCCTCATTGCTCCCCACTTATTTAATCCTTTACTTTGCTCTTTTGTTCCTCCTGTAAAATGTTCCTTTTCCTCATTGCTCCCACTTATTTAATCCTTTACTTTGCTCTTTTGTTCCTCCTGTAAAATGTTCCCCTTCCTCATTACTCCCCACTTATTTAATCCTTTACTTTGCTCTCTTTTTGTTCCTCCTGTAAAATGTTCCCCTTCCTCATTGCTCCCCACTTATTTAATCCTTTACTTTGCTCTTTTGTTCCTGCTGTAAAATGTTCCCCTTCCTCATTGCTCCCCACTTATTTAATCCTTTTACTTGCCTCTTTGTTCCTCCTGTAAAATGTTCCTTTTCCTCATTGCTCCCCACTTATTTAATCCTTTACTTTGCTCTTTTGTTCCTCCTGTAAAATGTTCCCCTTCCTCATTGCTCCCCACTTATTTAATCCTTTACTTTGCTCTTTTGTTCCTCCTGTAAAATGTTCCTTTTCCTCATTGCTCCCCACTTATTTAATCCTTTACTTTGCTCTTTTTGTTCCTCCTGTAAAATGTTCCTTTTTCCTCATTGCTCCCCACTTATTTAACTTTACTTATTCTTTTTGGTTCCTTCTGTAAAATGTTCCCTTCCTCATTGCTCCCATCTCTATTTAATCCTTTACTTTGCTCTTTTGTTCCTCCTGTAAAATGTTCCTTTTCCTCATTGCTCCCCACTCTATTTAATCCTTTACTTTGCTCTTTGTTCCTCCTGTAAAATGCCTCCCCTTTTCCCTCATTGCTCCCTCACTTATTTAATCCTTTACTTTGTTTGTTCCTCCTGTAAAATGTTCCTTTTCCTCATTGCTCCCCAGTTATTTAATCCTTTTACTTTGCTCTTTTGTTCCTCCTGTAAAATGTTCCTTTTCCTCATTGCTCCCCACTTGTTTAATATTTTCAGTTTATAAGTCTCTTTCATATTGTTCTCAAAAGTGCAAATGTAGACTTTTACTATTTTATACACTATTACTCTTTCTCTTTGTCCTTTGCATATGTCCATCTTTTCTTCTTTACTATAGCAGCTTTCTGTAACATTTTTCTCAGTTTCTTAACTCTCTTTTTATATAGACATTTAGTCTCTTATTTAGTAGCTTCATCTAACACTTTTACATTTTCTCTTTGCTCTCTTCTTGTTTAGCCTGTTACACTACTCGTTAATCACCTCCTGTAACTTGTTCGTGTTTCTCTTCCCCATCCTCTTATGTAGCCTTTTACTCTCCTTTTTAGTAATCTCCTGGAACCAATTCCACTTTCTTCACTATCCTCTTATGTAGCCTTTTATTCTCCTCTTTAGTAGCCTCCTGTCACCTGTTCCTGTTTCTTTTCACTCTCCGCATATGTAGATTTTACCCACTTTATTCACCTCCTGTTTCTCTTTCTCTTCTCTCTTCTCTTATGTAGACTTTTACTCTTCTCTTTAATAGTCCCCTTCAATCTCCTCAAATGTAGCCTTCCATTCTTCTATTTAGTAGTCCCCTGATTCCTGTTCCGCTTTCTCTTCACTTTCCTCAAATGTAGCCTTCTACTCTCCTCTTTAGTAGTCTCTTGTCTCCTGTTCCTCTTTCTCTTCACTTTCCTCAAATGTAGCCTTCTACTCTCCTCTTTAGTAGTCCCCTGTCACCTGTTCCCCTTTCTCTTCACTCTCCTCTTATGTAGCCTTCTAGTTTCTGTTTTGTAGTCCCCTGTAACCTGATCCTTTTTCTCTTCACTCTTCTCAAATGTAGCCTTCTACTCTCCTCTTTCATAGCTTTCTGTCACCTGTTCCTCTTTCTCTTCACTCTCCTTGTTGCCTTGTACTCTTCTGTTTAGTAGTCCCCTATCACCTGCTACTTTTTCTCTTCACTCTCCTCAAATGTAGCTTTTTACTCTCCTCTTTCGTTGTTTTCTGTCACCTCTTCTGATTTCTCTTCTCCCTCCCCTTATGTAGCCTTTTACTCTCCTCTTTAGTAGACTCCTGTAACCTGTTTCTCTTTCTCTCTCCTCTCAACTTATGTAAACATTTGCTCTCCATTTACTTACCTCATGTACCTATTTCTCTATGCTCCTTTATGTCTTTATTTCTCCTCTTTATTAGACTCCGGTAACCCTATTCATCATTTCCTTCACAATCTCATTGTGTAGATATTTCCTCTCCTATTTATTTGCATCCTGTAACAAGTTCCTCTTTTTCATTGCACAATTCTTGCGTAGATTATACATTCCTCATTAGTCACCTCCAAAAACCTTTTTTCCTTGTATTTGCACTTTTCTTATGTGGACTTTTGGTTGCTCTTTCTTTTTGTAATTTACTCATGTAGAATATATTGTCTTCTTTAGTCACCTCCTGAAACCTGTTCCACTTTCCCTTTGAACTTTTCTCATGTAGATTATAGTTTCCTCATTAGTCATCTCGTGTAACCAGTTCATCTTGCTCTTAGCACTTTTGTTATGTAGATTTTATTCTCCACATTAGGCATCTCCAGAAACCAGTTGTTCTTCAAGTTGCACTTTTCTATGTAGATATTACTTTTCTCAATAGTCATCTAGACAAACCTGTTCCTCTTTCTCTTTGCACTTATCTTATGTAGATATTATTCTCTTCATTAATTCCCTCCTGTAACCAGTTCCTCTTTCTCTTTGCACTTTTCTAACATAGATTTTATTCTCTTAATTAGTCAACTCCTGTAGACAGTTCCTCTTGTAATTTTCTCATGTAGATTATAGTCACCAAATTAACCTGTTCCTCTTACTCTTTGCACTTTTCTTAAGTATATTATAGTTGCCTCATTAGTCATCCCCTGTAACCTGTTCTTCTTTCTCTTAGTACTTTTCTTATGTACATTATAGTCACCTATTTAGTCGGCTCCTGCTAATAATTCCTCATCTCTATACACTTTTCACATGTAGATTTATTCTACTCATGAGTTGCTACCTGAAATTATTTTTTTGTACATTTCTCATTTAAAATATAGTCTCCTAATTACTCAGCTAGTGTAACCAATTCCTCTTTCTCTATGCACTTTTCTAATGTACACTTTCTCCTCCTCATTAGTCGAGACCTGAAACTTTTGTCACTTAGATTATAGTCTTCTCATGAGTGACCTCCTGAAACCTGTTCCTCTCTCTCTTTGCATTTTTCTCATGTACATTATAGTCACCTCATTAGTCACCTCCTGAAGCCTGTTCGTCTTTCTGATTGCACTTGTCTCATGTTGATAATAGTTTCCTCATTAGTTGCATCCTGTAACTTGTTCTTCTTTTCCTTTGCATTTTTCTCAAGTAGATTTTATTCTCCTCATTAGTTGCATCCTGAAACCTGTTCGTCTTTTTCTTTGCACTTTTCCCATGTAGATTATAGTCTCCTCATTAGTCACCACCTGAAACATATTCGTCTTTCTCTTTTCACTTGTCTCATGTTGATAATAGTCTCCTCATTAGTTCCATCCTGTATCTTCTTCCTCTTTTCCTTTGCATTTTTTCAAGTAGATTTTATTCTCCTCATTAGAAGCCTCCTGAAACCTGTTCCTCTCTCTCTTTGCATTTATCTCAAGTAGATTATAGTCTCCTCATTCGTCACCTGCTGAAACCTGTTAATTTTCCTCTTTGCACTTTTGTCATGTAGATTATAGTCTGATTATTATTCTCCTTCTGAAACCTGTTCCTCTCTCTCTGTGCATTTTTCTCATGTAGATTACAGTCTCCTCATTAGTCACAACCTGAAACCTGTTCGTCATTCTGATTGCACTTGTCTCATGTTGATAATAGTATTCTCATTAGTTGCCTCTAGAACCTGTTCCTCTTTCTCTTTGCACTTTCCTCACGTAGATTACAGTCTCCTCATTCGTCACCACCTGAAACCTGTTCATCATTCTGATTGCACTTGTCTCATGTTGATAATGGTGATCTCATTGGTCACCTCCTGAAACCTGTTCCTCTCTCTCCCTCTTTGCATTTTTCTCACGTACATTATAGTCACCTCATTCCTCACCTCCTGAAACCTGTTCGTCATTCTGATTGCACTTGTCTCATGTTGATGGTGTCTTCTCATTAGTTGCCTCTAGAACCTGTTCTCTTTCTCTTTGCACTTTCCTCACGTAGATTACAGTCTCCTCATTAGTCACAACCTGAAACCTGTTCGTCATTCAATTGCACTTGTCTCATGTTGATAATTGTCTTCTCATTAGTTGCCTCTAGAACCTGTTCCTCTTTCTCTGCACTCTCACGTAGATTACAGTCTCCTCATTGATATTTTGAAACATATTTCATCATTCTGATTGCACTTGTCTCATGTTGATAATTGTCTTCTATTTAGATTGCCTCTAGAACCTGTTCCTCTTTCTCTCTCTTTACTTTCCTCCCCACGTAGATTACAGTCTCCTCATTAGTCACAACCTGAAACCTGTTCGTCATTCTGATTGCACTTGTCTCATATTTTAAGTAATAGTGTCTCATTGAATTTGCCTCTAGAACCTGTTCCTCTTTCTCTTTGCACTTTCCTCACGTAGATTACAGTCTCCTCATTAGTCACAACACAGAAACCTGTTCGTCATTCTGATTGCACTTGTCTCATGTTGATAATAGTATTCTCATTAGTTGCCTCTAGAACCTGTTCCTCTTTCTCTTTGCACTTTCCTCACGTAGATTACAGTCTCCTCATTAGTCACAACCTGAAACCTGTTCGTCATTCACAGTTGCACTTGTCTCATGTTGATAATAGTAATTATGTTCATTGCCTCTAGAACCTGTTCCTCTTTCTCTTTGCACTTTCCTCACGTAGATTACAGTCTCCTCATTAGTCACAACCTGAAACCTGTTCGCTCCATTCTGATTGCACTTGTCTCATGTTGATAATTGTACTTCGTTAGTTGCCTCTAGAACCTGTTCCTCTTTCTCTTTGCACTTTCCTCACGTAGATTACAGTCTCCTCATTTAGTCACCACCTGAAACCTGTTCATCATTCTGATTGCACTTGTCTCATGTTGATAATTGTCTCATTCGTTGCCTCTAGAACCTGTTCCTCTTTCTCTGCACTTTCCTCACGTAGATTACAGTCTCCTCATTAGTCACAACCTGAGAAACCTGTTCGTCATTCTGATTGCACTTGTCTCATGTTGATAATAGTATTCTCATTAGTTGCCTCTAGAACCTGTTCCTCTTTCTCTCTTTGCACTTTCCTCACGTGAATTACAGTCTCCTCATTAGTCACAACCTGAAACCTGTTCGTCATTCTAGTTACCCTTGTCTCATGTTGATAATAGTATTCTCTCATTAGTTGCCTCTAGAACCTGTTCCTCTTTCTCTTTGCACTTTCCTCACGTAGATTACAGTCTCCTCAACAATTAACCTGAAACCTCGCCTTCGTCCATTCTGAACACTTGTCTCATGTTGATAATAGTATTCTCGTGCCAGGCACCTAGAACCTGTTCCTCTTTCTCTTTGCACTTTCCTCACGTAGATTACAGTCTCCTCATTAGTCACAACACAAAACCTGTTCGTCATTCTGATTGCACTTGTCTCATGGTGATAATTGTCTTCTCATTAGTTGCCTCTAGAGAACCTGTTCCTCTTTCTCTTTGCACTTTCCTCACGTAGATTACAGTCTCCTCATTCGTCCCAACCTGAAACCTGTTCGTGTTCTGATTTACTTGTCTCATGTTGATAATAACGTATTCTCATTAGTTGCCTCTAAGACCTGTTCCTCTTTCTCTTTGCACTTTCCTCACGTAGTTACAGTCTCCTCATTAGTCACAACCTGAAACCTGTTCGTCATTCTGGTTACTTGTTTCATGTTGATAATTATCTTCTCATTGAATTTGCCTCTAGAACCTGTTCCTCTTTCTCTTTGCACTTTCCTCACGTAGATTACAGTCTCTCCTCATTAGTCACAACCTGAAACCTGTTAGTCATTTGAATGCACTTGTCTCATGTTGATAATAGTCTTCTCAATAGTTGCCTTTAGAACAGGTTCCTCTTTCTCTTTGTACTTTTCCCATGTAGATTACAGTCTCCTCATTAGTCACAACCTGAAACCTGTTTGTCATTCTGATTGCACTTGTCTCATGTTGATAATAGTCTTCTCAATAGTTGCCTTTAGAACCTGTTCCTCTTTCTCTTTGTACTTTTCCCATGTAGATTATAGTCTCCTCATTAGTCACAACCTGAAACCTGTTCGTCATTCTGATTGCACTTGTCTCATGTTGATAATAGTCTTCTCATTAGTTGCCTCTAGAACCTGTTCCTCTTTCTCTTTGCACTTTCCTCACGTAGATTACAGTCTCCTCATTAGTCACAACCTGAAACCTGTTCGTCATTCTGATTGCACTTGTCTCATGTTGATAATAGTATTCTCATTAGTTGCCTCTAGAACCTGTTCCTCTTTCTCTTTGCACTTTCCTCATGTAGATTACAGTCTCCTCATTAGTCACCACCTGAAACCTGTTCATCATTCTGATTGCACTTGTCTCATGTTGATAATAGTCATCTATTTAGTTGCCTCTAGAACCGCTTCCTCTTTCTCTTTGCACTTTTCCCACGTAGATTATAGTCTCCTCATTCGTCACCTCCTGAAACCTGTTTGTCTTTCTGATTGCATGTTGATAATAGTATTCTCATTAGTTGCCTCTAGAACCTGTTCCTCTTTCCCTTTGCACTTTTCCCATGTAGATTATAGTCTCCTCATTCGTCACCACCTGAAACCTGTTCCTCTTTCTGATTGCACTTGTCTCATGTTGATAATAGTCATCTCATTAGTTGCCTCTAGAACCTGTTCCTCTTTCCCTTTGCACTTTTCCCATGTAGATTATAGTCTCCTCATTCGTCACCACCTGAAACCTGTTCATCATTCTGATTGCACTTGTCTCATGTTGATAATGGTGATCTCATTGGTCACCTCCTGAAACCTGTTCCTCTCTCTCCCTCTTTGCATTTTTCTCACGTACATTATAGTCACCTCATTCCTCACCTCCTGAAACCTGTTCGTCATTCTGATTGCACTTGTCTCATGTTGATAATAGTCTTCTCATTAGTTGCCTCTAGAACCTGTTCCTCTTTCTCTTTGCACTTTCCTCACGTAGATTACAGTCTCCTCATTAGTCACAACCTGAAACCTGTTCGTCATTCTGATTGCACTTGTCTCATGTTGATAATAGTCTTCTCATTAGTTGCCTCTAGAACCTGTTCCTCTTTCTCTTTGCACTTTCCTCACGTAGATTATAGTCTCCTCATTCGTCACAACCTGAAACCTGTCTGTCTTTCTGATTGCACTTGTCTCATGTTGATAATATTTTTCTCATTAGTTGCCTCTAGAATCTGTTCCTCTTTCTCTTCGCACTTTTTTCATGTAGATTATAGTCTCTTCATTAGTCACCACCTAAAACCTGTTCGTCTTTCCGATGGCACTTGTCTCATGTTGATAATAGTCTTCTCACTACTCACCTCCTGAAACCTGTTCCTCTTTCCGATTGCACTTGTCTTATTTTGATAATATTTTCCTCATTAGTTGCCTCTAGAACCTGTTCCTCTTTCTCTTTGCACTTTCCTCACGTAGATTACAGTCTCCTCATTAGTCACCACGTGAAACCTGTTCGTCATTCTGATTGCACTTGTCTCATGTTGATAATAGTCTTCTCAATAGTTGCCTTTAGAACAGGTTCCTCTTTCTCTTTGTACTTTTCCCATGTAGATTACAGTCTCCTCATTAGTCACAACCTGAAACCTGTTCGTCATTCTGATTGCACTTGTCTCATGTTGATAATAGTCTTCTCATTAGTTGCCTCTAGAACCTGTTCCTCTTTCTCTTTGCACTTTCCTCACGTAGATTACAGTCTCCTCATAAGTCACAACCTGAAACCTGTTCGTCATTCTGATTGCACTTATCTCATGTTGATAATAGTATTCTCATTAGTTGCCTCTAGAACCTGTTCCTCTTTCTCTTTGCACTTTCCTCACGTAGATTACAGTCTCCTCATTAGTCACAACCTGAAACCTGTTCGTCATTCTGATTGCACTTATCTCATGTTGATAATAGTATTCTCATTAGTTGCCTCTAGAACCTGTTCCTCTTTCTCTTTGCACTTTCCTCACGTAGATTACAGTCTCCTCATTAGTCACAACCTGAAACCTGTTCGTCATTCTGATTGCACTTATCTCATGTTGATAATAGTATTCTCATTAGTTGCCTCTAGAACCTGTTCCTCTTTCTCTTTGCACTTTCCTCATGTAGATTATAGTCCCCTTATTAGTCACCACCTGAAACCTGTTCGTCATTCTGATTGCACCTGTCTCATGTTGATAATAGTTTTCTCATTAGTTTCCTCTAGAATCTGTTCCTCTTTCTCTTCGCACTTTTCCCACATAGATTATAGTCTCCTCATTCGTCACCTCCTGAAACCTGTTTGTCTTTCTGATTGCATGTTGATAATAGTATTCTCATTAGTTGTATCTAGAACCTGTTCCTCTTTCTCTTTGCACTTTTCCCACGTAGATTATAGTCTCCTCATTCGTCACCACCTGAAACCTGTTCGTCTTTCCGATTGCACTTCTCTCATGTTGATAATTGTCTTCTCATTAGTTGCCTCTAGAACCTGTTCCTCTTTCTCATTGCACTTTTCAAATGTAGATTATAGTCTCCTAATTAGTCACATGCTCTTTCTCTTTGCACTTTTCAAATGTAGATTATAGTCTCCTAATTAGTCACAGGCTCTTTCTCTTTGCACTTTTCAAATGTAGATTATAGTCTCCTAATTAGTCACAGGCTCTTTCTCTTTGCACTTTTCTTATGTAAATTTTATTCTGCTCATTATTAGCCTCCTTAAAACCTGTTCCTTTTTCTATTTGCACTTTTCTCATGTACATTATAGTCTCTTAATTTATTGCATCCCGTTACTGGTTCCTCTTGTTTTTGCATCTTCTTAATGTAGATTTTATTCTCTTCATTATTTGCCTCGTGAAACCTCTTCCTCTTTCACGTTTCACTTTTCAAATGTAGATTATAGTCTCCTAATTATCTTATTTATAGTTTCCTAATTATTCGCGTCTTGTTAATAGGTTCCCTTTCTATGTGCATTTCTTATGTAAATTTTATTCTCCTCATTAGTTACATCCTAAACCTAGTTCGTCTTTTTATTTGCACATTTCTCATGTAAATTTTAGCCTCCAGAGTTTTACCAGTTACTCCTGCTTTTGCGTATTTCCCATGTAGTATATAATCTCTATATTACTCACAAACTTGTTCCTTTTTCTCTTTGCACATTTTTTATGTAGATTATAGTTGATACAGTAGTCATCTCCTATAACTTGTTTCACTTGGTTTCATATTTTTCATATGTAGTATATAGTCTCCACATTAGTCACCTCCTGTAACTTGTTTCTCTTTTACTTTACACATTTCTTATGTAGATTTTAGTCAACACAGTAGTCATCTCCTCTAAACTGTTGCTATTGGTTTTGCATTATTCCTATGAGTACATAGTCTCTACTTTTGTCACCTTCTGAAGCTTGTTCCTCTTTCATTTTGCACATTTCTGATGTAGATATTAGTTGCCACAGTATTTGTCTCTTCTAACCAGTTCCTCTTGGTTTCACATTTTTCCCATGTAGTATAATGTCTCCCTATTTCTGACTGCCTGAAACTTGTTCCTCTTTCTCTTTGAACATTTCTGATGTAGATTTTAGTTGCCACAGTATTCATCTCTTCTGACCTGTACCTCTTGGTTTCATATTTTTCGTATGGAGTATAAAGTCTCTATTTTAATCACTTTCTGAAACTTGTTACTCTTTCTCTTTGCACATTTCTGATGTAGATTTTAATTTCCACAGTATTCATCCCTTCTGACCTGTTCCTCGTGGTTTCATATTTTTCCCATGTAGTACATGGGTCCCTACTAGTGACCTCCTGAAACTTGTTCCTCTTTCTCTTTGCACATTTCTGATGTAGATTTTAGTTGCCACAGTGGTCGTCTCTTGTAACCTGTTTGTCTTGGTTTAACATTTTTCCCATGTAGTATATTGTCTCCCTATTAGTGACCTCCTGAAACTTGTTCCTCTTTCTCATTGCACATTTCTGATGTAGATATTAGTTGCCACATTATTTGACTCTTCTAACCTGTTACTCTTGGTTTCACATTTTTCATAAGGAGTATATCGTCTCTACCTTAGTCATCTTCTGAAACTTGTTCCTCTTTCTCTTTGCACATTTCTGATGTAGATTTTAGTCACCACAGCAGTCGTTTCCTCTAACCTGTTCCTCTTGCTTTCAAATTTTTCATATGGAGTACATAGTCTTTAACTAAGTCACCTTCTGAAACTATTTACTCTTTCTCTTTGCACATTTCTGATGTAGATTTTAGTTGCCGCAGTGTTCGTCTCCTCTAACTTGTTCATCTTGGTTTCATATTTTTCCTAGGTAGAATATAGTGTCTACATTTGTGACACCCTTAAACTTGTTCCTCTTTCTCTTTGCACATTTCTGATGTAGATTTTAGTTGCCACAGTGGTTGTCTCTTGTAACCTGTTTGTCTTGGTTTAACATTTTCCCATGTAGTATATTGTCTCCCTATTAGTGACCTCCTGAAACTTGTTCCTCCTTCTCTTTGCACATTTCTGATGTAGATTTTAATTTCCACAGTATTCATCTCTTCTAACCTGTTCCTCTTGGTTTCACATTTTCACATGTAGTATATTGTCTCCCTATTAGTGACCTCCTGAAACTTGTTCCTCTTTCTCTTTGCACATTTCTCATGTAGATTTTAGTCTCCACAGTAGTCATCTCTTGTAAAGTGTTTCTCTTGCTTTCGCAATTTTTAATCATGTAGATTATAGTTTCCTAATTTGTCTCTTTCTTTAACCAGTTCCTTTTTATTTTTTCACTTTTTTTATATAGATTATAGTTTCCTCATTATTCTCCTCCTAAAACCTGATAGTCTTTTTCTTTGCACTTTTTCCATCTAGATTATAGTTTCTCATTTGTCATCACCTGCAGAATGTTTCACTTGCTTTTTGCACATTTTTCATAAAGTTTTTCTCCTCATTTGTCATGTAGCTTGTTCTTCATTCTGCTTGTACTTTTTCATGTATAATCTCATTAGTTAATTCCTTTAATATGTTTTACTTGCGTTTTGCACTTTCCTTGTCTAGATTATATTTTCCTAAATATTCACCACCTGTAACCAGTCCCCCTTTCTCTTTTCATTTTTATTATATAGATATTTGTATCCTCATTAGTCCCCACATGTTACCTATCCCTTTTTTCTTTGTACATTTCTCATGTAGATTATAATCTTATCATTAGCCATATCCTGTAAACTGTTCCACATGCTTTTTGCACTTTTATTATGTACATTTTATTTTCCTCTTTCGTAGTTTAGAAAACTGTTTCCTCTTTTTTTACACATTTCTCATGTAGATTATTGTCTCTGTATTAGTTGCCTTCTGAAACCTGTTCCTCTTTCTCTTTGCAAGTTTCTTATGTAGTTCAAAGATTCCACATTATTTGCCTCCTGAAACCTGTTCCTATTTTTCTATGCACATGTCTTGTGTAGATTATAGTCTCCTCATTATTGACCTCCTGAAACCTGTTCCTCTTTTTTTTTGCACTTTTCTCATGTAGATTATTGTTTCCATATTAGTTGCCTTCTGAAACCTGTTCCTCTTTCTTTTTGCAAGTTTCTTATATAGTTTATTTTCTCCTCACTAATCACCCACTGAAAATTGTTCCTCTTTCTCTTTGCACATTTTTCTTGTAGATTATCTTCTCCTTGTTAGTTGCCTCCTGAAACCTTTTACTCTTTCTTTTTGCACTTTTCTCATGTAGATTGTAATCGCCTCAGTAGTTGTCTTTTGTAACCTGTCTTGTTAATAGTCCCCTTCTGTAATCTGTTCCACTTTCTCTTTGCACATCTATTATGTAGATTTTCTCCTCCTCATTAGTCACCACCTGAAAATTGTTCCTCTTTCTCTTTGCACATTTCTCATGTAAATTTTAGTTATCACAATAGTTGTCTCCTCTAACATGTACCTCTTGGTTTCGCATTTTTCCCATAGAATATAGTCTCCACATTAGTCACCTCCTGAAACTTATTCCTCTTTCTCGTTGCACATTTCTGATGTAGATTTTAGTCGCCACAGTAGTCGTCTCTTGTAAGGTATTCCTCTTGGTTTTGCAATGTAGATTATAGTCTCCTAATTAGACTCTTTCTTTAACCTTTTCCGCTTTCTTTTTGCACTTTTCTCATATAGTTTATAGTCTCCTTATTATTCCCCTCCTGTTAGTCTTTATCTTTTTGCTTTTTTCATGTAGATTTTATTTTCCTCTTTTGTTGCCTCTTGAAACCTGTTTCTCTTTCTCTTTTCACTTTTCTCATGTAAATTATAGTCTCTCCATTAGTTGCCTCCCGAAAACTGTTCCTTATTCTCTTTGCACTTTTCTCATGTACATTATAGTCTTTGAATTAGTCACCTTCTGCAATAAGTTCATATTTCTATTTGCACTTTCCTCATGCAAATATTATTTTCCTCATTAGTTGCATCCTCAATCCTGTTTCTCTTTACTTTTGCACTTTTCTCTGCTAGATTATAGTCTCCTAATTTGTCACATACTGTAACCAGTTCCCATTTCTCTTCATAATTTTATTATGTAGATTTTATTCTGGTCATTTGTCACTTCTGGAAACCTGTTTGTCTTTCTCTTTACACTTTTCTCGTATAGACTGTACACTCCTCAACAGTTGACTAATGCAACCTGTTCCTCTTGCTCTTTGCACTTTTCTTAAGTAGATTATAGTCTCATCATTAGTCAACTCCTGAAAACTTTTCTTTGCAGTTTTTACATGTAGATTATAGACTACTTATTATTTGCCACCTGTAACCTGTTCCTCTTCCTTTTTGCACTTTTCTCATGTAGATTTTATTACCCTCATTAGTCACATCCTGAAACCTTTCTTCTTTTTCTTTGCAATTTTTACATATAGATTATAGGCTTGTTAATAGTCACCTTCTGTAATCTGTTTCCCTTTCTGTTTGCACCATTATTTTGCAGATTTTCTTCTCCTCATTAGTCACCTCCTGAAAATTAGTCCAATTTCTCTTTGCAGATTTCTCATGTAAATTTTAGTTGACACTGTACTCATCTCCTCTAACATGTTCTTCTTGCTTTTGCACTTTTCTCATGTAAAATATAGTCTCCACATTAGTCACCTGCTGAAACCTATTCCTATTTCTCTTTGCACTATTCTCATGTTGATAATAGTTTTCTTATTAATCTCTTCGTAAAACCAGTTACTTTTTCTATTTGCACTTTCCTCATGTAGATTTTAGTCGCCTCAGTAGTTATCTCCTGTAACCAGTTTTTTTTTTGTGTTTCGCAGTTTTCTCATGTAGATTATATTCTTCTCAGTAGTTGCCTCCTGAAACATGTTCCTCTTTCTCTTTGCATTTTTCTCGTGTATATTATAGTCTCGTCATTAGTTGCCTCCTGTAACTAGTTCCCCTTAACTTTTCACTTTTCTTTTTTTAGATTTTATTCTCTTAATTAGTCATCTCATGAAATCTCTTTCTCTTTCTTTTTGTACTTTTCTCATATAAATTATAGTCTCCTCATTAGTCGCCTCTTGTAAACTGTTCCTTTTCAACATTGCACGTTTCTTATGTAGATTTTATTCTCCTCAGAGTAAAATCCTTACATCTGCTCCCTTTTTATTTTGCAATTTATTAATGTAGATTATAGTCTCCTAATTCTTCAGCTCTTAAAACCAGTTCTTCCCTTTTTTTTTGCACTTTACTTGTGTAGATTATAGTCTCATCATTTTTTACCTCCTGAAACCTGTTCCTTTTTCTCTTTGCACTTTTCTTATGTAGATTTTATTTTCCTCATTTGTCACCTTTTGAAACCTGTTCCTGTTTTCCTTTGCACTTTTCTCATGTAGATTATAGTCTCCTAATTCTTCTGCTCTTAAAACCAGTTCTTCCCTTTTTTTTGCACTTTACTTGTGTAGATTATAGTCTCATCATTTTTTACCTCCTGAAACCTGTTCCTTTTTCTCTTTGCACTTTTCTCGTGTAGATTATAATCTCCTCATATTAGTCACTTCCTGTAACCAGTTCCTTTTTTTCTTTGCACTTTTCTTTTGTAGATTTTATTCTATTCATTAGTTGCCTCCTAAAACAATTTCCTGTTTCTATTTGCACTTTTTATGTAGATTTTAATTTCCTCATTTGTCGCCTCCATTAATCTGACCCTCTTTCTCTTTGCAAATTCTTTAATGTAGATTATTGTTTCCTCATTATTCTCCTCCTGTAACCTTTTCCTTTTTCTATTTGCACTTTTTTCCTGTAGATTGTATTTTCCTCATTATTCGCCTCCTAAATCCTGTTCCTCTTTCTCTTTGCAATCTTCTCATGTAGATTATTGTTTCCTCATTATTCTCCTCCTGTAACCTTTTCCTTTTTCTATTTGCACTTTTCTCCTGTAGATTGTATTTTCCTCATTATTCGCCTCCTGAAACCTGTTACTCTTTCTCTTTGCAATTTTCTCATATGAATTATAGTTGCCAAATTAGGCACCTCCTGTAACCTGTACTCTTGCTCTTTGCACTTTTCTCATGTAGATTATAATCTCCTCATATTAGTCACTTCCTGTAACAGTTCCATTTTTCTTTGCACTTTTCTTTTGTAGGTTTTATTCTCCCCATTAGTTGCCTCCTAAAACTAGTCTCTTTTTCTCTTTGCACATTTCTCATGTAGATTTTAGTCACCTAATTAGTCACATCCTCTAATGAATTCTTCTTTCTATTTGCACTTTTCTTCTGTAGATCATATTCTCCTCATTAATCACTACATGAAACCTGTTCCTTTTCTTTTTTGCACTTTTATTATGTAGACTATAATCACCTAAATATTATTATTTATTATTATTATGTAGACTATAATCACCTAAATAGTCACCTCCTGTACCGTTTTCTCTTTGTACTTTTTTCATGTAGATTTTATTCTCCTCACTAGTCACCTCCTCAAAATTTTTCCACTTTCTCTTTGCACATTGCTCATGTAGATTTAAGTTGTCTTAGTAGTCACCTCCTGTAACCAGTTACCATTTCTTTTTGCACATTTATTATATAGATTTTATTCTCCTCATTAATTGCCTTCAGGAACCTGTTTCTCTTGCTATTTGCACTTTTCTCGTGTAGATTATAATCTCCTCATATTAGTCACTTCCTGTAACCAGTTCCTTTTTTTCTTTGCACTTTTCTTTTGTAGATTTTATTCTATTCATTAGTTGCCTCCTAAAACAATTTCCTGTTTCTATTTGCACTTTTTATGTAGATTTTAATTTCCTCATTTGTCGCCTCCATTAATCTGACCCTCTTTCTCTTTGCAAATTCTTTAATGTAGATTATTGTTTCCTCATTATTCTCCTCCTGTAACCTTTTCCTTTTTCTATTTGCACTTTTTTCCTGTAGATTGTATTTTCCTCATTATTCGCCTCCTAAATCCTGTTCCTCTTTCTCTTTGCAATCTTCTCATGTAGATTATTGTATATTCATTAATTGCCTTCTGGAACCTGTTTGTCTTTCTATTTGTTTTTTTCTTATGTAGATTATAGTCTCCTCATTAGTTGCCTCCTGAAACCTGTTCTTTCTCTTTGCACTTTTCTTACATAGATTATAGTCTCCTCATTATCCGCTTTTTTTAACCAGGTCCTTTTTTTGTTGCACTTTTCTTACATAGATTAAAGTCTCCTCATTAGTCGATTCCTGAAACCTGCCCATCTTTCTCTTTGCACTTTTCTCATGTTGGTTATAGTCTTATCATTATTTGACTTTTCAAACCAGTTCCTCTTTCTCTTTGCCCTTTTCTCATATAGATTATACTATCCTCATTAGTTGTTTCTTGCAACGTGTTTTCTTTTTTGCTCTTTGCAATTTTCTTATGAAGAACTTATTCTCCTTGTTTGTCGCTTCATACTAATGTAGATTTTATACTCCTAATTAGTCACATCCTGTAACCAGTTCTTCTTTCTCTTTGCATATTTCTTATATAGATTTTATTCTCCTCATTTGCCAACTTCAAAATCTGTTCCTTTCTCTCTGTGTACTCATCATTATTTGCCTTCTGAAACCTGTCACTCATGCTGCTTGCACCTTTCACATATAGATTATAATCTCTTAATTAGTCACCTCCTTTAACCCGTTCCTTTTTTCTTTGCTTTTTTCTCCTGTAGATTATAGTCTTCTCATTATTTGTATCCTGTAATGTGTTCCTTTTGCTCTAAGCACTTTTCTTATGTAGAACTTCTTCTTTTTTTGTCACCTCATTTAACTTGTTTATCTTTCATTTTGCACATTTGTCATGTAGATAATAGTCTCCTAATTTGTCACCTCCTGCAACCAGTTCCTCTATCTCCTTGCACTTTCCTCACATAGATTATAGTCTCCTAATTTGTCACCTTCTGTAACCAGTATCCTCTTCCATTTGCTATTTTCTCATGTATATTATAATCTGTTAATCAGTCGCCTCCTGTAACCTGTTTCTCTTTCTCTTTGCACTTTCCTCATATAGATTATAATCTCCTAATTTGTCACCTTCTCTAATCAGTATCCTCTTCTCTATGCTCTTTTCTCATGCAGATTATTATCTCTTAATCAGTCGCCTCCTGTAACCTGTTTCTTTTTCTCTTTGTGCTTTAGTCATGTAGATTATAGTCTCCTAATGTGTCACCCTCTCTTACCAGTATCCTCTTCACTTTGCTATTTTCTCATGTAGATTATAATCTCTTAATCAGTCGCCTCCTGTAACCTGTTTCTTTTTCTCTTTGTGCTTTAGTCATGTAGATTATAGTCTCCTAATGTGTCACCCTCTCTTACCAGTATCCTCTTCACTTTGCTATTTTCTCATGTAGATTATAATCTCTTAATCAGTCGCCTCCTGTAACCTGTTTCTTTTTCTCTTTGTGCTTTAGTCATGTAGATTATAGTCTCCTAATGTGTCACCCTCTCTTACCAGTATCCTCTTCACTTTGCTATTTTCTCATGTAGATTATAATCTCTTAATCAGTCGCCTCCTGTAACCTGTTTCTTTTTCTCTTTGCACTTTCCTCATGTGAATTATAGTCTCATAGTCTCCTAATTTGTCAGCTTCTGTAACCTGTATCCTCTTCTCTTGCTCTTTTCTGATGTAGATTATCTCTTAATTATTCACCTCCTCTACCCAGATACTATTGCTATGTGCTCTTTTCTCATGTTGATTATAGTGTTCTCATTAGTCATCTTCTGTGACTTGTTCCTCTTGCTTTTTGCACTTTTCTTATATAGATATTACTCTCCTTATTAGTTGCCTCCTGTAACCTGTTGCTCTGTCTTTCTTCTCTCTCTTTGTATGTAACATTTGTCTCAGCTCTGTTTTATACCTCAGTAACCGATTCCGGTTTCTAATTTCTTTCCTCTTATGTGTTCCTACTAACCTGTTCTTCTTTTTGCTTTCTTTTTTGTAAACTTTTACTCTCTTCTTCTGTAGCCCCATGTAACCTGTTCTTCATTGCTCTGCTTTACTCTCCTCTGATCTGCTTTACTCTCCTCTGATCTGCTTTCCTCTCCTCTGATCTGCTTTCCTCTCCTCTGATCTGCTTTACTCTCCTCTGATCTGCTTTACTCTCCTCTGATCTGCTTTCCTCTCCTCTGATCTGCTTTACTCTCCTCTGATCTAGCCCCCATAACCAGCTTTTTATTTTATTCTAATGTGGCATCTATTAAACTCTTCATTTCCCTTAGAAACTTTTTTTTTGTAACCATTCACAATCATCTTATGCAGCCACCTGTAATCGGTTTATTTTTTTTCTTTGGTCTCCTGTTATCCAGGAATTTAAATGCAATATCAATACTCATCTATTAACCACTTGACTCTAGTTCTTTCACCACCCCGTATATCCTTTCCTTTCTCTCCACCTTTGCAACTGTCATCAAATCTGTATTTCCATCCTTCTCTTGCTCCTTTCTAACTGGTTCATCTTTCTCTTCACTCTCTTCTAATTAATCTTTTTACTCTTATGTAGCCCCCTGCACATCAGTGCTATTACTGCCTTGCTCGGGGTGATATGATTAAAAAAAAATGTAACTCCTTTCATGTGGCCTTTTTTAAGCAGTTCCTGTTTCTCTTCCCTCTCCTTTTATATCTATTTACTCTCTTTTTACGCAGCCATATGTAAACGTTTTTTCTTTCCTTTCTCTCTCCTGTTATGTAACATTTTGTTCTCATTTCATATGGCCTATGATAACTGGTCCCAGTTTCTTTTCTTTCTCCTTTTATAAAACTTGTTTATCGTTCTCTTATGCAGCCATTTGTAAGTAGTTTCTCTTTCTGTTTTCTCTCCTTTTATGTTACCTTTTAGTCTCCTCTCATGCAGCCCTCTGCACACCAGTGGCAGTACTGACTTTTTTGTGTATAATGTTAAATAAATAAATATTATTTTATGCCTATATTACAAGAAGATGCTCATGGTATTATTTGTAAGTATATATTGAACTCTGACCAGATTTATTGACTAGATATTATTTAGTTTTTAAAATTTTATACAGTAACTTAAAAGAATTTTGAATTCATATATAGTGCTTTATTAGGTTGCTCCCATCATACCAGTAGAAATAGCTTCATGTTCCCAGGAAATATCACTAAAAGCATGTTAAATTGTTAATTAAATCATAGAATTTGATTTATTTCTGCATATTAGTATGTTTATTTTAGTTATATGTGTTAAGGTTGCATGTAATAGTGGATGAAAGTTACTTCATTCTATTATAAGCAAGCAGCCAAAGATAGGATACATATGTCTTGATTCTTTGAGGCTCATATTGAAAAGAGTGATTTTGGCTTTTTTGGTGCAAAGTATTCATTTTTGGGCAAGAAAATTTTTGCTTTATACTGGGAGAACTTTTATTATTTGGATTTTATTTATTTTATTTTAAACAAAGTTTTAATATTATTTGTTTTATTTTATTCATGATAGATTTTCATTATTATTTAATATTTTCATTTTATTAATAATGTCCTTACACATTCAATATAATGAAATAAGAAGCAAACAAGAAACATTTACATATTTAACATTTTGCTTTTATTTAAATTTCCTCAGAAATTGTTTTTGAAATTAACTGTGTTGTTTGTTCTTTGGCTAGATAGATTGCATGTGTTTTCTTCTTATGGTGATAGTGCTTATTTTTGGATGTTTATTGCCTTATTATCATGATGATGATCATTATCATCACTGGTGGAACTCATTGCTGAGTACTGCTTATCAACATTTCCTTCAGTATGAAATGAGTCCTATATAAAGAATATAAAAATTCTTCATAGATTGTTTCGAGCACTTTTTCCCAGTGCTTTAGTCATTTTCAAAAGTATTGCATTAGGTATATTTATTCCCTGCATGTTATAATACATTAGTAGTTTTACTATGTGAAGTTCTTATGGAAGAGTGACTGTTTGGGAAAGTCATATGCCATGAGCAGTTGGGTTCACATGAGGATCTCTTCTATTTTTTGAAAACACTTAACACACCATCTCCACTACCAAACAGTGTCAGACTAATAGCAAGAGAATGGCATTTAATCAATAGAGCTTCTCTAGTGTGATGTCAACAGTTATATGGTTTCAAAAGGATTTTTGCATTTTCAACTAAAAGTTTCTTTAGGGGTTCTGTTAAATTATGGGTTAATACATGAGTGTTAATAACACTTTGATTTAACAGGTGACATATAAGATGTTTCCTTAATTAGGTGGTAGTATATCCAATATAGGGAATTGATTTGTAACAAAAAAACTGCTATAGATATGATAAAGTGTAAAAATTTTCTTGCGATGTGTTTCAACCTTTATGACTACATCAGACTAAATTTGATGTGCAGTCACACCAATATTACAAATTTAGTTTGATGAAATCATAAAGGATGAAATGCATCAAAAGAAAACTTTTCCAGATTGTCATACATTTTTCCCAAATATTGTTCTCAATAGATGAAAATATATCGCTATCACACACACATGCACATAAATACACACACACACACACACACATACATATATATACATACATATATACATCTACATATATATATATATATATATATATATATATATATATATATATATATTTCTAAACATATACTGTTAAATATAAGAGACAATGAATGTCTATTATGTTTAATCATGAGCCGTTCTAAACATTGTATTTTGGCTTTAATTTCAAGTGAAAATAAAGACAAAATTCTCTAATATTATATGCATGGTTCTGTTGTTATTTCAGGCTATCACGTGGTGTGACGTCATAGAACTACATTGCAAATTTGAGAAATGCGTTTGTTATTTTTGGTAACTATTGCTGTTGCCTAGCAGAGTTTTATGTCAACACAAAATAAAATCATTGGTGATGGTGGATGTTATTATATTACTGTCTTAATAACCTCTTTGAAGATGGCTCATGTGAGCCGAAAGCTTAGAAGCAAATTAATAAAAAATTATCCAAATGTTGGAGAATTTTTGTCTTTAGTTTCACCTGAAATTAAAGCCAAAATACGATGTTTAGAACGGCTCATGATTTAACATAATAGACATTCATTGTCTCTTATATTTAGCAGTATATGTTTAGAAAATTATTTACTGCCTCAGTATTTTAATTTATTTTTTTTAATTTCATACTTATATTTTATTAAATATTTATTTATTAAACAGTATATTTATTTATTTAGGCCAGTAGATGAAAATAAATGAATAAACTGTCTAATAGATAGATTTTACATTTAACTCAAATATGGGTAACCGGTAAGCAGATTTAAGTAATAAAATCTGTCGGATTAATAAATAAATAATAAATTATTTCTTTTATACGTATTATCTTATGGCAGTGGCACAAATCAGAGTTTCATGCACTACGCAATCATTGGATGCATATTCCAAATTGACTGTTTAAGAGATTTGAAGTCAAATTCCTTCAGTGTTTATAGGGTACTATTTTTAGGGTACTGTTTTTAGGGTACTACTTTTAAAATTATCAAGAGTATAATATAAATAAACATAATTTTTAATGATAAAAAATAAAATTAATAATTATTAAAAAAGGGATTTTACAATTTTTAAAATTTAAATTTAGGGAGATGAATTCAAAGTGGGTATTTCTTAATTATTTCTTAAAAATAAATATTTGTGGAGAAAAGAAACAGAAAGGAAGAAAGCAAGAGAGTCAAGAACGTAAAGAAATGCATAGGGTAATCTATGTTAATCTGGGTTTAAGTACTTAAGTATTTTTTCTATGCCAACATCTGATCATCAATTCACTTTATTTGTTTAGTAAATTAGGGTTATTTAAGTCATGATAGGACTGTGAGAGCTTGGAATGAACATTCCATTTAAGAAAAATTAATTACTATGTAACAGTCAAAACAAGAGGGAAAATAACGACAGCAGAGATGTAAACACTCTTGAAAAATTGGTATAGAAGTGGTCAAAAGCCATTGAGATGATAACAATTAGGAACAATTTTTATATTCCTTAATTCCAACAAAACAGGAAAATGTTAGGACGATGGAAAAATTTAATAAAAAAAAGGACTAAATCTTCCTTGTTGGCCAGTATTCAATGAAGATGTTTGAAAGAAAAGTTGCTGCCCAAGTATACTTTAATATATTATATATATATATATATATATATATATATATATATATATATATAGTGAAATGTGTATGTATATAAATTCAAATATAAATATATATATATATATATATATATATAATATAATTATATGGTTATGTCAATTTTACATTGCGACATGGAAATTTCTATGTTTCGAGATTAATTCTACATTTGAAATGATTTATTTGAACATTATTTTTGATTGATACTCATATTTAAGCAGATATTCTGTTTTTTTTAATTAAACAGTATTATGTGTTTATATCTACCTGCCTGATTATTTAATTATTATTTATTAATGTGAAAAATCCTGCTGAATGACACACATTTTCATAATAAAAATTTATCGTAAATAATCAGGACGGTAGATATAAATATATAATACTGTTTAATTAAAATACAGAATATTTACTTAAATATGAGTATCTATCAAAAATAATGTTCAAACAAATCATTTCAAATTGTTGGTTGTTTATAACTAAGTTTCGTTAATCTTTGTTAATTTCTGTAATTCATATGTGTGTGTGTGTATATATATATATATATATATATATATATATATGCAGCCCTACATATATCCAATATTTTAAAAAATTTAATCAGTTTGTCTAACGATTGCAAGAGCGTGAAACCCAGGCTCACAAACTCACACCTTTCTAAATGAGTATATATATATATATATATATATATATATATATATATATATATATTGATTGATTGATTGGATCATACTTCTATTAAGGCCCATTTAAATACACCCCAAGACATACCAACTTCTATCAATAACATAAACTCAACCACATGAAAAAAAAGGTTAAAATAACATAAACAATAATGATAGAGAAAAAGTCAATACTCAATAATATGAACATGACCAAACCATGCTGATCCAATTTGGAAATTAAAAATACATTCCCATCTCTATTGACACATATAAATACATACTTGGCCAAAATTTTTTTTAATGATAATATTGTTAGAATTAAACCAAAACACACATCAAAACAGCCAAAAATTTCCTGATACCCGTGTTTTTTCTCAACAATAAAATCTACTCCAAATTTAATAATATGCATCTATTAACCAACATTCAATATATGTACAAAAAACTGCCAACAACAACAACACAGCTAGAAATTTGATAAACACACATCTTTTCTTATTTCGTCACAATACCATGTTAAGGAATTAAACACACACACACACACACAAACAGACAAAAATCCTCTCTAAATTCACACACAAATTCTACATTTGAAATGATTTATTTGAACATTATTTTTGATTGATACTCATATTTAAGCAGATATTCTGTTTTTTTTAATTAAACAGTATTATATATTTATATCTACACACAAAAACACACACACACATATGCACAAACACATACACACACACATGCACACAAATATATTTTGAAAAAAGGATTTTAATTTATATTTGAAACATTTTCAAATAGATTTTTCGAAAGATTTTCAAATAATACTTTTAGAATTAAGTTATAATTTATTAATTTGGAAAATAAACCTACACTTGTAGAATCTGGAAATAGGTACCACAGAAAAATAAAAAGAAAGAGAAAGAAATATTGAAATTTCATATATATATATATATATATATATATATTCTCTCAGAACTATAAAGAGAGAGTAGATAAATGACACTTGTCAGTTGACCCAAAATCACTGATTGGAAAGAATACAATAAAATATTTCTGAGCCTTATCAGAAACAAGGAACACAAACATATCTGTTTATAAATCAATCTGTCTCAATCTGCAATACAGAATCTCTTAGCATCTGTTTTTCTTTCTGCGGTAGACTGGTTGCCAGCCAAGGGTATAGAACCCAATCTGTCCTGTTATTTGACCCATCTGTTTTTCTGCACGCAGACGCACATAGATACAAATATATATTTAAAGAGGATCAGAAAAAGTAAAAATTTTATTAGGAATACATTTTGTCAGAGAGCATTAATTAATTAATGAAAGAAATGTATTATATTATTATGTAGTAATTAGTGGGGGATCGGTTTCCTATTGTTATGAAGTAATAAACTGATCCCCCATTTTATGACCAGTAGAAGCCTTAATCATTATTCCAACTATTATATTCAGTCAGTCAGTTAAGTGCCATACATGATACACACTTGGGCGATCATGTCTCGAAAGACATGACTGACTAGGCAGAAGATTATCCCGCAGTAAGTTGCCATTGCTTTCTGCGGTAGACTGGTTGCCGACCAAGGCTATAGAACCCAATCTGTCCTGTTATTTGACCCATAACTGGCAGAGAGCATACAGTTACAATTAAACTAAAACAATAAAAGACATAAATAGCATTAGACTAAAACAATAAGAGTTAAATTTAAGTTAAATTTAAACTGAAACAATAAGAGATATTGATTAAAAATAAACAAAACAATAATGGATATAGTTTGCATTAAAATAAAAATACAAGATATAGTTTGCATTAAAATAAAAATACAAGATATAGTTTGCATTAAAATAAAAATACAAGATATAGTTTGCATTAAAATAAAAATACAAGATATAGTTTGCATTAAACAAAAACAACAGTGAATATGCTTACTATTAAACTAAGACAATACAAAATATACTTAGAAATAAACTAAAACAATAATGGTTAGCATTAAAATAAAAATACAAGATATAGTTTGCATTAAACAAAAACAACAGTGAATATGCTTACTATTAAACTAAGACAATACAAAATATACTTAGAAATAAACTAAAACAATAATGGATATAGTTAGCATTAAAATAAAAATACAAGATATAGTTTGCATTAAACAAAAACAACAATGAATATGCTTACTATTAAACTAAGACAATACAAAATATACTTAGAAATAAACTAAAACAATAATGGATATAGTTAGCATTAAAATAAAAATACAAGATATAGTTTGCATTAAACAAAAACAACAGTGAATATGCTTACTATTAAACTAAGACAATACAAAATATACTTAGAAATAAACTAAAACAATAAGTGTTATAGCTAACATTAAACTAAATAATATGAGATATAATTAATTTTTAATTCTAACAATAAGAAATATTGTTAGAATTAAACTAAAGCAATAAGTGATATAGCAAATTTCACAATCCTGTGTGAAATCTTAATTTTGATCAGTAGAAAAATGGATTGACCCTTGTACTGAAGGAAAAAGACAAAGCCAAATTTTGTGATTCAATATTAAATGAATTTTTCATCAAATGAAAATAAGTGATTCACAAAACTTGAGAGAAATTCCCTAGCCAGTTTGAAAAAAAGACTTTTGCTATAAAAACAGAGAAGGAAAGTCAAATCAGTCAGAGAGATGGAATCAAGACAAGGCACCACCAAGATATAACAAAAGAAATTTCAAACTGCTGACTCTAACATAACATCCCAACACATATTTGCTCTTCTCCTTCTCATGTGCTATTTTCCTTTACCTCTTCTTTGTCCTTGCCATTCTTGTTGCCAGCAAAGAAGATGACAACAATAACAACAACTATCAGTCAGTTAAGTGCCATACAGGATACACGCTTGGGCAATCATGTCTCGAAAGAGACATGACTGACTGGGTAGAATATTATCCCGCAGTAGGTTGCCATTGCTTTCTGCAGTAGACTGGCTGCCAACCAAGGCTATAGAACCCAATCTGTCCTGCTATTTAACCCATAACTGGAGGGAAGAGACGGATTAATACCTTTCCTGAGGGTATTTGCGCATAAGTGAATGCAAGGAATTCAACTGGAATTCAAACTATAAGTCTCCTAAAAACTAACTTCAATAAGTACAAGTTTCCTTCATTGCTTTACCTTCCTTTTCACTTTCTCACCAGGCCATAAAGAGAGGAAGAGAACACAGACTTTATTAGTACCCTCTTAATTCTGCATACACACATTTTTCTACAACTAGAACTCTGACTTCACTTAATTCCACCTAACACATTTGAACATTTACATAGTTAAAAATTTTGCTTCTTACAAGTTGATGTTGTTTTGTTTTGTTAATAAAAATAGATTTCAACAACATGCAAATGAAATACTTTTATTCTTCCAATGTTCAACTTTCTGATGATTCTGATAATCTTAAGTTGTAGGGAGTTTGGTTATATTTGGCACAAGGCCAGTTAATAAACATTGAACCTTCTTTCTATTGCACTGGTGAACCTTGACATCCAAAAAAACACAGAGAAATTTTGATCTCTACATATTTGATAACACCGCAGAGAACATACTTCAAAACCATGAACCCTAAAATGATAATAGATATGGTTACCATTAAATTAAAACAAGAAGATATATAGTTAGAATTTAACTAAAACTGTAGGAGATATAGTTACAATTAATTTAATGTCAATAGCTGATATAGTTACCATTAAACAAAACAATCAAGGCTATAGTTAGTATTAAACTAAAATAATATTGGATATAGTTACAACAAATCTAATACAATTATTGATATAGTTAGCATTAAAGCAAAACAATGATAGATATTGTTTGCATTAAGCAAAATCAATAAGTGGTATAATTAGCTTTAACATAAAAGAAGATATATATTTAGCATTAAACTAAAATGATAAGTAATAGAGTTAGCATTAAACCAAAGCAGTAATCAATATAGTTTGTATTAAACTAAAATAATAAGTAATATTTTTGCATTAATTTAAAACAAAAATAGGTATACTTAGTATTAAACTAAAACAATAACAGATGTATTAAACTAAATCATTAAGAGAAATAGCATTGAATGAATCTAAGTAGAGATAGAGTTAACATTAAACTAAAACAATAAGGGACATAACATCAAACTATAATAACATGAGAAATCAGTCAGTCAGTTAAGTGCCATACATGAAACACGCTTGGGTGATCATGTCTCGAAAGAGACATGACTAACTGAGCAGAAGATTATCCCGCAGTAGGTTGCCATTACTTTCTGTGATAGACTGGTTGCCGACCAAGGCTATAGAACCCAATCTGTCCTATTATTTAACCCATAACTGGAGAGAAGAGATGGATTAATATCTTTCCCAAGGGTATTTGCGCGTAAGTGAATGCAAGGAATTCGACTGGAATTCGAACTCGGCTCCCTGATTTTTTGTTCCAAGCCGATGAGAAATACTTAACATTAAACTAAAATAATAAGAGACATAGCATTAAACTAACACAATAAGTTATATATTTAAGATATATAATATATATTAAACTAAACAATAAGGAATGAAGTTAGCATTAAACTAAATAATAAAGGCTACAGTTAGCATTAAATTAAAACAATGATAAATATAGTCTTTGTTAAACAAAATCAATAAAGAATATAATTAGCAATTAAACTTAAACAATACAGGTTATAGTTAGCATTAAACTAATTAAATGAAAGATACAGTTATCATTAAATTAAAATAATTATAAATATAGTTAGCATTATACTAAAGCAATAAGGGATATAGTTAGCATTAAACTAAAATATTAAGAGGTATATTTTTTTTAATTATTATTTTACCCCAAGCAAAGCAGTACTGCTACTGGTGTGCAGGGGGTTACAATGAAAGAAGAGGGAAGATAGAAAAAAATGGTATAGGTGTAAGAGTCTGGTGGGCATCAAGATAGAAGATGGCAATTGATGCTGCACTTAAACCTTTGGAGATTGTAGCTATCAGGGAAGCAGTCATGGGGAAAGGAGTTCCACAGGTGAGAAATGTGAGAAAAGAAACTGTTAAAGTAGAAGTGGTGCTTGCATTTGCCTATTTTGATGGTAAAAGGGTGGAACCTAGTTGCCAATCCAGTTGCATGATTAAATTCATGAGGTCGGGGCACCAAGGAATGAAGCTTATCAGAGCAGAAGCTGTGAAAATACTTGTAGAAAAGACAGTGGGAAGCCACATTCCATTGGTGAGAAAGTGGCTGAAGGCAGTCTGCCAGATCATGACCAATTACATTGCAGATCCTCCTTTGGATTTTGTCAAAAACCTCAAGAAGAACATATCTGGTCAAGAGCAACTGACCAGATATGGCAACAGTATTTAATGTGTAGGCAAGAAAACCTTCTGGGTGGTAGGGAGAGTCAACCTTCTTAGCAGTAGATGTAACTATTAATACAATGTATTAATTCCACTTGAGATCAGCTGAGAGAGTGAGGCAGAGGATACACAGGGTATTGCTTTCAGTAAGACTAGTGTGATCCATATTAATGAAGGTAGAAAAGCTTCTCTATGGTGGTTAAAGGGGAGGAGCTTTGTTTTGGAATCATTAAAATTTATGAGCAATTTCTTTCCCCAATCCTTCACAGATTGGAGATCCATTCCAAGAGTATTAGCGGTCTACTTTGTCAGCCCTGGAAGATTTCATATAGAGATGGGGATAGATAGTGATGTCATCAGCATAGATTCCAACTTGGTAACTGACTACATAAAAAAGATTATTGATCAATGTCAGGAAGAGTGTAGGACCTAGGATAATGTCTTGAGAGACATCTGTGTTCACATGAAAGCATTTGGAAGTATGCCTATTTAGAACAACCATCATTTTACAATTTGACAGGAATGATTGGATTAAATCGAAAATCCTCAAATTATACCAGAGCCCTGTAGCTTGAACAGAAGGCCAGCATATAAACCTTATCAAACACTTTCAAGATATCCAAGGAAACAGCCCGGGCTTTGCCATTCTTAACATGGACCTGATAAATGTATTTGGTGATTGCTGTTAACACATCAGCAGTAGAACTGACAAAGTGAAAGCTATACTGGTTGTCAGAGAATAAGTTGTTGGATGTGCAATAATAAATAATTTCAGCATTGATAAAAGCCTTGAACACTTTGCCAAAAAGTGGTAAATGGCTGATAGGGTGATAGTTAGAGCAGTCAAAGGGGTCATCAATCAAGGGTGAAATTGTAAGACAATCAGTGAGCATTGTCTGCAGGAGATGCGAGAATATCAAAATTAATGAGTACTGGTGGGAACATTATTCTAAAACAATAAAGAATATAGTTATTCTTAACCTAAAACAATGAGGAATGTAATTATACTTAACCTAAAATAATAAAAAAATATAGTTAACCTAAAACAATAAAGAATATAGTTATACTTAACCTAAAACAATAAGAGATATGGTTAGCCTTAACCTAAGACAATAATGATGTGGCTATATTTAACCAAAGCAATAAGAGATATAGCTATCCTTAACCTAAAACAATAAGAGATATGGTTATCTTTAACCTAAGATAATAATGAATGTAGTTATATTTAACCAAAGCAATAAGAGATATAGCTATCCTTAACCTAAAACAATAAGAGATATGGTTATCCTTAACCTAAGACAATAATGATGCAGTTATACTTAACCAAAGCAATAAGAGATATAGCTATCCTTAACCTAAAACAATAAGAGATATGGTTATCCTTAAGCTAAGACAATAATGATGTAGTTATACTTAACCAAAGCAATAAGAGATATGGTTATCCTTAACCTAAAACAATAAGAGATATATTTATCCTTAAACTAAAAAAATAAGGGATATAATTTTTCTGAATATAAAACAATAAATGACATAGTTATCCTTGACATAAAACAATAGGTGATATATTTATCCTTAACCTAAGACTATAAGGGATAAAATTATCTTTAAATTGAAACAATATACAATATTGTTATCCTTAACCTAAAACAATAAAGAATACAATTATCCTCAACCTAAAGCTATATAAAATATCCTTATCTTTAATCTAAAATATTAAGGGATATAGTTATCCTAAAACTTAAACAAAAAAGGATATTGGTATCAGTCAGTTAAGTGCCATACGTGAAACACGCTTGGGCAATCATGTCTCGAAAGAGACATGACTGACTGGGCAGAAGATTATCCCGCAGTAGGTTGCCATTGCTTTCTGCGGTAGACTGGTTGCCGACCAAGGCTATAGAACCCAATCTGTCCTGTCATTTAACCCATAACTGGAAGGAAGAGATGAATTAATACCTTTCCCAAGGGTATTTGCGCGGAAGTGAATTCAATGAATTCAACTGGAATTTGAACTTGGCTCTCCAATTTCTTGTTCCAAGCCGATATTCACTGTACCACCATGCACATCCTATGCTTAACTTAATATGATAATGGATATAGCTATCCATAACTTAAAGCATTAAGCAATATAGTAACCTATAACCTAAAACAATAAGGGATATAGTTTTATTAAAATTAAAAAATAAAGCATATAGCCATTCATAACCTAAAACAATGCAGTATAGTTAAAACAATAAGGATATAATTAGACTAAACCTTATGCAATAATAGATATAGCTATCAGTCCGTCAGTTAAGTGCCATACATAATACACGCTTGGGCGATCATGTCTCGAAAGCGACATGACTGACTGGGCAAAAGATTATCCCACAGTAGGTTGCCATTGCTTTCTGTGGTAGACTGGTTGCCGACCAAGGCTATAGAACCCAATCTGTAATGCTATTTAACCCATAGCTGGAAGGTAGAGACAGATTAATACCTTTCTCAAGGCTATTTGTGCATAAGTGAATACAATAGATTCAACTGGAATTAGAACTCGGCTCCCTGGTTTCTCATTCCGAGCCGATATCCACTGTACCACAACACACATCCGTATAGCTATATGTAACCTAAAACAATAAGGGATATAGTTAAAATTAACCTAAAAATTTAAGGGATATAATAATCTTTAACCTAGCAATAAGTGATATACTTATCCTTAACCTAAAACAATATGGGATATAGTTATACATAACCTAAGCAATAAGGGATATAGTTATATTTAACATCAAATAGTAAGAGATATAGTTATCCTTAATCTAAATTGATAAGAGATATAGTTATCCTTAACCTAAAAATTTAAGGAATATAGATTAATATTTAGCCTAAACAATAAGGCATATAGTTATCCTTAACCTAAAACAATAAGTGATATAATTATCTTTAACTAAACATATAAAGGATATCAGTCAGTTAAGTGCCATACGTGATACACACTTGGGCGATCATGTCTCGAAAGAGACATGACTGACTGGGCAGATTATCCCGCAGTAGGTTGCCATTGCTTTCTGCGGTAGACTGGTTGCCGACCAAGGCTATAGAACCCAATCTGTCCTGCTATTTAACCCATAACTGGAATGAATGGGTGGATTAATACCTTTCCCAAGGGTATTTGCGCGTAAGTGAATACAATGGATTCAACTGGAATTTGAACTCGGCTCCCTGGTTTTTCGTTCTGAGCCGATATCCACTGCACCACAACGCACATCCATATCCAAAGGATATAGCTATCTTTAAACTAAGATAATAAGCACTATAGGTATCCTTAACCTATAACAATAAAGGATGCAATTATCCTTAACGTATAACAAAAAGAAATACAGTTATATTTAACCTAAAACAATAAGGATATAGTTATCCTAAACCTTAAAAAAATAGTTATAGGTATACTTAATCTAAAAAAATAGAGGATATAGCTATGCTTAACCTAAGACGATAAGAGATATAGTTACCCTTACCCTAAAGCTTAAAGTGATATAGTTATATGTAACCTAAAACAATAAGGGATATAGTTACCCTTTACCCTAAAGCTTAAAACGATATAGTTATATGTAACCTAAAACAATAAGGGATATAGTTACCCTTTACCCTAAAGCTTAAAACGATATAGTTATATGTAACCTAAAACAATAAGGGATATAGTTACCCTTTACCCTAAAGCTTAAAACGATATAGTTATATGTAACCTAAAACAATAAGGGATATAGTTACCCTTTACCCTAAAGCTTAAAACGATATAGTTATATGTAACCTAAAACAATAAGGGATATAGTTACCCTTACCCTAAAGCTTAAAACGATATAGTTATATGTAACCTAAAACAATAAGGGATATAGTTACCCTTACCCTAAAGCTTAAAACGATATAGTTATATGTAACCTAAAACAATAAGGGATATAGTTACCCTTACCCTAAAGCTTAAAACGATATAGTTATATGTAACCTAAAACAATAAGGGATATAGTTACCCTTACCCTAAAGCTTAAAATGATAATTTTATTGATAACCTAAAACCATAAGTGATATAGTTGAACGAAATCTAAAAGAATAGAAGATATACCTATCCAAGCCCTAAAACAATAAGTGATATAATTATCTTTAACATAAATCAATAAGGGAAATAATAAGGGATATAGTAATACTTAAATTAAACAGTAAGTGATATAGTTATCCTTAACATTAAACAATAAAGAATGCAATTATCTTTAACCTTGAAACAATAAGGGATATAGCTAACATCAACCTAAAATAATAAGGGATATAGTAATCCTTAAACTAAAACAATAAAGTGATATAGCTATCCTTAACTAAAAAAACTCAGGGATATATTTAACCATAACCTTAAAAAAAAAACTGATATAGCTATCCTTGACCTAAAACACACAGGGATATAGCTACACTTAACCTAAAACACTCAGGGATATATTTATCCTTAACCTAAAAAATATATGATATAGTTATATTTAATGTAAAGCAAGAAGAATATAATTATCCTTAACTTAAAATAATATGGGATACAATTATCGTTGACACAAAACAATAAGAGATATAATAATTCTTAACCTGAAATGATAACTCTCATAATTATCTTAACCTATAACAATAAGGGTATAAGAACGTTTAACCTAAAACAACAGGTTATAATAACCATCCTCGACATAAAACAATAACGGATTTGGTTATCCTTAACCTAAGACGATAATGAATGTAGTTATACTTAACCAAAACAATAAGAGATATAGTTATCCTTAACCAAAAACAATAAGAGATATGGTTATCCTTAACTTAAGACAATAATGAATGTAGTTATACTTAACCAAAGCAATAAGAGATATAGCTATCCTTAACCTAAAACAGTAAGAGATATGGTTATCCTTAACCTAAGAAAATAATGATGTAGCTATATTTAACCAAAGCAATAAGAGATATGGTTATCCTTAACCTAAGACAATAATGAATGTAGTTATACTTAACCAAACGAATAAGAGACACAGCTATCCTTAATCTAAATCAATAAGAGATATGGTTATCCTTAAACTAAGACAATAATTAATGTAGTTATACTTAACCAAAGCAAGAAGAGATAGAGCTATCCTTAACCAAAGCAATAAGAGATATGGTTATCCTTAACCTAAGACAATAATGATGCAGTTATACTTAACCAAAGCAATAAGAGATATAGCTATCCTTAACCTAAGCAATAAGAGATATGGTTATCCTTAACCTGAGGCAATAATGATGTAGCTATATTTAACCAAAGCAATAAGAGATATAGCTATCCTTAACCTAAAACAATAAGAGATATGGTTATCCTTAACCTAAGACAATAATGATGTAGCTATACTTAACCAAAGCAAGAAGAGGTAAAGCTATAATTAACCAATGCAATAAGAGATATGGTTATCCTTAACCTAAGACAATAATGATGTAGTTATACTTAACCAAAGCAATATGAGATATAGCTATCCTTAAACTAAAACAGTAAGATATATGGTTATCCTTAAACAAAGACAATAATGATGTAGTTACACTTAACCAAAGCAATAAGAGATATAGCTATCCTTAACCTAAAACAATAGGAGATATTGTTATCTTTAACCTAAAATAATAATGAATGTAGTTATACATAACCAAATCAATAAGAGATATAGCTATCCTTGACCTAAAACAATAAGAGATATGGCTATCCTTATCATAAGACAATAATGATGTAGCTATATTTAACCAAAGCAATAAGAGATATAGCTCTCCTTAACCTAAAACAATAACAGATATGGTTATCTTGAACCTAAGACAATAATGATGTAGCTATATTTAACCAAAGCAATAAGAGATATAGCTATCCTTAACTTAAAACAATAAGAGATATGGTTATCCTTAACCTAAGACAATAATGATGAAGTTATACTTAACCAAAGCAAGAAGAGATATAGCTATACTTAACCAAAGCAATAAGAGATATGGTTATCCTTAACCTAAGACAATAATGATGCAGTTATACTTAACCAAAGCAATAAGAGATATAGCTATCCTTAACCTAAGCAATAAAAGATATGGTTATCCTTAACCTGAGGCAATAATGATGTAGCTATATTTAACCAAAGCAATAAGAGATATAGCTATCCTTAACCTAAAACAATAAGAGATATGGTTATCCTTAACCTAAGACAATAATGATGTAGCTATACTTAACCAAAGCAAGAAGAGGTAAAGCTATAATTAACCAATGCAATAAGAGATATGGTTATCCTTAACCTAAGACAATAATGATGTAGTTATACTTAACCAAAGCAATATGAGATATAACTATCCTTAAACTAAAACAGTAAGAGATATGGTTATCCTTAACCTAAGACAATAATGAATGTAGTTTTACTTAACCAAACCAATAAGAGATATAGCTATCCTTAACGTAAGACAATATGAGATATGGTTATCCTTAACCTAAGACAATAATTATGTAGCTATATTTAACCAAAGCAATAAGAGATATAGCTATCCTTAACCTAAAACAATAAGAGATATGGTTATCCTTAACCTAAAACAATATGAAATATGGTTATCCTTAACCTATGACAATAATGATGTAGTAATACTTAACCAAAGCAATAAGAGATATAGCTATCCTTAACCAAAGCAATAAGAGATATGGTTATCCTTAACCAAAGACAGTAATGGATGTAGTTATACTTAACCAAACGAATAAGAGACACAGCTATCCTTAACCTAAAACAATAAGAGATATGGTAATCATTAACCTAAGACAATAAATAATGTAGTTATACTTAACCAAAGCAATAAGAAATATAGCTATCCTTAAACTAATACAATAAGAGATATGGTTATCTTTAACCTAAGATAATAATGAATGTAGTTATATTTAACCAAAGCATTAAGAGATATAGCTATCCTTGAACTAAAACAATAAGAGATATGGTTGTCCTTAAACTAAGACAATAATGATGTAGCTATATTTAACTAAAGCAATAAGAGATATGGCTATCCTTAACCTAAAACAATAAGAGATATGGTTATCCTTAACCTAAGACAATAATGAATGTAGTTATACTTAACCAAAGCAATAAGAGATATAGCTATCCTTAACCAAAGCATTAAGAGATATGGTTATCCTTAACCTAACACAATAATGATGTAGTTATACTTAACCAAAGCAATAAGAGATATACCTATCCTTAACCAAAGCAATAAGAAATATGGTTATCCTTAACCTGAGGCAATAATGATGTAGCTATATTTAACCAAAGCAATAAGAGATATAGCTATCCTTAACCTAAAACAATAAGAGATATGGTTATCCTTAACCTAAGACAATAATGATGTAGCTATATTTAACCAAAGTAATAAGAGATATAGCTATCCTTAACCTAAAACAATAAGAGATATGGTTATCCTTATTATAAGACAATAACGATGTACCTATATTTAACCAAAGCAATAAGAAATATAGCTATCCTTAACCTAAAACAATAAGAGATATTGTTATCTTTAACCTAAGATAATAATGAATGTAGTTATACTTAACCAAAGCAATAAGAGATATAGCTATACTTAACCAAAGCAATAAGAGATATGGTTATCCTTAACCTAAGACAATAATGATGTAGTTATACTTAACCAAATCAATAAGAGGTATAGCTATCCTTAACCAAAGCTATAAGTGATATGGTTATCCTTAACCTAAGACAATAATGAATGTAGTTATACTTAACCAAACCAATAAGAGATATAGCTATCCTTAACCTAAAACAATGAGAGATATGGTTATCCCTAACCTAAGACAATAATGATGTAGCTATATTTAACCAAAGTAATAAGAGATATAGCTATCCTTAACCTAAAACAATAAGAGATATGGTTATCCTTATTATAAGACAATAACGATGTACCTATATTTAACCAAAGCAATAAGAAATATAGCTATCCTTAACCTAAAACAATAAGAGATATGGTTATCCTTAACCTAAGACAATAAAGAATGTAGTTTTACTTAACCAAAGCAATAATAGATATAGCTATCCTTAAACTAAAACAATAAGAGATATGGTTATGCTTAACCTATGACAATAATGATGTAGTTATATTTAACCAAAGCAATAAGAGATATAGCTATCCTTAACCTAAAACAATAAGAGATGTGGTTATCCTTAACCTAAGACAATAATGATGTAGTTATACTTAACCAAAGCAAGAAGAGATAAAGCTATACTTAACCAAAGCAATAAGAGATATGGTTATCCTTAACCTAAGACAATAATGATGTAGTTATACTTAACCAAAGCAATAAGAGATATAGCTATCCTTAAACTAAAACAGTAAGAGATATGGTTATCCTTAACCTAAGACAATAATGATTTGGCTATATTTAACCAAAGCAATAAGAGATATAGCTATCCTTAACCTAAAACAATAAGAGATATTGTTATCTTTAACCTAAGATAATAATGAATGTAGTTATACTTAACCAAACCAATAAGAGATATAGCTATCCTTAAACTAAAGCAGTAAGAGATATGGTTATCCTTAACCTAAGACAATAATTATGCAGCTAAATTTAACCAAAGGAATAAGAGATATAGCTATCTTTAACCTAAAACAATAAGAGATATGGTTGTCCTTAACCTTAGAAAATAATGATGTAGTTATACTTAACCAAAGCAATAAGAGTTATAGCTATCCTTAAACTAAAGCAGAAAGAGATATGGTTATCCTTAACCTAAGACAATAATGATTTGGCTATATTTAACCAAAGCAATAAGAGATATAGCTATCCTTAGCCTAAAACATTAGGATATATTTTTATCTTTAACCTAAGATAATAATGAATGTAGTTATACTTAACCAAACCAATAAGAGATATAGCTATCCTTAAACTAAAGCAGTAAGAGATATGGTTATCCTTAACCAAAGACAATAATGGATGTAGTTATACTTAACCAAATGAATAAGATACACAGCTATCCTTAACCTAAAACAATAAGAGATATGGTTATCCTTAACCTAAGAAAATAATGATGTAGTTATACTTAACCAAAGCAATAAGAGATATAGCGATCCTTAACCAAAGCAATAAGAGATATGGTTATCCTTAACCTAAGACAATAATGAATGAAGTTTTACTTAACCAAACCAATAAGAGATATAGCTATCCTTAAACTAAAACAGTAAGAGATATGGTTATTTTTAACCTAAGACAATAATGATGTGGCTATATTTAACCAAAGCTATAAGAGATATATATCTATCCTTAACCTAAAACAATAGGACATATGGTTATCTTTAACCTAAGATAATAATGAATGTAGTTATATTTAACCAAAGCAATAACAGATATAGCCATCCTTAACCTAACACAATAAATGATATGGTTATCCTTAACCTAAGACAATAATGATGCAGTTATACTTAACCAAAGCAATAAGAGTTAAAGCTATCCTTAACCAAAGCAATAAGAAATATGGTTATCCTTAACCTAAGTCAATAATGAATGTAGTTATACTTAACCAAAGCAATAAAAGATATAGCTATCCTTAACCTAAGCAATAAGAGATATGGTTATCCTTAACCTGAGGCAATAATGATGTAGCTATATTTAACCAAAGAAATAAGAGATATAGCTATCCTTAACCTAAAACAATGAGAGATATGGTTATCGTTAACCTAAGATAATAATGATGTAGTTATATTTAACCAAAGCAATAATAGATATAGCTATCCTTGAACTAAAACAATAAGAGATATCGTTATCCTTAAACTAAGACAATAATGATGTAGCTATATTTAACCAAAGCAATAAGTGATATGGCTATCCTTAACCTAAAACAATAAGAGGTATGGTTATCCTTCACTTAAGACAATAATGAATGTAGTTATACTTAAACAAAGCAATAAGAGATATAGCTATCCTTAACCTAAAACAATATGAGATATGGTTATCCTTAACCTAAAACAATATGAGATATGGTTATCCTTAACCTATGACAATAATGATGTAGTAATACTTAACCAAAGCAATAAGAGATATAGCTATCCTTAACCAAAGCAATAAGAGATATGGTTATCCTTAACCAAAGACAATAATGGATGTAGTTATACTTAACCAAACGAATAAGAGACACAGCTATCCTTAACCTAAAACAATAAGAGATATGGTTAACCTTAACCTAAGACAATAATGAATGTAGTTATACTTTACCAAAGCAATAAGAGATATAGCTACCCTTCAACTAATACAATAAGAGATATGGTTATCCTTAAACTAAGACAATAATGATGTAGCTACATTTAACCGAAGCAATAAGAGATATGGCTATCCTTAACCTAAAACAATAAGAGATATGGTTATCCTTAACCTAAGACAATAATGAATGTAGTTATACTTAACCAAAGCAATAAGAGTTATAGCTATCCTTAACCAAAGCAATAAGAAATATGGTTATCCTTAACCTAAGACAATAATGATGTAGTTATACTTAACCAAAGCAATAAGAGATATACCTATCCTTAACCAAAGCAATAAGAGATATGGTTATCCTTAACCTGAGGCAATAATGATGTAGCTATATTTAACCAAAGCAATAAGAGATATAGCTATCCTTAACCTAAAACAATAAGAGATATGGTTATCCTTAACCTAAGACAATAATGATGTAGTTATACTTAACCAAAGCAAGAAGAGGTATAGCTATACTTAACCAAAGCAATAAGAGATATGGTTATCCTTAACCTAAGACAATAATGATTTGGCTATATTTAACCAAAGCAATAAGAGATATAGCTATCCTTAACCTAAAACAATAAGAGATATGGTTATCCTTAACCTAAGACAATAATGATGTAGTTATACTTAACCAAAGCAATAAGAGATATAGCTATCCTTAAACTAAAACAGTAAGAGATATGGTTATCCTTAACCTAAGACAATAATGATTTGGCTATATTTAACCAAAGCAATAAGAGATATAGCTATCCTTAACCTAAAACAATAAGAGATATTGTTATCTTTAACCTAAGATAATAATGAATGTAGTTATACTTAACCAAACCAATAAGAGATATAGCTATCCTTAAACTAAAGCAGTAAGAGATATGGTTATCCTTAACCTAAGACAATAATTATGTAGCTAAATTTAACCAAAGGAATAAGAGATATAGCTATCTGTTTAACCTAAAACAATAAGAGATATGGTTATCCTTAACCTAAGAAAATAATGATGTAGTTATACTTAACCAAAGCAATAAGAGTTATAGCTATCCTTAAACTAAAGCAGAAAGAGATATGGTTATCCTTAACCTAAGACAATAATGATTTGGCTATATTTAACCAAAGCAATAAGAGATATAGCTATCCTTAGCCTAAAACATTAGGATATATTTTTATCTTTAACCTAAGATAATAATGAATGTAGTTATACTTAACCAAACCAATAAGAGATATAGCTATCCTTAAACTAAAGCAGTAAGAGATATGGTTATCCTTAACCAAAGACAATAATGGATGTAGTTATACTTAACCAAAAGAATAAGAGACACAGCTATCCTTAACCTAAAACAATAAGAGATATGGTTATCCTTAACCTAAGAAAATAATGATGTAGTTATACTTAACCAAAGCAATAAGAGATATAGCGATCCTTAACCAAAGCAATAAGAGATATGGTTATCCTTAACCTAAGACAATAATGAATGTAGTTTTACTTAACCAAACCAATAAGAGATATAGCTATCCTTAAACTAAAACAGTAAGAGATATGGTTATCCTTAACCTAAGACAATAATGATGTGGCTATATTTAACCAAAGCAATAAGAGATATATATCTATCCTTAACCTAAAACAATAGGACATATGGTTATCTTTAACCTAAGATAATAATGAATGTAGTTATATTTAACCAAAGCAATAACAGATATAGCTATCCTTAACCTAACACAATAAATGATATGGTTATCCTTAACCTAAGACAATAATGATGCAGTTATACTTAACCAAAGCAATAAGAGTTAAAGCTATCCTTAACCAAAGCAATAAGAAATATGGTTATCCTTACCTAAGTCAATAATGAATGTAGTTATACTTAACCAAAGCAATAAGAGATATAGCTATCCTTAACCTAAGCAATAAGAGATATGGTTATCCTTAACCTGAGGCAATAATGATGTAGCTATATTTAACCAAAGCAATAAGAGATATAGCTATCCTTAACCTAAAACAATAAGAGATATGGTTATCGTTAACCTAAGATAATAATGATGTAGTTATACTTAACCAAAGCAGTAAGAGATATAGCTATCCTTAACCAAAGCAATAAGAGATATGGTTATCCTTAACATAAAACAAAATGAATGTAGTTATACTTAATCAAACCAATAAGAGATATAGCTATCCTTAACCTAAAACAATAAGAGATATGGTTATCCTTAACTTAAGACAACAATGATGTAGCTATATTTAACCAAAGCAATAAGAGATATAGCTATCCTTAACCTAAAACAATAAGCAATATAGTTATTCTAATCTTAAAACAATAAAGGATATTGGCATTCTTACACTAATGTTATAATGGATATAGTTATTTTTAACCTAAAATAATAAAAGATATAATTATCTTAAACTTAAACCCATAAATTATGTATTTATCCTTAATCTACAACAATAAAGCATAAAGCTACGCTTAATTTAAAACAATGAGGGATATAGTATCCATAATCTAATATAAAAAAGATAGAGTTTTTCCTAATCTAAACAAAAAATGTTATATTTATATTTAACCTAAAAAAACAAGAAATTTAGTTATACTTAATCTATATGATAAGTGATAAAATTTTCTTTCAACTAAACATTAACAGTTATAATTATCCTTCATCTAAAATATAAGGGATATAGTTATCCTTAACCTACTCAATAAGTGATATAGTTATCTTCAACCTAAATAATAAGGATTATATTTATCTTTAACCTAAAATAATAAGAAATATATTTATTCTTAACCTAAAAAATATAAGGTATAGCTAACCTTTAACAAAACAATAAGCAATATATTTATACTTAACTTAAAAAAATAAAGTATATAGTTATCCTTTACCTAAAATAATAAGAGTTATCAGTCAGTCAATTATCATACTTGATACATGCTTAGGCAATCATGTCTCGAAAGAGACATGACTGACTGGGCAGAAGATTATCCTACAGTAGGTTGCCATTGCTTTCTGCGGTAGACTGGTTGCTGACCAAGGCTATAGAACCCAATCTGTCCTGTTATTTGACTCATAACTGGAAGGAAGAGACGGATTAATGCCTTTCCCAAGGGTATTTGCGTGTAAGTGAATGCAACGAATTCAAATGGATTTCTTGTTCCGAGTCGATATCCACTGTGCCACAACGCACATCCCAATAAGGGATATAGCTATCTTTAGCCTAAAGCAATAAGCAATGTAGTTATCTTTAATCTAATATAATAAGGGATAAAGTCATCCTTAACCTGAAACAGTCATATAGTCATTCTTAACCTATAACAATAAGGAATATAGCACTTCCTAATCTAAAACAATAAGTGATTTAATTTATTCTTAACCTAAAACAATAAGTGATAAAGTTTTCTTTAACTTAAATCAATAATGGATATAGTTATCCTGAAGTGGTAGGGAGATGGTTAATTTTTATAAAATCAGCTCTGTGTCAATATATAACCAAACTCCTTACAACTTACTATTATTCACTATCATCAGAAGGTTATCACCAGGTTAGAAATTGGAATGTGTGGATTTGTGGAAGAATAAAAGTTTACATTTTGCATGTTGGAATAAAAATTTATTGATAGAAAAGAATAACATGAATTGGTAGAAGTTAAACATTCCAAGAGAAATAGTATTAAGAGATTAAGGGTATCAAGAGAGTTTGTAGTAGTCCTTGCACAAGTGAGTTTATGTGTACGCAGGCATGAACATATGTGTGTATGTATGTGTGAGCATTATATTTGAGTTGGAGTGTCTTTGAAGTTATTACTCACATTGAAAGGTGAAAGGGCAGGAGGTGAGTGGTGAACGATGAAGAAGGAGGTGATGAGAGGTGAGAGAGAAAGATATAGACAATAATAATAATGATCGGTTGACATTTGTCAAGGGTACATTTTAATTGCACATCATCTTAACTCTCTGACTCTGGTCAAAACTTTGTCCATCTTTTATTTCATTTGTTAATTCACTCCCGGATGTGATTGTGGCTTTTCCATTGAACAACAAACATTTCGCATCGAGGTGTGAAATGTCATAAGTTTTGTGTGTGTTAAGCAAAGTCTGTAAATTCAAGAAAATGTGTTTATTTCTAGCAAAGGGTTAGATTTGAATTTTTAAATCTAGAATATGTTTTGTTTACTGCAATCATTAACCAAAGCAATAAGTGATATAGTTATCTTTAGCCTAAAACAATAATGGATATATCTATCAGTTAAGTGCCATACTTGAAACACGCTTAGGCGATCATGTCTCGAAAGAGACATGACTGACTGGGCAGAGGATTATCCCGCAGTAGGTTGTCATTGCTTTCT